>BFEA01000510.1:13102-30347 GCA_003427395.1 Chara braunii | reverse complement strand
CTCTCTCTCTCTCTCTCTCTCTCTCTCTCTCTCTCACACACACACACACACACACATACACACACGGGAGGGATTGGAAAGAGGAAGCCGCCATACACAGACAGAGACAAGACGGGGGAGAGGCGTGGGGGGAGGAAAGTCGCCAGCCTACCGTCTTGAGAGTTGTAGGATTCGACGCCGAGTGGCCGCCGACATGTCGGCACAGCCGAGAACGGCGAGAATTCCGCACATGATGGCTGCCTTCCTTCTGCTGATTCCTTCTGCTCCTGACTGCACTCTCGATTGCCGTTTTCCCTTCCCTGCCTTCGCACTTCAGTTCTATGTCCTCTCTCTCTCTCTCTCTCTCTCTCTCTCTCTCTCTCTCTCTCCCCCTTACCCCCGCTCACTAGGAACCAGAGTGTTACAGGATGTTCAGCTCGGTGCAATGGCGACAACAGCAGGACCTGCTCGACCTTGGCGATGACGGCCGAGCCGTCGGTCGCGACCAGGAGCAAGCCGAGCCGCGCCGAGCCGAGCAGCCCGCCGACCAGAAGGCCGTCGAACAACCAAGTACGCGCTACTGGTTTAGGGCCGGGGGTGGCGAGATGATCGCCCCCGCTTAGGCGGCATTCGCCCTCCGGCCGTATTTGAGACTGTCCTATTTCGGTTTCTGGCGCGCTCTCACTGCCGAAAGCGAAAGCGAAAGCGCGCGCCCGAATGGCGCCGGGAGTCGTTCGGCAGGAGGGAGGGAGGAGTCGCGCGCGCGGATTTGTGTGGAGACCGGTCGCAGGAACACGGTCGCAGGAACACGGTCGCAGGAACACGGGCGACCAGTTGGCGACACCATTGGCTTCGCCGGTCTACCGAGGTGGGTCTCGGTCAGTCGGTATACTCACAGTCAGAGACCCAAAGTTCGGGTCAGATCCCACTACCCTGGATTATTTTGATTTTTCACCCTCGATTAAAAGAAGATCAACGGTCAGAAATGAACAAAAGAATAGGGGCTAGTGGGATCTGGCCCGAAGAAAATGAATGATTCTGAATTCCCTTGGGAATTGCTCAACGCATCGTCACGTAAAACGTGGCGAGATACATAGGCTTTATCGAATAGGCGGAAGTATCTTGCCATCTTCTTCCACCTGAAGATTCTTTTTTTTTCTTTTTCTTTTTTTTAATTTATATTCCACGTGAAGATTCGATCTCCAGTTTTCACGTTTGGTTCCTGAGCAGACTGTGGGCCTTTTACGGTCGTCCGCACCTCTCTTCTCCCCTGATAGCGGGGTCCGCGGGAAAGGTAAGGGTGAGAACGGGGGCGAGGTCCCACTACCTAAGCAAAGAGGATTGGCTTGAAATGCCTGAATCTGGACGTGAATGAGGAAAGATGCAGAAAACCGTGACAGATCTGCTTTTCTGCATCTCCGCTAAGAACCTATCCAGATTCGGGCTCCTAATTCGATCCTCTTTGCTAGTGGGACCCCGCCCCGGGTGTAGTAGGACGATTAGGACAACAAGTCCTAATCGTCCTAGACCCCTTGTTTACTTGTTCATTGGAGGGTCGGGCGCCTGTCATCCGGAGCTGGTTTCAACCATCTGATTCCCACCGCCAAATTTTACTCTCAGCATTTTACTGCAAAGACCGGAAAAAAAAAAAAAAAACATAGTGCCCTGCTTGACGACGCTGCGTCTCCCCTCTGCTTGGTCCTTCGGTGAGACTGCATTGTCGTCGGATTTTTCCTGCTGTTTTTATCTAGGTTAGGGAGATTGGGAGATCTTCTCGATTTGTGTCGTGTGTGTATCATTCTTGCGTAGGGACCACTCTTCTCTGTGTGCACCTAGGACCACTGGTGGGGGAAGGGAAAGGTACCTGTTTTGGCGAGTACCGTCTGAACCCAGGAAGGAAACCTTGGGGGTATAACGAGCCATGCCAGTCAATCCCCTCATGGAAAGGCAACCACTGCTGCCTGTGAGAAAATGAGAAAAACTGGACCCCTTTTCCGGGGCAAGGTCCCACGTGCACATATTAAGAGATTTTGGCCGTGGATCTTTGTTACCTACGGTCAATGTCGCTTAATTCGTGTAAGTGAGACCTAGCCCCGGGCCGGTGGAGCTCCCCACACAACAGATACCCTGGAGCCCTCCCTTTTTCCTTCTTTTTTTCCCTTTTTTTCCTTTTTTTTTTCCTTTTTTTTCCCTTTCTTTTCCCTTTTTTCCCTTTTTTTTCCTGTTTTTTCCTTTTTCCCCTTTTTCCCCCCCTTTTTTTGCCCTTTTTTTTCCTCCCCTATATTCTGCTCTCAAATCCTTTCACCTTTAGGTGCAGGGTTGGGGCCTCCAGTGGGGGCCCGGCTAACACAAGGACAGAGCACTTGCCAGTAGCTGCGGCTCCCTTTTCATCTTTCCCCACCCCCATCCAATACCAGCAGTGTCTAAGGCCAACACTCTCCCACACATCAGACAACCCACGCACACTCACACTCACAGAAGTGTTGGCTACAGACCTTCATGAAGGGCAATCATCATCCAACTGACCCTTCCCAGGTAAGGGCGTACTCACACAGGGGTGGCATAGCAGCAAATCTGTGAATTTTGTTATCCCTATTTTGCTGAAATGCCACCCTGCCTGGTCACATAGTGGCAGCAAATTTAATCAGAAAAGACACGAACCGGACTTTCTGGCAATTGCCAAAATGGTGCCTCACGTGGCTGTGAGGCCCGAATCCTTCAACTTTTTTTTTTTCAACAAAGTTCGTTTCGAATTTCCTTTCACGAACTCTCGAACTGAAAAAACAAATTGCAGCCCGAAGGTGGCTGAGATCACCCATTTGCATAGCAAGGCGATATTTTGATGAATGGGGTCCAGTATATCCAAACCCACGGACTGTCTTGCCTGGGATACTGTAGCCTTACCAAGACAGTCCGGGGGGTTGGGTTTACTGGACCCCATTCATCAAAATATCGCCTTGCTATGCAAATGGGTGATCTCAACCACCTTCGGGCTGCAATCCAAGCTTTGGGTAAGGATAGGTGAATACATCATGTCTAAGGAATGGGAGCTGTTGAGAACTGCAGACGTCTGGATCTGTTTTTTCATTCCGTCCTTTACAGGCCGCAGACCCAGGTCAGGGTTATGGCGAAGCATACTCTATGCTTGGCACAAGCTACTCCCTGAGGTTCTCCGCCATCTGGAAACAAGGGGAGAGGTACTTAATCAAATTCTCTTTGAGAATCCATTAATTGTTACGGCGGAGCGGTCTTGGCTTAAAGCTGATGGGTCATGCGGCTCTTTTGGTAAGGCCTGGGTTGAAAAGGGAATACTGCAGATTAGGGACATTTGGGATGCTGAAGCAGATGTATGGCTCCCACTCGAACAACTGAAAAAGAAACTGCCAAGACTGCGGAATTTAGAACCAAATTACAAGCTGCTGAAAGACTGCATTCCTGATCATTGGATTTCACTCCTACCTAAGGGGGAGGAACACAGACAAGGGACTTGGATTATGGACCCTGCACACAAGGGGCAGATCCTAAGAGTCATAGGGCCTGAGGGGGAGGAACACAGACAAGGGACTTGGATTACCCTGCACACAAGGGGCAGATCCTAAGAGTCATAGGGCCTGAACTTTCTCAGGGTATCAAGGTTCAGATGTGGAATAAGAAAGCAGGTTCAGACTCTACTCCTCTGCCCCTGAGAAAGGTAGGGGAGTTGATTATACCTACGACTGTAGGTCTCGATGAGTGTTGGGTTTGGCTTAAGTCATCAGCCAAAAAAAAGGAGGCAGTACTTATATCAGAAGATATTTCCACTTTTCAGGTGGAACCTCTGCTCTATGGCTGGAAGCTTGGCTTAGATCCAAAAACTACACTCCAGTTTGTTGTTACAAAACCAAGGTGGGTGCTCAACTGCTCCAAGCTAAAATGAAGAAACAACCAGTGGTTTCTGCAGCAGAGAGACTGGCCAAGGAACCAGGCTTTGCGCTGGGCAATCTCGATCTATTTGGCATTTGGTGCTCTCTGCAACTAATGACATTAAAGAAGCAAGCCAGTCTAATCTGGCTTCAATCTCTTCTGGTTACTCCATCTGCTACCTGACTGTCATCGAAGGGCATGGGAATTGAGGAACAATGCATTCAATGCAGATGGGGATGGGAAACCACACCCCTGCTCACCAATCAGACGCGTTGAACAAGAGGATCTTCCTATTGCGCGACGAATCTGATTGGCCAACCATTGGGTTCTGAAGGATCAACATGGCTTCCGCAGCGCGCTCCCCACTAAGTCTCCTCCTCCTGCTTCTTCTCTTACACCTCGACCTTCCCTCTGCCTTCTCCCTCCCTTATCCCCCTTCTCGCAACTATAAATTCCGCAAACGCGTCCGCAAAACTCTCTTACGTTCTCGACTCCCAAGCCGGCTTTCGGGAAGCAGTGGCTAGGCGAAGTGTTTGGGGCGAGTCGGAAAGTCTTGTCGGGCTGACGATAGGCTGGCCGGTTGCGTGCTTGATCACCACGACGGACTGTGGGATCTGGGCGAACCGCGTCGAGTTTGCGTCAGGGGGGTGACGATCGCAAGTGCGGAAGTTGGCACGCGATGGCCGGGATCATCGATGCGGGTATGAGGATCGGTAATTGGACTTGAGTGAGTGATTGGCACGGGGCCATACTGGAAATTCACGGCGAAAGCGCCTTTGTTGTTACGAATCTTTATCTTTTGGTGTGAGTGCACGACTGCAATGCCGAGTGTCCTCTTTCGGATCTTCGTATCTCCTCTCTCTCTCTCTCTCTCTCTCTCTCTCTCTCTCTCTCTCTCTCTCTCTCTCTCTCTCTCTCTCTCTCTCTCTCTCTCTCCTCTTTCTCTGAGTTGAATGACGCTGTGTCATAAGTTTGTCTTCCCCGTGAATAAGAAAGACTCTGTGTGCTTTCCTGTGCGAAGGAACTTCTTCCGGAACTCTTCCATTAGTTTCCTGGGTAATCCCGAGGAATTGATCCTCTCGTCTTGTGAATGGTGGATGCGTGTATACAGTTTTATCGGTTGATTGCTGACCCATGCACCCCTGGTCATTTTCGCACCTTCCACAGTGGATGTATGTACGTAGATACTTGTCTTTTTGCATTGATTAGACTCGACGCTCGATGGGATTTTGTTCGGGAATGCAAGAGTGTTTAGATCTGTGGTTCTGAATGCACTGCACATGCCACCTGCCTTATGCTGCAAGACATCAGCCACCAATCTACAGGGCAGCCTCGAAAAACAAGGCTCCTCGGATCAACGCCGCGTTGGCTTACTAAACCTGAGTCGCGGGTCGGTCCCTCGGTTGAGTGCATGATCAAACTGATAAGCGCTCTCTCTCTCGTGTCAAAAAGAATTGATTGGTTGTTGTGCGGGTGTTGTTTTTCCTTGATGACGTATCGGGGGGTTTGCAATTGATTAATATGTGGACTGACGAACGTCCTTCGATCGGGCGCCAGCCTCCCGTATCTCCCGTGCCGACGCGACCTTTTCCTTACGACGAGGAAAGGACACGTGTATGCTAGTGGGACGTACGAGAAGTTGTGGCACGGATCGACAGACGGTATCACTTCCCTCCTGAAAATCGTTGCTCAGGATTCGTGGATGCTGGATTCGCCATTATCGATACTCACTTTCCGCCTTACTCGGTATTATAGCCCTTTAACGAGCTGATCGTCATTCCGTGGACGGCAGTGGAACCCCACTGGCCTCGCACTCTGTGTACTGAGTGCCAGCGTTTCGAGCGCTACGAATCCAAGGGCTTTCACTACCATATACGTAACGCCGACGAACATAGAGAAAGAGTCACACGACTGAGACCCTCCACGTCGGACTCAGAACTGACCAGCGAGCGACGCCGTGACTTAATACGCAAGCGAGACACGCGAAGCGTGCCGAAGCCTTTTTGCTCTAAACGAAGGGCCGTAGCACGGTGGGAAGTACGACAGTACTTTTTGGATTAAATTTGTATTCCTCTCTCCTTGCGCGCCGAATTCGCGCGCGCATTTTGCAAACGTGCGAAAAGCAACCGACTCACTTCATCGGACCGTCACGGGGGATTTCAGTTTCGTCTGTGTCCCCACACTCAATTTCCAAAAATCCTTGGCACACCCCATCTTGCTGTTTTCAAGACCTCTTTTTCGCATACTTAGCACTCCGAACGGAAGACAGCACGGGGCATGAGGTTGCGCGTCACAACCGTACAACAGGACCTCTCCACAGGGTGGGCCTATGTAGCCCTCGCATGTAAGGGGGCGATTATGGAGACTATTTGGAAGGTCTGCAATAAAGCAGTTTTTAAGCAAGAACAGACGACCTTCCAGGCCCAAGTGGAGATGGTAAAAAACCTGCTCAGGCAAGCAATCCAAGTCGACTGGTATGTTCGATCGAAAGGCAGGAAAAACCGCTACTGGTTCTTCCAGACTTGGGGCAAATCAAATAACTTGGTCTCCCTGAACGAGGGGGGAAAGTTGAATTTTGCAGACTGACTCCTCCATGAGAACGGTGAACAGTAGAATATTCGGGAGGTTTTGTGGATAAGGCCGATGTTAGGTCAGTTACTCACCCATTTGTTGTAGATCAATGGTTGCTATTTGCTGCTAGGAAATGTGTTATTTTTTCTCTGACAGTAAGGTTTTAGATTCAGTTAAGTTAAACTTTCTAGTGGTATTTGGGTTAAAGGAAATAATTTTTGACTTGGAAGTGTGCTATGGGCTAGTGGCAAGACATTTTGTGTAGTGATGGTAGGTAGGACTGTTCTGTTCCTGGGTAGTCCCTTATGAATGTTGAATAGCACTGTTGGTTTGGGTGAACTAGATGATCTTTGGTCGTTAGGTTTTACCTAGTGTTTTGGATTGACTTTTCCTTTCTGATTTCTCTTTGGGTCCTTTCGAGGTCCTGTAAAAAGCGAAACTGCTGATGCTGCAAGGATAACTCCAGGTTGAATTGTGAGGTCCCAGCCCCCGTTGAAACTGCTATAATTGAAGTTTTAAAAGAAAAAAAATAAAAAAATAAAAATTGTTACCGCCTCCAAAGGTGATAGCAAACCAGACTGCTGACATTTGATACCCCGTTTGCTGCTTTTGCCACTTTCCCCGGCTCATGCGATTGGCCCAACCATCAAACTATAGCTATTTCGCCATAAAAGGGGCTAGTGTGAGTAGGCCCTTTTTTTTTTTTTTTTTTTTTTTTTTTTTTTTTTTTAACCATGCCCCCCCGCCAGTGTTAGTGGTGCTAATAAGAGCAGCCACCACTGGCACTAGCACCTGGGGAGAGAGTCCATCTATTGGTGGGGAGCATCACCTGCTAGAAAATGGGTCCAGCGTCCCATATACAGATTGAATATGGAGTACATCAGAAGAGAAACTGTCACGGGGGAATCCTGCCAGCATTGATTGCCCTGGAATCCAGGGGATTGACTGAGCGGGATAAAACGGAGGAAAGGGGGAACCTCTTCCCCCTGAACCTGGCGCCTGATTCCTGCTGATACACACTAGATCCTCCCTCCCCCTCCCCCTCCCCATCCCCCGTGTGCCCAGGCTACTAGTCTTAACCCTCCCAATCTGTAAACACTGAGCAGCGAAAAAAAAAAGGATAAAAAGGAATAAAAAATTGTTTAGCAGAAAACTCCCTGGGGGGCTCCAGGGAAGGATTCCTTATATGATTAAGAAATGTGAGGAAGACTGGGTTGTGGGATTTTATCATTCAAGACAGGATCTCTGCCAGGGAAAGGGCATGGGGCGGGAAAGGGTCTGGAAAATCAGCAGAGGGGCGAAGTGGGAACGAGGGTTCTATGTTTATCCAGTCCTTGAAGCTTAGGCGATAGTCTCTCATCTCTTTCAAATCCCTCGGTCCCTCTCCCCCATCTCCGCTCCATTCTACTTTTGCAATCCATCCTTCTCTCTCCCCTCCCACCCAGTCTGTGCAAAATGTTGTAATCCGTCTCCTAACGTTTCCTACTTGTTTAAAAATATATAATTGTGCTTTGGTGTCCCGCCATCTTTGTGCGAGTTCGAAATGTACCTGCTGCTGAATCTGTTCAGTAATTTATGACACCTCTACTCTCACCTTTTCCATAGCCAGCGTACATCTCTGTCACCAAAGTGCACACATCACCGTCCTCCTTCCAAGTTTGTACATATTATCTACGAAGGTCGTGGCTGCTTCTGCGTGTGGCCAATGACCGACCAATATGGCTTGCCAAGACCAGGGCCAGGGAACTGTAGGTTCCATCTTTCTCCATATGCGATTCCACCATCTCCATATGAATTGGGTGATCGGGCATTGCATGAAGATGTGTTCGATGATTTCCGCCCTTTTGTGGAAAGGGAAAAGACTCTGACACTGTTGGCACCATGGAAGCAGCAAACCTTTTTGTTCTAAATTAGTACGGTCAGTCAGCCAGTCATTTGCTGACAGACAGCGGTGGGTGATTTGCCACTGCAGAGATGTGATTTTCATGGGTTTTGTCTTCTGTCCTTGGAACCATTTGATTGGGGTCAGGAGGGAGCGATCCACATTTAGGTGTCTGACCCATCTGTCGTTGACTACGTCTCTCAGCCGTCTCTTGGGTCTGAGCATTTTATAGGTTGATTTGACCGACAACTGGCGTAGGCTGATGTGGCCTGCTTTGGGACCTCCCCTCTGTTGGGGGAGTTCCCAAGACCATTCTGCTGGGTCCAGAGCCAGGTCCTGGATTGATTTGAAAGGCTGGAACACCACCCTCTGTCCTTTCTTTTCTAAGACTCTCACTCAATACACAGATGCTCTCTCTTTCCATTCAAAGGGGGCTTTGCTACCTTGGAGGGTGTAAATTCCAGCGATTGCGTAGTGTTAAACTAGGACAGCCTGGGGTGAAACCATGTGTATTTGCCCTATCCTTTGAGGAGACTCCTTGCTGGCTACCCAGTCCCCTTCCTTTAAGGAGGGGCCTTGTTTAAGAGTTTGGTACCATGCCAGCGGGATAACTTCAATCAGGTCATCCAAATGTTCCTCTACATGGTGGCAGTATCGTAGGATTCCTTGCATTTGGTCTCTTGTTTTCCAATCCCTTCTGTCATTATCCCAAAGATCCCCGACCCTGAGCACCCCTCTCTTTATCCAGCTCTTCCAAGGCAAAGCTGAGCTTGTCATGATACAACCACTTAAGTTGGTCACCCATCGGTTTCCAAACAGGGGTTGTCGGTAGACTTCCTCCCAGCAGTCAGGGTGAGTTCTGTCTAGGAGCGGGAGTCTGCGTCAGGTTTCCAATAAGGATGGCCAAAAGTTGTCCAGAATCCGGCCGCCTCCGTCCAACTCTTCCCTTGCTCGGGGGAACTTGCGTGAGATAGTCCAGAATCGGTCCTCCGGCCATATCAACGTGTGGGTGGATTGGGGGGCTTCTGGGGTCAGTCGGGCTAGATGTTCCAGAGCCAATGCACACCATGGACACAAAGGGGGCGAAGATGAACTTTTTAATCCATTTTAATTGTAGTGCTTGTACTTGCGTGGCTGGGTCAATTATTCCTTAATCTCCCCCTGCCTTAGGTTGGATAATGGAATCCCACGCCACGGGGCTGATTGCGTTATTTTGCTCACAGTCCCCCCTCCATAAAAAAACAGCCGCTTTTCTCTTTAGGTTTTCAGTTGCTGTTTTGCTTAGTGGCCACAATAGCGATTTGTACCATAATGTTGCGAAGACCACGTTGTTAATTGCTAATGCACGGCCGAAAAGGGATGTGTGCTTATTTCTCTTGTGATCTAATTTTTGTCGTGCCGGGGTGCTAATTCATTCATCCGTTGATTGGTGGGCGTCCCTCGGTGGTCATGGAAACCCTAAAATTTTTTACTGGGGTCTCTAAGGGCATCCATTTAATTCTTGGTGACTCAGGGGGGCGTCCCTCTTGATAATGAATCCACCACCCTTGAGTTTTGCTCCCCCAGCTGGCTGTCATGTCGGAAACCTTGGCAAATTTTTCATCATTCGCTGGATTTCCTCCATGTTGTTGTATGTAGCTTCCGGCAGGATGATGAGGTCATTCACAAAAAGGGAGCACACCGGGATTGCCTCCTTTCGGATGTGTGTGACTCGAATTATGGTGATGTTCTTGTTTGCCCGGAGGTTGGCGGCAAGTGCTTCCATGATTACCAAAAAAAGGAAGGGGGCAATTGGGTCCCCCTGACGGACCGAACGTTCCAGACGTAGGGGTGGTGTCATGCACCCATTAACTTGAATGCAGGTGGTTGCCTTCTGGTGTAGGATCTGAACCCAATATCTGAAGTATGGTCCAAAATTCATTCTTTCCAGGCATTTGTCTAGGAACAACCAGTCTACGTGATCGTAAGTTTTTTCAAAACCAATAAAGATCAATGTTGCGTTCTGGCGAGAGTGTCTTGTGAGTTGGAGTACCTCATGGATTAAAACGGTATTCTCTTGAATGTTCATGTTCTCCATAAAGTCGGTTTGAGAGGGATGAATGATATCTTCCATTACAATGATTATTCTATTAGCTAAGACTTTTGCCAACATTTCATATATTACTGTGAGAAGTGTGATAGGGCGGTAGTTTCTAATATCTATTTTTTTCCCTTTTTATATAGGAGTGTTAATACTCCTTGCCCCACCCTTTCGCCCATCTCACCCGTGATCCATACCTCTTTATAGAAGTCCATGATGTCTTGACTTAGGAAATTCCATGTAGTTTTCCAAAATTATTTGGGGAAGCCGTCAATCCCTGATGCTTTTTCCTCCTTCATTTGCAGGAGGTCGGTCCAAATTTCCTGTTTGGAGATTGGGGCCTCTAAGGAATCATGCTGTCCAGGTGTCAATTACTTGTTCATTGGTTCCAACAAGTCTTTTAGTCGACGATCGTGGTCCTGTGGGTTTTATCTGTCGATGTGCGTGGTGAAAAGGTCCTTGTAGAAATCATATGTTATCTTGACGCACCTTATCGTGGAAACGGTCGGATCCGATTCCATGGCTTGTGGTTCGTAGAGCGCCTCATCATTGTTCTTTTGAAACGAGGTCTAGCTAGGCTGAAAAAGTGAGCATTCATTACTCCTTCAGTCAGAGTCTGAATAGTCTTGCCTTTATTTGGGCTCCCTGCCAACGATACTGTGCGTGTTTCAAGAGCTGGGCTTTTAGATCTAGTACTAGGGATTGTAATTCGTTGGAGACTGATTCCTACCCTTGCGAAAATTGTTTATGTTCGGCGTCCATGAGGTTTTGCATTAGGCCCTAAAGTTATCTAATTGCAACAGGATCCGAACTCGGCCACCGCCGGTTTCGCAAGATTCGAGCTCAGGTGTCCCTATCAACGGTTCATGGGTCTCAGCCAGATGGGCCCTCGCTGCGCTACTCTCCACATGAGCAAAAGACAAAATAAATCGCAATGTATCTTTCCATGTTCTAGCGGTGGATTCTCATTTTGCTCAATTCGAGAGTAGTGGAGGGAGACCCATGGGCAAGGTTTCTTCGAGAATAGTTGTTTTTTTATTTTTTTTTATAAAGGCTAATTCTTTCAGGCCTTTTTTTTTTAGGCCCAACCCAATTCAATTACCTGTAGAATCTGGACAGGATGGCCTTTCAGGCCTTTTTTATTGTCATTTTTATAGTATTACAGAGAACCTCGTAGCAACCACATCCGTGCTCAAGCCTTCAACGAGGGAACATGCGGGAGCTGCACCCACCAGCAGGTGCAATACCTGCTACAACAGGTGGGTGATACCGGTCAGGGATTAGCCGGTAGTATCAGGACCAAGCTTCTTTGATGGGCCAGTCACTGTGCCTCCCTTCCGGTCCCCTCCCCCTATTAACATCAGCGGTCTCTGCTCAATGCCACTCCAGGGGACCAAGGGCATATCTCTAGGTGGAGGGCGCCAAGCTTGCCCAAGAAGGTATATGAGGCATATGGGGATTGAACCCACGAGCTTCTGAATGCCACTTGCATGCCTTACCAACTGACATAATAAATTGTTTTCTTCAAAAAAAAAAAAAAAAAAAAAAACTGACGAAAAAAAAAAAAAAAACATGCGCTTGGTTCCTAGCCAACTCTTTGGGCGTCGCCACACCACTCTCGAAATGTGCAAATTGAGAATGAACTTCCCGCTAGAACATGGCCAGATGCGCCCACCAAACTTTTGTCTTTTGCACATTTGGAGAGTGGTGTGGCGAGACCCTTTGAATGCAGTACCGAGCATAATGGAGCCTGCAGACCACAAGCTTCTGCTTTGTCACATTTGGGGTCGTGTCCCACTACCGGTAGGAGGGGTTTAGTTTATGTTTCGTGTATTTTCCAATGTGGTCACACTAGGGCCTAGGGCCGTGCGATTTTCAGATCGGATGGCAAGGAGCCATGCATGTTCGAAACCAGAACGAAACCTCGAGAAGTGGGACATTGCCCTTGGTTATGAAAACTCCGTGCCTCCGGGCCTCGCTCCACTACTCTCGAATGTGCAAAAAAACAGTTTGCAAAACTAGGGTTATGAAAACTCCCGCAGGGAAATCATGTTCTGGGTTATCTGGGCCCACAGAAACAACCTCAGGTTCTAGGGGGAAAGTCTGCGAGAAAAACATGCAGAAGAACTTTTCAAAAGCCTCCTTGCCACAACTATCAGAGTGGACTGGTTTGCGGAAGACATCCCATTCGGATCACAACAGGGGTGTGACAAGGTTCCAACGGACTTGGGGCCTGGGGTTGGCCCACATGTCCTCAGAAGGGAAGTTGGTACTGGGAAGATGGATTGAGAAGCAGTAAGGTAGGTAGGAATAGGATGATGAACCAGGTGCACTCGGTTCCTGTGGGCAGTCACAGTAGACTGCGTAGGGGGGGTGGGAAGGAGAGTGCCAGGTCCTTGGAAAAAAAACAAGGTTCCTCCCGGCCGCATTCGGCCGGGTACCAGACCGGTTAGTAGGTATGTGCATAGTTTAGGATAGGCCAGGTAGGGTTGTAGGGTTGGGTAGGGTAGAGAAGTGACAATTAGTCTTGAACAAGTGTGTGGATCTAAGTAAGGTTTTGTTGTTAACAATGACCAGCATTAAGTAGATCTGTGAGAATTGATTCGTGTAAGCTAAACCGACTGTTGCTGCCGGGATAATTCGGGGTTGAATTGTGATGTCCTCGGCCTCGTATTTTTCAACTTGAAAAAAAAGGTTAATTCTTTAAGCCCAACCAATTCAATTACCTGTCAAATCTGGACAGGACACCTTTCAGACCTTTTTTATTGTCATTATAGTATTACGGGGAACCCCGTAGCAGCCACATCCGTGCTCAAGCCTCCAACGAGGGAACATGCGGGAGTTGCACCCACAAGCAGGTGCGCTACCTGCTACAGCAGGTGGGCGATACCAGCCAGGGGTCAGCCGATAGCATTAGGACCAAGCTTCTTTGATGGGCCAGTCACTGCGTCTCCCCTCCGGTCCCCTCCCCCTATGAACATCAGCAGTCTCTGCTCAATGCTGTGACGCCCAACCTCACGCCCAGCGCGACTTCCTGATCGGAGTAAGATGTGGGCCTAGAAATGAGAAAAGGGGTGTGCCAAGGATTTTTGGGAAAGTTGGGGGTGGAGTCCCAGGTCAGAACTGAGATCTCCTGTGGCAGGGTTTTTCCGGGGCACAAGTGCAATTTGGCGGAGAGGGCGGACCGCCTCTGGTCACAACGCAGATGGTATGCGTGGGTCGCTCAGGGCCGGGCGAGCCATTGGTTTCGGGGACGGCGATTTGGGAGGGTCCCTTCGGGGTAGGTGGGGCTCCGATGAGTCAGGCTGTCGGGAGTTGCCACGTGGCGCCGGTCGTCGCGCGTTTGGGTTGGGCCTCCGGGATTCCGAGGTCCTCTGATCACCGCGTCGTCGGCAGTTTCCGCAGGGCGTACAGGGCCAGTATAGGGCTATGGTCAAGCACGGGACGACGTTGAGTTGGTGATATGGAAGAAGAAGGCGAAAGAGAGGGAAACTGGTGGAGATAACGACAAATCCGGGGTGGGTGAAGTAGTAGGTATGGTCCGGAGAGGGGAAATCAGAGCATCGGGGGTCGCTAGTGGTGGCGCAGTGAAATTCCCGATGACACAGTCGGTTCTCGGTTAGGCAAGGGTAACTCTGTCGGAGGATTTCCTTTATCCAAGGGGTGAAGTAATCCGGGTCGTATGATGAGTCTGAATTCCAGGATCATGTCATTGTATCATCGTGGAGTTATGAGTTGCCGAAGGGCGGGTCCGTGGCGATTGTGATCATCGCGTGTGAGCACGTGAAGGCTGGTGCGAATTAAGTCGCACTCACACGTGTTCGCCCGGGATGATTGCTCCGTCGCAGGCCCTGGATGGCCGTATCAGTATTTTTGCCACCTGTATTGGCGAATCGACACATGGGGGCATGTGTAAATGCGCAGATCAAGTCTCGTTTACACGCGTCCTCGCGCGGCGTTCGCTGGGCCAGACATCTGACTGTCTAATCACTCCGTAAATGTCGAGTATGCAATATGCAACAGGCACGATCGTCCAATCAAAAGATGAGCAAAAATGAGAACGTGATTACCGATTGCACAAAATTCCTACGCATGAGTGCATCAAAGGCAACAAACAAAGGCAAAGGCAAGGATCCGGTAGAAAGACGAGCAACCAAACATGGCATCCATACATCCATTCATTCGGCAACATACACCCACAGTGCATCTGAGATAGAAATCGCGAAGACAAGTGTGAGCAAAAACCCAAGTCCAGATTCCGAAAAACAGAGAACGGGCAAATCGCCCGGAGCCGAAATCAAAATTTATGTACACGAGACAGGAGGGAGAAAAGATAAAAGAAACAGCAAAACCTCGTCCATCAACCTCAGCTCCCTCTTCCTCTCTCGCTCTTCGATGCGGACAGTCCGTCGTCGTGCACCAACCCACGAAGCCGTCACCCCGCTTAGTCCTCCCGCACCCGTCTGGTTCGCCCCCACCCACAGTCCGTCGTGGCCCGCGTCAACCTCGCGCGTTTGGCACCGGCTCGTCGGGTTGCCCGACTCCTGCTCTGCTCACCTCTTACTTCGCTCGTGTGCCGACCCTCTCTGATCGCGCAACCCCGAGCTTCCAACTGCTGGTTAAGAGAGCTAACTAATCGCACAACCGAAATTTATAGCGTGCATGCATGCGCGAAGAACACGAAATTACCAGAACTTAGGAGGGAGATTAGAGAGGGAGTGCCTGCGTTCTGCATGACCGGGCCGCGGTGTGGGGGACGTAGCCACTCTCCACGCATCGATATGAGCATGCAGACCGTAGTTAAAAACGCAGCAAAAGAAAGAGGAGGGCGGGGAAGACGAAGCGCAAGAAGAAAGATACAGTTACAATGGCGCCAGCCCAAAATTACAGTTACACACCCGATTAAAGGCGCCGACTAATTAGAATTCCATTGCAGCCGCATAAAGAAGCGCGTAAGCAAAAAGGCGCCGCGCGGCAAACGAAAGTCCTAATTACAAAATTTCTAAATTCCTAACTAATGCGGAAAAGCAAAAGTACAGGTTCCGAAAGGAAAGTCCGAAATTCCGAGAGCCATCGGGGCTCGACAAAATTCGAAAAAGAATTCCAAAAAAAAAAAAAAAAAGAACGAAGCAAATTTCCGCGCGATGTCAGCGCCCAAAAAGTTCCAAAACCGAACCAAAAGGAAACGACGTCAACATTTATTAACTGCGCGCTTGGCGGCGCACCAGCCATCCGACCAGTCAATCACCCATCCCGGTGTCGGGACAGAAACGCCTGTGAGGGTTTCTGCCCAAGTTTTTCAAGGTCAGACACTGTCCGACTTTTGTCGTTGAGGAATATGATGAGACGAACGTTGCCAAAGTTTATTCAGGCCAACCTTATAACTGAAAGACTTAAAGCCTGACGTTGTCGAAGAAAGACGTCGCTGACGTGTGACGTCTTCGACGTCCGTTCGAGATAGCGGGGGTTGGCGGTACGCACTGTCGTCCGCAGTTTTCGACGAAGCCGCAGTAGTGTGCGGGCATAAAAAAACTAAAGTTAGACCTAGTATACCTAAAATACAGCCGCGCGATTCACGGCCTAAGTGAGCTAAAAAGAGGTGTGCGCCGGGTATAAAGCCGCGACGCAGGGGGAATAGGAAGGAGAGTTTAACTCCAGGGCCTCGGGGCTTGACGCCGAGCCAGGGGGTTGATAGGCCGATGCCAAGGTCACGTGGCCAACTGAGCGTGCAAGACCGTGAGTTGGCAGGGCCGGCAGGGCCACAGACAGACATGCAGGCAGGGTTGGCAAGGCCATAGGCAGGCGGGGCCTGCACAGCCCCGGCGCGATGAATAACTACAAGGCAAGCTCTTCTTATAGAATAGTTGCTCCTACCTATCCTGTGGTAGGAGCTAGCCTAGTAGGTTCGAGTACAGGAGTGTCACCCGGCAAATACCGGGACCGAATCTGAGAAGGAACATCCTACCGGGCTAGCTCCTTTTGGAGCAGCCCAAGGCAGCTGGGCGCGGTCGATCTCGGCCGCGCGATCCTCAAGATCGCACGGCTGAGATCTGCCGCGCGCAGATCGAAGTGGCCCCTGCGTGAGGATGACATGCATAAATCAGGAAGTGGTCTTTTTTTTTTCTTTTTTTTTTCTTTTAAAAAAAAAAAAAAAAAAAGAAGGAGGAGTGCCAGCTGGCGCATTTCAAAGTGGTTGGGGACTTAAAGCCCCCAGAGATGTGATAGGCGCCCGTTCTAACGGGCAGCCGTGTTCTACATAGGGTACAACGGCCGAAAAAACGGGCGACGCTGGGCCTTGCTGCACTACCCTCGACAAGCACAAAAGACAAAAATCATGGCTGTGTATCTTTCCATATTCTAGTGAAAGATTCACTCTCGTTTGRCACGTTTCGAGAATGGTGCARYGACGCCCCGTGCCCTGCAAGACGAGGTAAGTTCATTTCTGTTGTTTTCTGTTTTTTTTTCTTCTTTTTCTCTCTTCCTAGATTTTACATAGACTTCTTTTATATTTTGRTTTTACTTAGATTTCTTTTAGATTTTGTCTTCTTCTTCTTTTTTTTAGATCTCAGTTAGATTTTTCTCTTCTTTCTCTTTCTTAATTTTTTTAGTGCCAGAGCACCCGTTCGTCTCAGACGAACGGGTGCGACTGTGGCAGACTGTTTCGTCGGACTCTCACCGACTCATCAGGAGGCTGAGCCTCGACAGTGGGCCAGCCGAATGAATCAGCCGCAGAAACGCGAGGGTATGCAGGCATGTCGGGGGGGGGGTTCCTCAGAGAGAGAGAGAGAGAGAGAGGACTTCGCAAGACTGTTTCGTCGGACTTCCACCGA
>BFEA01000510.1:0-11667 GCA_003427395.1 Chara braunii | reverse complement strand
GGGTAGCCAGTGGTGACAGCGCTGAGGCACTGAGGGGATTGCGTGTCAGTGGGCGATCCTTGAGGGAGTGGTGTGGATCACTTTTCTAACAGTCTACTGCGGCGATCTTCTAAGTTGGAGTGTGGTTTATATGGCTTTCTTGAGTGTGCCGCTTGCTATCTTTGGTTCAGCTTCACTCAAGGTCAGTTAGCCTGACTCAGTCCTCTTCACACCTGTGTGAACCCACACTTGCTTGACCCTGTCCTTTGAATGTTCACTGAAAAGGTAGAGGAAGCTGTGTTTTGTTCGCACGTGTGAATGAAAGTCTGACATGAGCTTGGGACTGCATTGTTTTCCTTTGAACTTGTTGTTTGATATGATGTGCAGGTAGGTAGAAGAATGCTTGGGAAAAAAAGGGGGACCTATTCATGTCAATGGAAGTGAATGGAAGGGTGGTTGTCTTTTACTTTCTCGCCTGCATGCATGTTGAAAGGAAAGGCAGCCAGTAGACGACGAAAAAGAATTTGATCACACAAAGAAGAGGAAGTGAATTGGACATAGAATTTTTTTCTAACGTTACCCATTATTTCCCGAATGACCCTCTTCGTCTATGCCCGTTTGTCTGAATGTTTTTTCTTCTCTATGATCTCCTTCTTCGTCTAGGTTCGCCCTTGACGTCAGGCGACAAAGGGCTGACCGCCTACTGTGGTAAGCGCATTTCCTTTCCCTAGGAGGCGTCTGGGGCGGGGGTTCGTTGCCTTAGGGGCCGACCCTGTTAACGACTCGGAGTGGACCGCTCAGGCGGGGGGATACCATGCTGTTGTGGTGGAGCCAGCCCGACTTCTGAGATCCAAGGTTCGCTCGGGTGAGGACGAGGGGTATCCCAGACCACCTCCTAGGGGATGGACGTGTGCCATTCACGGAGGGCGTTAAGTTTTTGGCGGCTCATGTTAAGAAGAGACGCTATAATTTACCCTTCTAGTGGCCGTCTTAGGAGCCACAGACGAATGGGGAACTGACGCCTTAAGAAACCCGGTTCACTAGCTGTGGACGAAGTGCGAGTAGGCACTACCCTCGCGGATAGGTTTGCATCACAAGAAGTGCAAGCCTGGGGTAATCAGGCTAGTTGACAGGAAAATATGGCTAGAGCATTCCTTTGAATGTCTTTATGTCGAAGATTGGTACTTCGTCATTCGCGGAACAGAGAGAGTAATTACTGCCCAAGAGGATAAAACGACCAAAAAAATTTGAAAGCGGGTCCTTGTCTTTAATGGGGCATCGAGCGTCCGATTGTTCGAGTTGGTCGCTGATTTGTATAGGTGGTAGCTGAGTTATTTGCAGGTGGCATTCACACCAAAGTTAGAGAAGTAGTGAAATCATCATTAAAATAATGACACTCTAACTCTGCTTGAGAGTCGGGGCGCTCATATTCCTCGCTAGCAGTCAGTATGGGGCAGGATGAAAGAACTTGGCAACGCATCTGATCGAGTCGAAAAAGTCGAGACAGTTCAACCATTTGGCAGGCAGCGTGAAGATATTTTAGTCAGACGCCATTCAAGCGTCGCTACGCATGTAAGTCATGCCTTTTTTTATCCGGTTGTTGATAAGTGAGGTTCGAAGACGAGTGAACTCATGTTGCCTCGTCGTTGGATGAAAGTCAAGTCAACCTTTGTCGATTGGATTGAAGCGATTGGTATGCGTGATTGTATTGTATGTAGGATGATTTTGGAAGGTAATTCAACTTACATTGACATGACTCTTTTGTAACATTTTGATTGTCCTTGAAAGAAGGGGCTAGAATTGATTGAGGTTTTCTTACGCTTGGAATATCACGTCCTAGTCGACCGACGTCGGTCCGATTGCTGGGAGATCAGCGCCCCAGGGACGGACGACGTTTGGGTCCACTTTGGCGTTTAACCATGCGTACCTATGCTACAGCGAACGAGCAAACGCCTTCGATTGACCTACCTCTACGATTGCATTATAAAAGCTTTCGCATGTGGGTCGGTAGCTCGGCGGGGATACGCCCCTAAGGGTGGTGACAGCCCCTCAGGGAAGGTAAGTTGTGCCCCGCGAGAACCTATCCTGTCGTAGGGGACCGCGGGATGTACAGCTGGCGCACTCGGCCGGAGCGGCGAAGGGTCGACGCGGGTTAGCGTGTCGTCCTCGAGTTGTCTCTTAAAAGTTGAAAGACTAAGTTTCTCCTGCGTGACGCGACCGGGAGGGCCCTCGCTCGCACGGGGGCCGATGTGCTCGACAGGTGGCGCCGTTGTCGGTGATAACGGCAAACTATCGTTGTCCCTGGTGGAACGATACTCGGGAATGGAGCAAGTAAAAGATTGTGCCGTAGTGGTTGTCTAAGAAAAAAGGTTAGTAATCTCTGAGCCTCTATAAATGTAAGGGAGGAACCTTAATAGATGTCACAAAAACTCCTAGACTGATGTCTTGGGTTTATGTTTCTAGATGGACGGTGCCGCAGGACGTCGCGACAACGTCGACGATGGGAGAAACGATATTCAGGAATTGGCACGGGTCATTCGACAGTCACAGCGAGAGCCCTACCCCAAGATTGATGTTCCATTGTTCGATGGGAATCATGSCTCTTCTTGGGCAGATAAGTTTGAGCAACTCGGGTATAGCAACGAATGGACGRATGAGAAGATGCTTCGCATGGTAAAAGGGTACTGGCAGGTGGGGTACCAAGACGAGATCGATGAGCTGGTGCAGATCTCTCGCGATTAGTCAGATTTTAAAGCGCGGTTGTTGGAGAAGTATCCGCTCAGCGATTGGTTGCTCGACCTGCAGGATTTGAGGGCGGTGGATCGTAAAAAGTTTGGTACAACCAAACAATTTTTATCGGAGTTTGAGTAAGTGGCTCGCCTAATCCCGGATTTGTCCGACAAAGATTGCTGCCTCATCTTCCTTGATGACTTCAACGACGTCGAACAATCGAAATTGGTTGAAGGGATGCAAGGGAGGTATGACTGGACTAAGGTCCGGCAGAATGCGCTGGTGGGGAAGTTCGACGATATCCTCTACCGGCTGTTGAGGCAGCAAGCGGGAAAAGGTGAAGCTGGGAGAAGTAAGGGACGGTGAAATTTACAAAACTTTGACTTGCATGAGAGAAATGATGGAGGGCATGAAGGAGGAAAGGCTGAAGCTTCAAGTTATGTTGGCCAAAGGGAAAAATAGTAAGAGGAAGGGGAAAGAGCCGACGAAAGAAGAAAGTGACAGTGAGAGCGAGGAGGAAAAAGAGCCGCCTCGCAAGTTGACAAAGGCGGAGAGGAAGGTCTTGAATCAAATTCAAGGCGGACAGGGGACCTCCCGTAAACAGGGGAGGAATGGTGGACAGAATAATCAAGGAGGGAATGGCAATGTTGGCACTGGTTCGTCAGGACAAAGTTCCCAAGATCAACGGCAGTTCCAGCCGCAGGGTGGAAGAGGCCGCGGTCGAGGCCGTGGAAACAGACAGCGAAGCCGTTGGGCGTGGCAGCAGGAAGCCACATGTAACTATTGCGCAGAAAAATACCATATTATGCGGTTTTGCCAACTCCTTTCAAAAGATGAGAAGGAAGGGATAGTCTTCACTACTATACATGGTGAAATCTTTGATTACGAAGGGAATTCGATCGACCCCAACATTGAAGGGGGTATGAGGAAGGAGGCGTATCGCCGAATGGGTCGTCCGCTACTAGCAACGTTCCAGGTTGCTTCTCCTGAAGAAGCACGGTTGGCCGAGGTCGAGGAGGTCATGGCGTCATTGCATATCTACGACTCACTGGTGGAGCCAGAAGGATTCAGGGAACAACTAGTGGAACGAGCTCAAACCATCACTAGGCGACTTGCCCGATGCCGGGACTCTATCATCCGACTTTATGTGGACATGGAGGAAGTCTGGCCTGGATTGCCGAATGTCTTTCTCTTTGGCGAATGGGGTGATAAAAGGGAAGATGCGTCTGGCCAAGCAGGGACATCRGCTCCGAGAGAAACATCACAAACTGGGCCAATGGTAAGCACGATGCGACCTAGGCCTGTGCTAAAGAGGAGTGCCCCGACTGTAGCCGTTCAGACTCGGGTGCGGCGACGAAACGAACAGCTTCAAAAGGAGAAAGAGTCTGAAAAGGCATTGGAAGAAGGGCCTATTTCCATTAGTGAGAACGAAGAGGACAATGAGGACGAGAAGTTGCGGGCCGAAGAGGAAGAACGGGTTCGTCGTCGTGCACTGGAAAGGGAGCCGGAGAAAGGGAAGGCTGAAGTAAGCGAGGAGGAGCCACGAAAGAAGAAGAATATTTATTCGATCCCCGTGAAGCAGGGGGTCGATATCGAGCAACTTGTTAATAAGATTCTGGAAAGTCAGCGCGACTTGGTCACGCTGAAGGAAATTTTGGCGGTATCGCCGAAAATTCGAGAAGAGTTTAAACAGCGGATAACTCGTAAGAGAGTCATGACTGTTAAGCTCGACGAAATCATTCCGCGGGAGGCTAACTGGTCCCCGCCTGGAACAAAGATGGATTGGCGAAGTGTGTCGACTGGCCATATGAAGGTCCAGATTGGACAGCAGGAGTACTCAGCACTGGTGGATGATGGAGCCGAGATGAATATCATTCGTGAGCGCCATGCCATCGAAGCTGGGTTGAAGATCAACCGAGATGACTATGGGTTTTTGGTGGGAGCAAGTGGATCAACTCCATTTTGTGGAACAACCAGTGACATTCTCGTCACGATCGGAAAGGTCAAGGTCCGTTCGTATTTCTACGTGTTACCTAGAGTGGAACACGAGGTGCTTCTGGAAAGGGCATTCCTATGTCGATCGGAAAGCATCATCGTTAACAAGCATGATGGAACCATGTTTGTAATCCTTTGTGATCTTGTCTGCGGTTATTACGAAGTGGTCAAGTGTGCGAACACTGGACCCTATTGCTCGTAGAACCGGCTGAACCCGAAATCCTATAGCTTCCCGGAGTCAGAAAAGTTGAGACGGGAGAAGGAATCGTTAGGGGAGGAGCCGAATCCTCGTGAGTTCTCGCTGACCCTGCCTGATATTGGGCAGGCAATCGATCTCGTGTCGACACATGCGGCGATCGATCCGAATGTGGTACAAGCCTTGACGGAGATCATCATGGACATCGGAAGCACAGGGACTATGCGCCTTGTTTACTCCCCGTCGGAAGGTAATAAGGGAGAAAGTCAGGAATTGCCCTCCACTCGACAGGGTCCTTTTTTAGAGGACGCAGGCTTGACACCGACACCAAACGTAAGTACAAGAAAGTAGGCGTGAMGGCGAAGCCGRTRCCTGTTYTGATCACTCARRAGGAGGAAGTCTATTATCRTGAGGAGCGCGAGTGGAT
Organism: Chara braunii; assembly: GCA_003427395.1. Taxonomy (NCBI): domain Eukaryota; kingdom Viridiplantae; phylum Streptophyta; class Charophyceae; order Charales; family Characeae; genus Chara; species Chara braunii. The sequence continues at coordinate 6,340 of BFEA01000510.1, read as the reverse complement.
CAGAGAAATGAAAAAGAGAGGTGAAAATGGGCCATCTCGGTTAACCAAAGAAAGAGTGGAAAGTATGATCATTGGGGAGGAGGACCTCCTTACTGAGCAGGAAAAGGGATACATCATCGATATATTGAGGGAGGAACATCTCTCCTATGCGTTTGATGATGATGAGCGAGGAAGGTTGGATGTCGATAAAATCCCGATGATCGGAGTTCATACTGTACCACATGAGCCATGGAATGTAAGAGGGCCACGTTCTCCGAACCCAGAGGATCACCGTAAGGTGGTCGCATACCTCGATGGAAAGTTCCGGACAAAGGTTGCAGATTATTCTTACGGGCCGTATGTATCACCATGGTTCAGTTTCATCAAACCGAATGGTACTCTGCGATGGATTCAGGACCTTCAGAAGCTGAATTCGGTGACAGTGCGAGATGCAGGAGGACTTCCACATGCAGACCTACTGTCAGAATCTTGTGCAGAAAGGTCTATCATCACCCTGATCGATTTATATTCCGGGTATGATAAATTTCTCATTTACACTGCGGATCGGCCCAAGATGGCGATGCATACTCCTCGCGGGTTGATCCGTATGTGTGTGGCACCGCAGGGGTGGACAAATGCCGTTGCCATTGTTCAGAGATATATGACGAGGGTTATGCAGCCTTATTGTCCTAACATAACTTCGCCGTATATTGACGACTTGACTATCCCAGGGTCTCATACGAAAGACCTGGCGGAGGTGTTGCCGGGCATTCGCCGATTTGTCTGGGAACATATCAATGATGTGGTGAAAGTTCTTAAGAGGTTGAAGGAGTTTAATCTCACAGGTAGTGGGATTAAGTCTCGACACTGTATGAAGAGAGCAGTGATTCTGGGATTTCTCTACGACGAGAAAGGTCGCCGGCCGGACACGAAGAAGACTAATAAAATCTTGGAATGACCGACCCCTTTCAAGTCAATCACGGATGTGCGAAGTTTCCTCGAAACTTGTGGATTTTGGCGCATCTTCATCCGCAGGTTTGCCGCCAGAGTGGAGCACTTGCGAAAGCTTGTGCGCAAGGGCCAGAAGTGGGAATGGGGCCCGAAGTAACAAGAGGCCGTGGAGGATATAAAGACTGAGTTTCGTGAGGGCGGATTGATCCTTGGAGTTCTTTTTTTCGACGATGATGAAAAACGTCCTTTTGTTATTGAGACTGATGCGGGGCCCACAGCCCTGGGAGGAGTCTTAATTCAGAAGGATGCTGAGGGGCAGGAAAGACCTCTAAGATTTGAGAGCAGGACTCTGAATGTTGCTGAGAGGAACTATTCCCAGTTCAAAAAAGAAACTTTGGCCGTGCTTCACTGCTTCCGCATCTTTCAGAATTATGTGTTCAGTAGACGCTTCATCATGCGGGTGGATCCGACTGCATTGGCTCAATCCTTAAGGAATTATTCACCTGCTGATCCCACCATTGCACGATGGTTGACTTATATTTGGATGTTTGACTTTGAAATCGAGCGGATTTCGGGGAGTCATAATCGTGCTGATGGGTTGAGTCGGGTTGAATGGGACCCACAGGCGGATCAGGCGGAAGAATCAGTTCTGGTCGATGCCTTTCTGAAGGAAGAGGAGGCGCGATTAAGTACTAACACTCTTGCCTACCTGACTGATGCAGCCACTCGGCATGGAAAATCGATATAGAATGCTCCTGCCTTTCACGAGGTACGTTCAGAACTCGTGGTGGAGGAACCTTTCATCGAAGAGGATCCATGGGCCGAGCAGACCGCAGAGGAAATGATGAGGCTGACTTTGACCGGTGACATCGACCTTATGCTTGATCCGCTAATGATTGAACAGGGCCATACGCGGGCTGATGACGCTTTCCAGATCGTTGGAAGGATGTCATATATCATGAATTTGTTGGTTCACGAGGATCGCCTGAGGATAATGAATGCGGAGGAAGGAGGCGGTGAGGTCAAAGAAGCGTTTAAGGAAAATGAGTACAAAGGGGAATATAAGAAAATAGGCATGTGGTTGAATGGGGAATTGGGCGAAAGTGAGGTTGATCCGGTTGTGCGAGAGAAAAGCAAAGGATTCGTTGTTCGTGACAGTTATCTCTTTAAGAAGGCTGCTGATGGTGTCCCAAAGAGGGTGGTATGCGGGATCTCTCGGCAGTTGGATGTGATTGCTGCCCTGCATGATGGGGTAGCCGACGGACACAGATCTGCGCGGGTAACTTTGAACAAGATCCAACGTCTTTATTCTTGGGAAGGGATGAGCAAGATGGTGATTGACTTTTGTAAATCTTGTTTCTCTTGCCAGCAGAGGTCTAACATCCGCTACCTCGAGCCCCTGAGTCCACGTTATGTGGCAGAACCAGGTGCGGTGGTGCATTTGGATCTTTTGGTAATGCCACCTGGGATAAATGGATACAGATACATCTTTGATGCACAGGACAATTTGACTGGGTTCGTTGATGGTCGTGCCATTCGCGAACGTACTAGATCAGTCTTGGCAGAGTGCATTGAGGAATATAACCTCCGTTATCAATTTGTTCAAGAGATTGTTATGGATCGAGGAGGTGAGTTTCGAGCAAAGGAGGTGCAAACGCTTTTAAAGAGACTTGGGGTGAGTTTCAGTTATACGACGAGAGCGCATCCCCAAGCCAATGCACCCGTGAAACGAGGACATACCACCTTGTCTAACTTGTTTGCTAAATGGTGCAAGGGGGAACCATCAAGATGACCAATTTATTTGAGGGCAGCCTTTTTTGTAAAGAATGTTACCATCAAGCGAACAACCGGGTATGCTCCCGTCACATTATGGTTCGGACGGCATGCGACTTTTCCGATTGAGAGTTGCCTGACCACTTGGCAGAAACAGGACTTGGAAACAAAACTCTCAACAGAAGAGTTGTTGGAATTGGGGGCAAGATAGATCATGGTGACTGAAGAACGGATTGAAGACGCGACTGTCTCTACTTCTAAAAGCAGGCAGGCTGATAAGGAAAGATGTGACAAGAGGCCACGTGTACGAAAAGAGCCGTTGGAAGTGGGAGACATCGCGTTGTTGTATGATATGTCGCTAGAAAAATAGTAGTCCAGAAAACTAGACAGTCGGTGGCTAGGACCATATCGGATCTCTAGGAAAACAGAACATGGGGCATATGAAATAGAGAAATTGGATGGATCTCGGAGTAGAAATTGGGTATCGGGTGCACATCTACGGAAGTTTATCCCAAGAGTTTAGTTAAAACTTTTAGAAAGGAAGGGTAGAGGAGGTAAATGGTGGCATCAATTTTGGTAACCTTCTTGCTTTTGTATYATGGTTCAGTTGGTTCTGACTTTTGTCTTMGGCTAACCAAGAAAGTTGTAAAGTATTAATTGAAGTATTGAGGTTGAAAAGTTATCAATGAGATTGTGACTCTTGTTGCAAGATGATTATGATACCAAATGACTTATGATACCAAAGGACTTTCTGAGATTCTTATCATGATTGGATATTCATTGCAAGAAGCGTATTGTGAAATAGCTGATGGATACTTATATTGTTGAATTGTTCATCATATATGCGAAGGACTGGAAAAAAAAAAAAAAAAAAAAACCCTGAAATTCTTATGGGACTCCGTGTATGTGATTATGAATGTAAGAATTCGTCAGTGCGAGTCTAAGGGGATGATTGGTACTTGAGTTATATGCCTGACTAGATTAACATGCGTTTATTTGTCAGACTTGTGATTCAATTATTTATCTTCCCTTATGACTTGACTCTGTGTTAATTGTCATGCAATGAGGAATCCTAATGTTGTGAGCCCCGTAGACGGTAGTGAGGCCTGCGCCGGAACTTTGTTCCTGGTCCATAGTGGGATGCTGTCATTTCTCCTTTTGAGGGGGATGGCTACACTATCGTCTAAAGGGAGGAAGGTGGTAATATGTTTGTTGGAACCTAGCTCGTGAGGATGGCAATTACCGCTCGCCATGAGGGAAAGATTGATCACCTTTTCTTTTGTGGTGGATGGGGTCGCCTCGACTTCATGGCCGGGTCTAATCAGCTTAGGTCATAAGGGAGGGGTGGTTCAACCTTGCAGGTAGGGTACTAATGGATGTATGACACTGAAATCGGAGGGAAGGTGGTGAGGCTCGAGTCTAAAGCGGGGCTTGACGTGGAGATGTTATCCTCCATGGATTACACCACTCCTCGACGCATTCACGAGACATGTAGGAGATAAATTATGCATGGTGATTAAGTTGGAGTGGGAATTAGCCGGACTGGACAAAGACTTTTGGAAAGGGTGATTTTTCTCTGGGATGGTGACGGCACATGCTGTAGTATAGTGTGAGAGATTCCGGGGGAAGGCCTGTCAGAGGTTATTTCTGACCCCATTCCAACTCGTGACTGAAGGAAAGTGCTTTCGAAGGAAGGTTCGAAAGAATTACGAGGCTTGAAAGTGGGCCTCTATGCTAAAGGCTTGAAAGTAAGCCGTTGTTTATTAAAGGCTTGAAAGTAAGCCCTTTGCATTGATGGTAATGAAGTCTGTACGGAGAGTTTCATGAACGGTATCCGGATAATTATAAAAGGAAGGGGAGACAAACGATGGAAACATCGCTTATCGTGTATAAGTATGTAAAATCTCGGTTAATTCCAGAGGTACTGTGATTATATGATGTATGCGCTAAGGTCTTATAATAACTTCTCTTACGGTAAGCGACAGGGACGTCGCTTAATGGGGGCGGGGAAGGCTGTCGGGACAGAAACGCCTGTGAGGGTTTCTGCCCAAGTTTTTCAAGGTTAGACACTGTTCGACTTTTGTCGTTGAGGAATATGATGAGATTGACGTTGCCAAAGTTTATTCAGGCCAACCTTATAACTGAAAGACTTAAAGCCTGACGTTGTCGACGAAAGACGTCGCTGACGTGTGACGTCTTCGACGTCTGTTCCAGATAGCGAGGGTTGGCGGTACGCACTGTCGTTCGCAGTTCTCGACGAAGCCGTAGTAGTGTGCGGGCATAAAAAAACTAAAGTTAGACCTAGTCTACCTAAAATAATGGCCCCGGGGCTTGACGCCGAGCCAGGGGGTTGATAGGCCGATGCCAAGGTCACGTGGCCAACTGAGCGTGCAGGACCGTGAGTTGGCAGGGCCGGCAGGGCCACAGACAGACAGGCAGGCAGGGTTGGCAAGGCCATAGGCAGGCGGGGCCTGCACAGCCCCGGCGCGATGAATAACTACAAGGCAAGCTCTTCTTATAGAAGAGTTGCTCCTACCTATCCTGTGGTAGGAGCTAGCCAAGTAGGTTCAAGTACAGGAGTGTCACCCGGCAAATACCGGGACCGAATCTGAGAAGGAACATCCTACCGGGCTAGCTCCTTTTGGAGCAGCCCAAGGCAGCTGGGCGCGGCCGATCTCGGCCGCGTGATCCTCAAGATCGCACGGTGTCAGGCGGCCACAAGTAGTGCGCCGCTTGAAAGTGGCAGTTCTGGAACTTAGGCACAATGACAAGTCCGTGCAATGACGGTATTCTGGTTTGACCAGGCAACAAAATTAGGGGGACCCAGAGCACCCCTAAGATTGGAGGTGTCGATCGGTGAGACTAGCCCTCAGAATTGGCGAGAGAGACTACCTCTTCTACCGCGCTGGTGTCTATCTTATTTCCGCCGCTCCGAGCTTGTTTCCGAAACAACTGGCCGCAGAACGGTGATATGAGAATAGGCCTAGGCGTGGTCCCTTTTATGCTGCGCAACTGGCACRGGAATGAAGCCTCGGATTTCATTAATTTTAATATTAAAATCAAAAATGAGAAAAATAATTAAAATGGTAGACGGAAAGAAAAAAAAGGAATATTCTCCAKTTTTCTTTTGATGGAAATGCGTTTGTCTTCGTTATTTTCGATMATAGAATTAAGAAATAAGAAAAATAATTAAAAATAATTATTAAATAATCGACTGAATTTTGATGAGATTATTTGCGATCGGATTTACTCCTGGATTATTTATTTACTCTAAATCTAACGATTTTCTCTAATTCCCGGTAATCGGGATCGTTTGCGTGAGTTACCTGACTTAGCCTCGCTGCAACCTGTGTGATATGAGTGGGTGTGCGTTTGATGATCAACGCAGTATCGTTACTGGGATTATTTTGAGATGGATCGTGTGGCTTTACTATACCTTGTGCGGTTGCTGGTTTGGTTCGGGCCGGACAGTTAGGCTTGGGGCAGGTTCGGGACTATTATGACATGGCTGCACGGTCCGGCGTTGACACGATACAGCGGAMTGGCATTAGTTTTCAGGTTCGGGACAGACTCGACGCCGGTATGGTGCAGACTATTCAGGTTCGGTATTGGCATGGTAATGGTTTGATACTCCCGA
>BFEA01000509.1:1161634-1179955 GCA_003427395.1 Chara braunii | reverse complement strand
TGTCTCTCCTCAGGATCACAGACTACTCGTAAGGGCATTCCCGACCCTACTGACCTTTGGAAAAGGTGGCCCGCTCTAAGGCAGTACTGGGCTGCTTGTCTCCGGATTTCTGAATCTTGACTCTCCTCTCTCGTCAGGTACAGTCCGATTATTCGGTATTTGCCCTCGTAAAGATTAGCTACAAATCTCTCGGCGGACCTCGGTTCTGCCATTGTCAGAGCCCCAGCTACTATCGGACGCTCGAGAGGGATGCGTGAAAGTCCATCTGCCACGRCATTTTTAGTACCAGATACTCTCTCAACCGTGTAATCGTATAGCCGAATCCGTATTAACCATCGGGCGATGGTCGGGTCCGTCTGACTTAAGTCCTTCTGGAGGACAGAGGCAACTGCAGTGGGGTCTACTCTCAAGATGAACCGTCGCCCATAGATATAGTGTCTGAACGTGTCTAAACACCGGAGAATRGCTAACACTTCGTTCTTGAATTGACTGTAGTAACGCTCAGCCGTATTAAGTGTCATACTCTCAAATCTTAACGGTCTTTCCTTCCCTCCAGCGTCCTTCTCACACAGCAAACCACCCACTGAACATGGTCCAGCATCCGTGGATACTATAAAAGGTCTTTTGGTCCCATCGTCAAAGAATGGCACGCCCAACACGCGCCCTCCCTCAGTAAATTCGTCTTTAAGTTCTTGCATTGCGAGTTACTGCGAAGAATCCCAGTAGAATTTTTCAGTCTTTCGAAGGAGTAACCTCAATGGCTTAGCCTTCTCCSCATACCCCCGTATGAATATACGCCAGTAACCGACCACTCCTAGAAACTGTCGGACCTCGGTTAGGCTATGTAACGGTGAGGGTCAGTTCAGAAGTTTGTCTAAGTTCGCCGGATCCGCTCGGCGTCCCCTCGAGTCACATATAAAGCCCAAGATCTTAATAGTCGAGACGGCCCATCGGCTCTTTGTTCCGCCGACTATTAAATTCGCATCTTCCAGCTGCTCGAGTACCGTGCAAATATCTGTTAGGTGTTGCTCGACTAATCTTCTAACTCCAGGTACAACCTCTGTCTCATCCTTGTTTACTGGCTACCATGGCTCTCTGAAAGGCTACCCCATTAGTCCAACCCATAGGGACAACCATCATCTGTATTAGTCTCAATGGCGTATGCATAGCCGTGAGGTGCCTGTCTCTAGGGTCAAGTGGTACCTCATCATAGCCTGAGAACAGATCACAGACGGAATAAATCGACCTACCTGCGGCGCCTTCTGCCAGTAAATCGGCGTGTGGCACGGAGCCCACGTCTCGTATCGTCACCACGTTGACCTTCTGAAGGTCCTGGATCCATCGGATCTTGCCATTCGGCTTTCGTAGGAAGAACCATCGATTAGCATAAGCGCTATCAGACGGCTCCGCAACATGGGAAACCATCTTTTCTTTCAGGAAAGTGATAGCTTCTTCCTTCTTCTTCTAGGCTTATTTCCATCCCCCGTCATTCCAGGGAATATGTGGTATTGTGTAAATCCTCGCTGGCTTAGCATATCGAGGGTCAATCCTACCGCGCTCCGCGTCACTAAAAGCTATGGCCTTATCACATGTCTTCAGGATTTCTATCACACGTTCTCGCTCCTGTGGGGTCAAATTCCCACCTCCGATGTCAATCCCTGCTATCCTCTCTTYCGTTAGGCGTTGCAGCTCCTTTCTCTTTCTTTCTTTGATTTCTTTCGCGATCTCTTCTTCCGATATCCCTTCCAGTGCAGATCGCTCGCGGCCCACCGCGGCTGGCTTAACTTTTTGAGCTACTCGCTTGTGTCGCTTGGGTAACCTCCCCATAGGGGGCCGTGCCCTTAAAAAAGACACGGATACCACACCGCCAAATTCCTCATCTTTTTCCTCCGGGTACGAATAGTCGTCCACTATTAGCCGACTCTCTAAATCTTCCACCTCCACGATCCAACCTTCTTCCTCTGTGAGCAGTGGTCCATATCTCTTCTCGCGAAATCGCACCGCGCGGCCGGAGATAGGTAACAACTTAATCTGATCACTGGGTCCCGCACCCACAGCGAGAGCTCCTCTGTTCCTCGGGTCCCGAGGCTCCACTGTCTCAATCATCACCCGCGTCCCGTCTGGCTTCCTAATAGACAATGTTTGGCTCCTATCAGGTCCCTCTATCGTCACCGCATGCACGTGGCTCAGCCACGTTCGACCCAAGAGCAGGTCGGAGCTACAGTTCTTGACTGCAAAGACAGGCAGGGTCACTCTTACCCCTTGGACCTCTATGGCTGCCTTGTGACAAACCCCAGTGATCTGTTGCTTTCTCCCATCAGCCGTCTCTATCTCGAATAGGTATGACCTATCGAGGCCCAGTCCAACTTGTACTGCCAGGTCCTCGTCTATGATGACAGCCTCACCGCCATTATCAATCACAGCATCGAGTATCGCTCCGTCGTTTATAATCGTCTCTACGGCCCGCTACCAAGTATATAAAACTTGTCTGGAGGCACACCTTCCATCCCATCGAGAAGGACTGTCGCCCCCGTTACCGCTACTGTAGAAGCTTGCGATCCGCTCTGGCAGTCACCCCCGTTACCGCTACTGTAGAAGCTTGCGCTTTAGGGGCCCCCTCACCCTCCTCTGATAGAGGTATACGAGTCTTCTGCGTTATCATCTGTAATTCATCACGAGCCGACTTCGATGCCGCCAGGTACTTCAGAATAGAGCACTGCATTGGTTGCCGAAGGGCCCTCCTCAGTGGCTCGACCGTGTCAATCTTGTCCAGCGAACTCTTCATTAAGAACTTCTTCACTCCCCACTTTCGCGGCGAAAAAATAACCTCCTCTCCATCGACTCGCTGCCCGTCCTTCTCCGTCATCACGTAATCCGTGTCAGTCTTCTTCAATGTAGACCCTCTTGCCGACTTGGTGGCTGCCACCCTTATGGGTGTGGTCGCGATATCCCCCTCAAAGATTATCTTGATGCTCTGGCTCCTGACCGGCTCCATTCCCTTACTMGTCTTTATTCTCCTTGCTTCGACATTCTCCTTCATCGAAGGAAACATCGATACATCTCCCAGATCATCTGCCCACTTGACGTACTTGCGGTCGTCAAGCACGACAAGTCCCTCATCTATTGCCCATTTGAGGTCCGGGCAATCCCTCTTGATATGATCTTCTCCTCTACAGTAGACGCATGAGTTCTTGAGAGTAGATGGCCTGTCGTCTGCGCCACTAGAGATCGAACTCCTGGCCGCCTTGGGGTCAGGCGACTTAGGATATGGTTCTGATGAGACGCTATATCCCCCTCTCTCATTTCGTCCGCGCGAATCCTTGCGCCGGTCTCCTCTAGACCCTCCTTGCTCATACCGCCCTCGCAAATCATTCCGGCGGTCCACCGAGTCATATCATCCTCGTGACTCATCGCGTCGGTCCCCTCGGTTGTACCATCTCCGCGACTTGTCGCGCTGCTCTCTCGCATCTCCCCCGCGCTCAAACCGTCCGCGTAACCCATCTTGTCGTTCCCACCGATCTCCTCTCTCATATCTACTTCCTCTGTAGCCATCTCGACCCAGCCTCTCGTATTTGTCGTCCCTATATCCATCTCGGTCCGATCTCTCGTATCTGTCGTCCCTATATCCATCTCGTCGGCCGTGTTCTTTCTCCCATCGGCCGCGGGAGTCACCTCTACCCCGATCGGTCTCATAGCGAGGGCTTCACTGGTAATCATCTAGCCTCATTGTTCGCACAAACAACTCGTGTTCTCTGCGGTCTCGGTCTATCTCATCGTCCCTACGTCGCCATGATTCATCGTCTCTCTCTCTTCCCCTCGTACGATAATCAGTCCGCGTCCGAGGATTTCTATCCTCGACACTCCTTCAGGGATCGTTGTTCCTACGGTCCCAGCGAAGTGAATAGGGCCCTCCAGGTTTGTCCCGGTAGGTCGTGGCCCCTATGGTGGTCACAATCTCTGTAACCTGTCTCGTTAATCCCTTCACCATGTCCCGTATCTCCTTCACTCCTTCAACAACGGCCTCATTCTTCTCCGACCAGGGATAATCCTTGAAATCAGGACACCTATCAGTGGCATAATCCTTGTAGAGAGAGAAACCACGTCTCCTCATCCATTTCCACACCAAGTCTTTGTAATCGTCTGCCTCTGCCTTTATCGCGAGCTTTAGGACTTCTGGGAAATCAAGCTTGTCGCGCGGAAGATCTTTAAGTATACTCTTTTGCCTACCTTTGGACAAGTGTCCGATGAAGATAGTACAACGCTCGATCTCTGAGATCTTCCCCTTCTTCATCAGCACGTCGAAGATCTTTTGGAAACGCATCCCAAATGCCCGTACGCTCTCATCTTCATCTTGAGTCATTGTTTCAAGGTCCTTGATGGAATACTTGTTATCCTCCAATTTGTAAAGCTCAACGAGGTTCTCCTTATACGTAGTCCATTTCTCATCCTTCGGTCGAGCTTCCTTAACTTCCCTACCAAGACTTGGGTCCACATTAAATAGGAAGTTCTCTATAATCTCTTCCTCCGACCACTGATTCCGGCTGGCGTGAAGCTCCCACTTCTCCAGATATTCTGTGATACCATAACCCCTGAAGGTAGGAGGCTCTGAGGCCTTGTGCATAATAATACAGCGATCCTTGCTCTCGTAAGGGAGTGAATGTGACTCCCCTGTCTAGGGGTCGAAGACTCGCCTAGGCGGCGCCCTGTCTCTATCTCTGTCCCTCCAATAAGAATCCCTCAAATTCTCTCTACAGTCGTCTCTGTATCTGTCCGCTATGGTGTCCCTCCGCTCGTACTCGGGGGAGCACCGCCTCGTCGCTTCTCGCCGTCCGTTCGAGGTACCCGTCTTTAGAGCCTCCTGCGGCTCTGTTGCTGGCCCTCCGTTATTGGTTTGGTCAGCCCATCTCAGCGGTGGTTCTTGCCTAATTCGTTCCTTCAGATCCCTCAGTGCTCGATCGGGTGATGCCCTGTACTCCTCTCCTACTTCGCCCGTGGTCGGTTGTGGCCCTATCGTGTCGGGTTCCATTGGACCGCCAGAAGATGCAGTCAGGTATTCTAGCCAACTGTTACAACCCGACCCTATGACAGTCGCTGCAGCCCGGATCTGTGACAGTCGCGGCAGCCCGGACCTGTTTCTTTATCACGACTCGTGTCCGCCTCCAATCTTAGCTCTCGACTGCCTTGATTACCACCTCCAGTATCCCGTACCGGTCGCAGATCTCGTGTTCTCTCTCTATCCCAAGAATCCCTGTGTCTAAGTAACCTCTCCTTCGGGATCGGTCAACAAGGCCGTGCCTGTCCAAATCCACAGTACGCCCGTGACAGGACCTCTATCCTTGAGACAGATTGCAATCCCAAACCTAGCCAATGTCTCCTGATCAATACTCCTCAAAGTCCCCGAGCGTCTCTCTCCGTCCTCCTTGCTAGTTCTTCTTGCCCTGTCTGAATCAGTTAGCCCGCTAAAGGCCCTCATACTGCCATCCAAAGTCGCCCATCGTTCTCTCTAGTTTCCTTTATCCTTCCAAGAGCTTCCAATTTCTATTTCCACTACCTTATCTCCTCAACGGTTACGAGGTCATTTGTCTAACAGCTGAGGTAAGTTAGTGCTATAACGACTTCTAACCTCATCACCGACCGCTCCAATATGTCATAAAATGTCTCAAAGTCCTCATTATCTCCTCCTTCGTCTATCGCCTCTAAAGTCTTCATCGTTTCCTTCCAATACCGGTTGTGAGCGGCTAACACCCTGAGTATTGCACCATCTGTGACAACTCTCCCTAACTCTCCAGCTTTCCTGGCTTCGCTTATCTTCAACCTCTCAGCCTCTCTGGTCGTCTCGTACCATGCCCTTATCCGAGACCGCCCTTCGAAGGGTGTTACTTGGAGTACGTATTTTATCCTCCGTCCTCCTTCTATTCCAATCCAAAGTCCTGTCCCCCTTGCCTCACGCAGAGCACGGCGGAAACACTCTGCCTCCTCAACTATGCACAGCCTAGTATGGAGCTAGAGCTCTATGATCATTAACACTAATGGTCCGTCCAGTCTCCCTACCACATGTAATGAGTACCAATCCGTCGTGTGTAGTGCAGTCCCGCTCATGTCCTGTCGCTACTCCACTGCATCACTCTGTCTTCCGTTGTCTCGCCCTCTGCAAATCGCTTACTAGTTTCTTCGCGTGATACGCTTCTAGCCTTTACTTTCTCCAAAAGTTTGATCTCCACGCCTGGATAATCTCTCTCTCCTCCCTAAACAGACTCTCTAACTCTCTCGTCACGAGTTCAGCTCTTCGCAACTTGCCCTCGTCTTGACACGACCAGATCTCCCTTAACTTGTCCCCCAACTTCTTTACCTGGTTCAAGAGTGGTTCTTTAACGCGCTTTCTCACTCTTCTGACTGCCTCACTCTCCTTTTCCATACTCAGTCCACATCTTTCTCCAGCTCACCCTTTCACCCTCGCTCTAGCCTCCGCTACCGTCTCATCGTGGTAGTGCTCCGCGCGCATATAACCATGAGACCATATCATCACATCATAGGAAATCGAGGTCTGGAAGGTTACTTGCGTCAGTACATCAGCTCTACGCTCGTGGATCAAATCCCTAGCTCGTAGTCTGCACTCACTCGCCGTCAAGTCCTCCTCTACGTAGGCTCGGAGAAGTACTGTCACAGTGTATCTTGTGCTTACTAGTTGCTCTTCTACACGCATCGCCGTGGTCGTCCTTCCCGGCATTCCCTAAGCTGCGACCTCGAAGAGAAATCTCGCGTCCTCTAGCCCCGCGTAATCGATCTCTGCGCGTCTCCTGCAGTACCTAACCAGATCGATAGGCCTCAGACAGTCCACCCAGCTCGTAACATCAATGATGTCGTCAAGCGTCTCTCTACTGGGCGGCCCCCACCTCACACAAATGGCGTAGTATACTTCCTTGAAGCGGGGCGCTAAGCCCTCCCAGAGCGCGTAAAGTGTGTGATCCACTGCTCTCGTCAAACGATCCACGCTCCCATAGGTCTGCCCTATCATGAAGGTAGGAACTCCAAATCGCCAATCCTTTCTCGGGTAGAGGGTCGGATATGGTGGACCGTATACCAAGCAGCTCCTACTCGTCCTCCCTCCAGAGAGTCTCGCCAATTGCTGATTAACGATCACTCTGGCCAACAACTCGSTTCTCCACCAACTCCTGCTCGCCCCTGCGAGCGTTAGCCCTATCTCTAAATTGTGTGTTCTATCTGCTATTAGATGTCCGACCCCTTCTAGATCATGAGTCCTTTCGGGTCGTTCGTCTCGTAGTATCACTGTCCATAGGAAGAGCCCCTCAGCGAGCCACGTTCCCAAGTATCGTATCGGTACACGCCCTGCCTCTTCTAACGCCACAGGAAGTGGTATGTCGTATCCAACCGCCGTCTCTCTGGGTCCCACAAGCTTCCTCACACTATACGATTCGGACTCTCGTGAGAAAACATAAGCTAACCAGACCGCTGAATCACTCCTCATTTCTTCTCCTACTCTCGGTCAGCATCACTCTACTTCCTCTGATACACCCCATCACTCGATGTTGCTAACCCTTCCAACAACTCTCGCACTCAGGTCCAGTATGGTCGAATAGGTTCAGTAGCCAGACTCACTCATCCGTCGCCCTGGTGCGCTCCTCTACCTCCTACGGCCGGACCGCTACTCCTATCCTGGGAAAATGGGCGTCTACAGCGTCAATCTCCTCCTCGTCAACCTCWCTCTCTGGGTCGACCCAGTCTGGTTCCCACAGCTCCTCGTCGTCCTCTCACTCCCAACCCTCGTCGTCAAACTCGTCCTCGACGCGGTATGGTGCCTGTCCTATGGCCTGGTAGTATTCCGTCAACTGATGGCCGTATATCAGAGGTCGCCCGACGTCCTCACTCCATCAGCTCCCCCAGTCGTCTGAGAAGAGCCGCCCGATGCAAGTCACGTACTCAGGGCCTGCTCAAAGCTCACGGTCTAGCCAATCCCAAACGCACAAAGGCTGGGGCCACTCGTCGTCTATCGAGCGGATCATCTCTATAAGCTGAACCCTCTCGTCTCCCCAACGAGGCCCACCGGTCGCAAGCGAATAATAGATGTAGTCTAGGTCGGCAGGCCTTCTCGCCAGGATCTTGAGATCCTGATAGGCCAGGTATGTCTTCACCACTCCACCAATACCTCCAAAGACGCTCTCTACTACGAACGTCGGAACTATCGCCCGCAGGCTCCTAACGTTGTACGGGAAAAACCCGTCCGGTGCTACCACCAGCTCGCGCGTGATATCAAGAGGAGGCCGTGCATGAAATAGGGTCAACGGGTCGCYCGCGTCCTCCGCTCGGAAAGTAGCTACCTCTTCCCCTAGGTAGCGTAGCGCCCTGCTAACTGCGTCACTAGTCCCTGTCATCGCGAGGCCCACCACGGCCTCCCTAACTGCACCCGGTCCCAAATATAAGTAGGCTCTCACTACGCCCACTCCTTGCCCCGGCCGGTGCTCTCTGTACATCCAAAGCCACACGTCTTCGGACAGGATTATGGACCTCCACGCAAACTGGCCATTAGCGTGCCGAATGCTGCGTCCCGGGATCGTGAGCTCGACCAGATCCCCCTCTATGAGTTCAGGGGGCTCTAAGTCCCAGCCAATGGTAGCCCCATAGACCTCTACTTGCATCCGCGGCCACATTCAACTGACGGCTAGAGAGAACACAGCAAGCGGAAGGTGTAGATTAATAACTGAAATTTCACGTCGCTTGCCTCACGCCTTCGAGAACAAGCTAGTAGGTTCACCTGAAACCAGGTTACCGCAACGTCTCTTTCCCTTCTCCTTCTAGGGAATTCCTTTGTATTTTTCAATTATAAATTAAAAAAAATGTATTAAGTTAAGATAAAATTTCTTTCTTAGTTTATATATATTAAGGATCAATACTTATATAAGCCCGCCGAGTTTGATACTTTTTAGGGGTAGAAATAAAATTTAGGGATTTTACTAAAATTTCGGCAGCGTTTTGCCTCCCCCCCGTTGGGATGGGGTTCGGGACTATTGTCCCCAGACAAATGCTACCTACCCAGAACTAAAGCCAAATGAAACAAGAGGATAGTCGCTTAAAGAAACAAATTTCTAACGTATTTATAATTAATTTTCCTAATCGTTTTCAATATATTTATATAAAAAAAGAATTAATAATTTAAATTAGGAGATTTTTCGAAATTTCGACAGCACTTTGTCTCCCCGCCATCGGGATAGGGCTTGGCCAAAGGCCTCAAAATACCGTCGGTAGATGTTTATCAAGAAAGATTAAGAACTGAAAAAGTATCTCAATCTTTAGCTAATTTTCAAGTATTTTCTTTAACTATTTAAGATTTAATTCAATAAAATTCAACAAATTGCAGAGAAATTTCGGCAACACTTTGCTTCCCCCCGTTGGGATGGGGTTAAGCGAAGTATCTCCCAAATCACAAAGTCGAAATAAAGCCGAGTCCCCTTTCTTGAAGAATTTTAGATATTTATTTTGATTTTAAATCGATTTTTTATGACAAATTATTACTTAAAACAAATTTAAAACTTAAATTATTTAATTAAATCAAAATTCCTAATTTTGATTAATTTCAATTTGGTCAACTGGATTTATACAAAATTTTCCCTACACCGGTCGGATAGAAAGACTTGTTTCCGCCCGGCTACGCAGCGCCCTTCCCTAACTTAGGGTTAGGGTTTTCCCTAATTAGGGTTTCCCTCAATTAGGGTTTTGGGGTTTTGCGCGCGACCGCACGCCACCACGTCCGACTTTTCGAGGCAAAAAATTTTCCGTCGGCTTGTAGTCAGTTAAAAGCCGGGTTCCAACGGATCACTTTTGCCGACTTCTATTTCCCTTCTATTTTTATAAAAATATAAAGAAAATCACTAATTCCACTTAACTTTCCTCTCTTTTCTTATCTGTTGGCGGTCACGACTCGTCGTAACGGAGTTCGTTTTCCCCGACTAAGGTTTCAAAATGTGGGGAAATATACAAGGACCAACTTTGGTCAGGGGGAGTTCACCTAATTTCGCTTCTTTTCTTCGTAATTAAAATAAAAAAAAATTAATAATTTTCGGAATTTTAATTGGAAAATTACAAAAAAAATTATATCTCCTTTTCTGGCCATTAAAAGTTTTCTAAAAATGTCTCAAAACGTTCTCCTAGACAAGAGGTCGAACTTTGCTCTAGGTGCGCCTCGCGCAAAAACGCACGGATCAGGAGATATCGAGGAAAAACCAATTAGAATTTTTAATCTTTTATTTTTGGGATTTTTAATTAGAAAAATACAAGAAATTCCATAACTTTTTTTTCTAGCCGTTAGAATTTTTCAAAAAACATCTCAAAACGTTCGCCTTGACGAGAGGGCGAACTTTGCTCCGCGCGCGGTTCGCTCGAAAACGCGCGGATCGGGAGATATATAAAAAAAACTAAATAAAATGATTATAAAAAATAAAACTAATCAAGAAAACAAGCTAATTAGTGTTTGACTAATCAGCCCGTGCACCCCCGTCGAGTGAGGAAGGCCGGAGCCTTGGGGGTGCTGCTCCCCTCCCCGGCAACGGCGCCAAAGTTGTGGGGAAACCCGGGGAGGGCTCCATACTATTCGCTAAAACCATGGGCTACGGCGCCTGTCACTTCGCCGCGCCCTCTTCCGAGGTCCTCAGTGACCAGTAGGGTAGATGCGGTCAAGTGATCTATTGTTCCCCCCCCTCTGGGGAGGAACGTTGACGGCACAACACTAGTGCCCTTTTCCAGGCTCGAGTTGCAGCAGTCAACAAGACTTATCACTGTCAAATAATGCTCACTTCATAATAATCAGCCAGATTAAGGGAAGACCAGAGTTGGGTTCGTTTCGCACTAACCAGCAAGGGTGATCGCAACCCAAAAAAACAGCACGGTTTATAGCATTCAGCGAAATAACAGTGAGTGAAACAGGGCCCAATTCATTCTTTATGGCATAAGTAACAGCTAGCTGTAGCAAGACCTGTTTCTCAGTGCTCAGTGGAGCGGTTACGCTGCAGACAAGGCTCAGATCTCAACATCTAGCAAAAACACAACAACGAGCCAAGCAAGTCTCAATTCATAATCATTAGCAGGGGTACACACAGCCGAGACAAAGGTTTGTTTCACAAGCAGTTAGTACGCTCCCCCTGTTTCCCCTCTCCCTGGTCGGTGACCCGTTTCTTCGCGCTTTCCCTCTCCGTGTTCGAATGTCCTCCCCCCTTCCTCTTTCTGTTCACTCTTTCTCTGTTTACTCTCTTCAACACACTCTTTCCCCCCTCTTTTCTTAATACACTCGCGTACGTTGATTCAATGACAATTAATTAAGCAAAAGYCATCTGGCAGACCATTGCTTTATCACTCTGTCTCGCAGTGCCTTGGTACTGGGAGGTCGAGTTACGATGGGACTCAGACGCGACCCCGGAYTGATCGTCTCAACAGTTCCTTTTTGCGTGCGATCATCGTCAGCGGAAAGCTCGTCACATCCCACACTTTCATCCCTTTCTCTAGTCCATCAGGGCCCGAAGTAATTCAATTGGAATCAGTTCCTAATAAATTCTACTTTTTTTATTATTATTATTTTTTTATTATTTTTTTTTATACTAGTATTTTTGAACAAAACTTGCTAGATATGGGGTGATTAATTATCTCTGCAGAACCAGAATTCGCCCGTTTATAGCCAACTCATAACAGATAGGCCTTGTCTGGCTGGTTACCTCAGTTCAGCAGGATACGATAACGTTCAATCATGCACAGTTTCTAATAGACATAGGTAGACCTCCCATTTGGGTTCATGCTGAGGTGAAAATATTACGGGAAATCATACGCGGCAACAATAGGTTGGTGATCTTCACTTCACCCGCACGGTTTATCACTCTCTCTTCTCTCCTCGGATCCCCCCCTCTTCTCTCTCTCGCTCTCTCACTCTCTCACTCTCCCACTCTCTCACTTTCCCATTCTCCCACTCTCTCACTTTCGATTAGTTCCTCTCTCCCTCGACTTTCTCCCCTCCAAGTCTCTTTCGTTCTTACTGTGGCTTGATTACGCACGTGTGATTCACTATTTCCCCCGCGCGAAACTTACCCAGGGGTTCACTTGGAAACTGGAGTGGATACTACTCGAGCTGTGGATATATCGGGCACAATACGCATTCTCGACTCTTACTCTTGGTCTGATCGTTTTCCATAACAGTCACCTGTCGCAAAATGAGCTTACTTGTTAGATCTCACCATTGGTTCGCAGGTTGCGACTGCGGCAGTTTTCTTGGTCGCAGATTATGGCTTAGTCCGAGAATCAACGGTCACACGCACTTACAAAATAATACATATAAACTAGTACCCTCGCTGACCCTTGTTGCGCGGCACGCCTCTCTGACCAGCGTTCCCGCAGAAGATGCTTCGTTCACGTTTCGTCACTGAGCATCGCACCAGTACGTACGTCTAAGCTGAGTTCCGGTTGATTCCACGTATCAAATTACTCATTGACGAGCCTATTCCCTGGTGAGATCGATTGTGTTCCACCATTCTTTTCTTACTCGTCCTTCACTCAGCACCGCCCCACGCCATGCAGCTCGGTCTACTCTCTTCTCGTCTCAGCATAAGGCTGCAATGTACTGCGGAGCGTGACGAGCACCCCAGATTGAATCCCTGTTCAAATGAACTCTCGCCCTTGTCCAACGAGCAGAAACGAAGTCAACTGTGGAAGAGCGGGGGGGGGCGTATAGCTGGTGCGCCAGTCTGAACTCTTCTCTAATGGGTATGGCTGATATCCCACCACCAGCTACTGCCGCTTCCTGCGAATTTACGATGCGGGCATGTTCCAAGCAACCCCCCCCAGTCCGAATCTGGTCGTTTGTTCCCCACCCTTCAAACGGGCTTCTCTGTAGCAGCCTTCAGCGCCTGTCTCTCGACCAAGTAGCGGCCGTGGGGCAAGACTTGCACACCGTCTGTCTCTCCCTGCCATTACTCACGCGCAGTGACCGCCCGAACACGGACGCCTCAATCTTGCTTGCAAACGCGTCTCTCCCGTCCTTACTCCGCGGGGACACCTTGCACTCCTCCCTCTGCCGCCAGCACTACGCCGACCGCGCACGCTTCTCTCTGTTGCATGCGCTGCGCCCACCGTGCAAGCTTCTCCTGCATTGACCCCGCCTGCGTCCGTACTGTGACGCGGGCTGGGTACACCGTGCATACTCTCCCTACTCTCTAGTCCCCTTTCCCTTTATGGTTTTCCCGCACAGCTGAACGTGGTCTTTCCTCCTCCCAGGTCCAATCCGTAGGCCTTCGTAGGCTGAAGGTAAAAGCAGGGCCAGGCCCAGCACTGGTGCAGTGGAACCCATATACAGTCTCAGCGGGACCTGCAACTGAGACCTGCTTGTAAAAAGAAAGCCAGATACTTCCGTATGGCAGGTACCCGTACCAAACTTGTCACTTTTACGCTCCAAAGCCAACCACGGTACTGAAAAGCAATTGTATTGTACCAGTTATCAACACAAAAGYYGAACCGCGGTCCAGCTGTTGCTCCCAACACCCAGTTACCATGCTTGTTCCGTATCTGTCCCGGATCAGAGTGTCGGGCCGAACCGGAAATAGCCACTTRACAATTCTGAGCTGCCAACACCGAACCTGAAAGTGATGTAGTGATGTGTATCATACCGATGCCGGATACCGTAGAAAACTGAAAAGCCAGGGTAGTACCGAACCTATTCCGGACCTGAAACAACCATCCCCGGGCCTGTAAAAAAAACAGACGCGTGTACCACTTCGGCGCCGAGCCAATGCCRTATCAATACCGAACCCGAAAAAGATYTSCRGCGTGTACCTCAGCGATGCTAARCCAATGCCGAACACGAGACAATCGTACCATGCCGATGCCGAACCAATACCGAGCCAACACCGAATCTGAGAACATGTCAARTGYCGCACAATACCGTGGTCCCAAAGCTGAAATAAAGCACCATAGTGGCACCAAGCGTGGAATAAATGGCYGCAGTGACGGTGYCGAGCCTGGGTTAATTATYCGTGATAACGCCGAACCTGGGATAAACTGCCGCCAACGTCTCTAACCTGGAMTAACTGTCATAGTAGCCCYGACCMTGAGAATAAATCACCGTACCTGTCCCAAACCTGAAAATAAGTCACCGTAGTGAAAAAACTGTCACCGGCCAGACACCGTACTACGAAGCCACTCCGTAACAACCCTCGTATCCGTACTGAACCAAACACCATAGTCGACCCAAGGTAGTACCACCCCATGCTGTCCATGCGATCGTCCTCGGACTGTCACAGTGAAGTTAGTAAATAGGTGGATCGGGAAAGTGGCACGAAAAACCTTGATCATCAGGGATTGGCGAAAAAGGTGRGGATCCAGAGAAAACTSAWTAATCGGGGTTCRGAGCCGACGGTGGAAAATCCAAGGAAAATCAGGCAAAGCATCGAATAATCATCGGTTCTTTTTCGTTCCATCATTTTGAATCATCCCCCCTTTTTCTTAACTCTATTACCCGAAATAGTAAAATAACCGTAAACTTACCAAAAATAATTTCCGAGAAAGTCTTAATTAAATTGTTGAAATTCTTTGTTCCTTTTCTCCTTTATCATTTTTAATTTTTTCCTTTGTTTTCGATTCCATTGCCGGAAAACATAAAAATAACGGAGTATTTTTCCTAAAACTCAAATGTTGCGAAAAACAAGGAAATTAAGGAATATTACGTGTTTCTCTTTCCTCTTACTGTTCTCAATCTCTTCTCCCATCTTTGATTTAGATACCAAAAATGACAAAAATTTGAGGCGCTATTTTGACCTCGATCATACGCTGCAAAGAATGTCGCAGCGGGGTTAGTCCTCGCGATGCCCCCTTGCGGCAGGTCAATTCGGGTCTAACCCTCTGAACGGTCGGAAATGACGGTCCGTTGACGTGCCGAGGGCGACCACCCATCTTGCCATTTTTTAGGGTTACCCGTAAGGTCCAGCGCGCCCAAAATCAAGGGCGCCCTGAGGTCCCGTAATCTCCGCCGCCTAGTCTAACCAGAGTACCGTCAAAACTCAGACCGGTCCTTGCGCCTAAGCCCCAAAACCGTAGATTTCAGGCGCCGCACTGCTTGTGGCCGCCTGACACCGGCAACCATTTCTATCGTTGGCTGCTTAGCTTTGGGAGGGATAATTATGTTCTACTTCCTTTAGTTCACGCAACTGCAGAGGAGCTCACCGCAATCGAAAGTTATTTTATCAAGCACTGGTGTCCCGTCTTGAATACCGTTGGACGAAAAGCTTCTAATACCAGACGACAAAGAGCCGGCAAGCGGGAGAGGAAGATTGACCAGCGATCCACCTTACGTAGAAGTAACGATTGTAAGCAGGACGTTCGAATCGTCGCACTCCGCGTTAACAACGATCCGCTGGGTGTTCACTTGAATAATTTGTTATCCGAGTACGATAATAGGCACACTAGACAACTTACGTTGACGACAACAGAGGGTAACGGGTGGTTGATGGTTGGAAACGGGTCAAGAGACTGTTTGGTGAATCTGTCGTGGTGAGTGAGGCCTGACGTTGCTTGTTGCGGGATTGCAAATATCGTCTTGAGCAGGGTTGTACGATCCATATTGTGAATTTGAAAAAATGGAGGAAGGTTAACGCCAAGGGCAAACGCTTTCTGATTTCATTGTTAAAATTTAAGAAGAAGAGATCTGTTGTCGCTAAGTGTGACCTTTGCTTCTTGATTGGTTTGCACCCTGTCATTAAAGATTTCAGTCGTAAACACACTCGATCTTTACTTAGACGTATTGTAAATGCCGCTATTAAGAACGGTTATGGTTTTGACCTGAGTAAGAAACTGATTGCTCGAGTTCGGTGTGACGACCGTATTAGTCTTCGGGGAGTGCGTCGACTTCTGGATGGTAAGATTGATGGCCTCCAGATTCCTGTCGTCATTTGAGAAACTCTGAAGTGGAAAGTCAGAACAGTTTGGACAAAGAATCCGACTGTTGCTGACATGTTACATAACCACCGACGTTTTGCGCGTTGTGAGGTGTCAGTCTGCACTTGCGCAGACTTACCAAGGGTTAACGGACACATTAGATGCAGGATCTGGGAGGACATCCGTGTCCCCGTTTTCATTCGTAATGCCTGTAATGTGCCAGAGCCTTGAAACTGGGCAGAACTGAGTTGTTGCGAGTGGAACTGACTGAATGTTGTTCGACATGGCAGATTGGTTTTGGCAAATTTTGGAATTTTAGCATAGATGATGCTTCCACCTGTATGAATGGTACCGAGAATTACCCTGGAGAGCTTACTTGTGAGGAAGTTCTTTCTGTTCAGAAGCTATATGAGGGACTGGTTCTGGCTCCTGTTGATCGGAATCCGGGAGAAACTATTGTTCTCTGCCCTCGACTGTACCACGAGGCTATGCAGGACCTGTTCGTACGAAGCGAATGTTATGTGGTACAGTCGAAGTCTGAAGACGAGACCCTGAATTTGGCTAAACAGGAATATTGTTCCCAAGGTTTACGAAGTTTGGGAAGGTGGTTGCCCCAAGGGACAGCCGGCAAGGGATATGCTATCCCCAAGCACAAGGACTTGGATAGATTCCGGCCTATATGTCCCACCTTCAGCGAACCTAGTGCACCTGCTGGTCGAAAAGTAGCCAAAAGCCTGAACTGTCTCCTAAACGCTCTTCCTCCTAGTTTTCACTTCAATTTGAGATCAGTGGGAGATTTGGTTTGAGAGTTGGGTAAGATCAATAGATCCGCAGAGCGAGGACGCTTCCGGAAAGTGGTGGGCTGTTTATTTGATATTAAGGATATGTTTTCTAGGCTTCCTCACAGTGCTATTTTGAATACATTACTCTGGCTGTTAGATTGGCATGCGCAGCATGGTAGGAGTAGTGTTTGGGTTAGTCCTAGAGGACGCGGAGCATCCACCAGCAGAGGGTCAGCCGACTTGGGCTGGACTTTGATTACCTTTGACATCATTTGCAGCTTTGTGGAATTCAGTCTGTCGCACACTTATACTAAAGCATCGGATATTATGCTGACACAGATCCTGGGTATCCCAATGGGAAGCAGTATGAGCCCCCCGCTTGCTTGTATCATGTGCGCCCATGCTGAGTTTTGCTTTCTGCAGTCTTTGGGTAATTCGCGTAGGCTGGTGCATGGGATCCGTCTCATGGACGATGTTTCTCTGTTCGTATTGTGTAAGCGTGAGGATGGACCATCTCTCAGAACCGCTACGATGATCCGGAAGAATTTTGAAAAATGTTACCCCCGGACCCTATCCCTGAAACGGACGGATGACGGGTCCGGGGGTTGGGAGTTTTTAGGTTGTGCTTTGAAGATCCGGAACAGAGCCGTTTGTGACTTCTTTTCAGAGGATACGTGATGAAGACGACCTCAGGCTGGGCCGTGACTTCACTATTCGGGCAGGGCAGGACGTCACATCCTGGTCTAGCCGCAGCCAAAAAGCAGCAGCTATTGCGGGCTGGGCTCACAGATCGTCCAGTCGCGACAAAATTCCAGGGCAGGTGATTCTCCTGAAAATGTTCTATCTGGAGAAAGGCTACCCGGTGAACCTTTTGTGAAGGTCCTGGATAATTTCGCGGCCAAAAAGGACCCAGTCTGGAAGCTGACCGCGAGCGTCGTACGACAATTCTACCGTGTGAATAGTTAGGCTGGTTTTTAGTTTTGTTGCGTAGGATAGGTAGTATATAATACTTGAATGCTATTCTCATCATCCTCTCTTACAGCAGACCTTTCAGGTAGTTGTCCGCAGCCAACTTCGGTCCGCTGCCGACAACAACCGCCATCAGTTTTGTCGGAATGTTCGGTGGTTTCTTGGGTTTGACGGTACGAAGGAAGGGCGGTGGGATGGGACCATTATGATGTGACTACTTCCTTATTGACATCCCGCATCGCGGGTCTTCTGTTGTACTCCTTTGAGAGTTGTGTGCATTCGCTGCTGCGTGGTGTGCACTGTGTTTTTGCCCCTTGCCCCTTGCCCCTTGCCCCTGACTGAACTGCTAGAAAAAGGTCAGCCCGAGTTTCAACTGAATTTGAAACTCGGGCCCTGACGTAACTGGTAAAACACAGTTTAAAATGCAATTACAAACCGTAGAACACAGTTTAAAATGCAATTACGAACTGTAGCCCTCTTTTCATTACGGGTCACAATTTTCATGACCGGACACGGCCATCATAGAGGTCGGGGAGGGTTTTTTTTTTTTTTTTTTGCTGGTCACTGCTGGTTCTGTTTTTGTAGAAGGGTGGAGGTCATTGGAGGGTACCCACCCATATTTATTTTTATTTTGTTTTCACGAATATTTTTT
>BFEA01000509.1:1149682-1161545 GCA_003427395.1 Chara braunii | reverse complement strand
GGTGGTCACTGTGTGTGTGTGTGTGGAGGAAGGGGGGGGGGGGGAGTTGTGGGCGACCCCTCTCCCACGGATCAATCAGTCAATCAATCAATCACTGGCAGTCAATCAATCAATTAATCAAGAATTTTAATTCTTTTTTTTTGTTGAAAATCCTTTCTCACGAGTAACCCTCCCCCCCCAAAAAAATCGTTTTTTTATATTTCTTTTTTGAGAAAACTAGGGCGCTGTCAGGGTTAGAGTTTGAAAATACGTTTCAAACTGCCGTTTTGGAGTCCAGTCCCCTCTCAAGTTTACACTGCAGTCCAAACTCCTAGGTCGCGTGCCTGTCGGAGGGCAGAGTTTCTAACTGCAGTCTAGTCATCCACGTCCCAGGGCCAGGCCGTTTTCCAAAAAAAAAAAAAGAAACAAGAAGAAAAAAAGAAATGCTCGTGGCGCTGTATCTTTCCATGATCTAGCGGAAGATTCACTCTCAGTTTCCACCATCGAAATGTGCAAAACAAGAGTGAATCTTGGCTAGAACATGGAAAGATACAGGGCCATGATTTCATTTTTCTTGTGCAACGGGTATACAGGGGCCCAACGAGATACACGGGCCCGCGGGTGTCAGTATGAAACCCCCACCACACCACTTCGGAGGCCGCCGATTTTGAATGTGGCGACAAAAACTTTCTGCAAGGCTGGGGCTGTGTACTAGCGGTTTAAACCACCAGGACCTTGGCCGTTTGGTTTCGGCCAGTTTTAGCCTATTCCCCAACTTTTAGGAGGCCAGGCCTGACAACAGCTGCCGTTGATAAATCTGATCGGCGGCCGTTTCTATTAGGCCTCCTGAAGATAGGAGGCCCAAAAGAAGTTGCAAAATACACACTTAAGCGGTAAAATACACCCAGAAGCAGTCCGTAGAGTGGAAAACCCCTCTGAGCTTTCTCTCCCCTTTTGAAAAATATGGACCATTTCTGGATTTATGACTGTCATCCTTGCACAGGGGCCGTTATGTGAAAAATTCCAGAAGTTTGTGAAATGCCCTTTTGCTTGGATTCAGATTTTAAAACCTTGTCACGGGGTTGCCGTGTTTGTGCTAAACACCTGGCAGGGGCAGAATGCAAGCTTGCACCTCCACCTCCCAAAGATTTAAATCCAGAAGGGCATTTCACAAGCTTTTGGCATTGAAAAGCAGTCTCTGGTGATGTTCATAGTGGGAGAGGTAATGGGCGAGGCGAGGCGACTGGCCACTCAGGTGATGCTCGGTCCCTCTGCTTCCGGCTGTCCCCTGGCCAGTGTTCCCCACTGGGGGTTCCCGGAAGGCAATAAAGGCCACGCTGGGCTGAAAAGGCCACCCGGTGTTCAAAAATAAGACGCAAGATTGAATTTACCTGGGCTGGTAAGCCCGATGATATTACCTCAAGGCCATCGCCCTGTTCAAATACAAATAAATTTAAAAAAAATAAAAAAAAAAAAAAAAATAATGAAATTAAAAAAAATCGCCTTTGGAATTTCAGAGGGGTGTTGCCATCTTCCCACATCGTTTTGGGGGTATTTTACTATGATTTTAGCATATATGAAAATACAGGTACGATATTCTAAGAATAGGAAGAATAGAAGACGAGGAAAAAAAATCAGGAACGTATATTTCGTGCTGATCTTTTCTGCGGAAAACGAAAATATATTCCCGGCGGTGAATTCCATTTACTCTTCGTGCCGGGCGCTCGAGCACAAGCGAGTACAAAGGCTAAGTGTCTGTTCGTTAAAAAAAAGCGTTGAGAGACAGCAACCCCATGAGATCGAGAACCAGCGAGCGCAAACAGAAGAACGAAAGGCGCATACCAATCGGTGGGAAGAGCAAAGCATAGACTCCAAGGGAACCAACAATTGGCGCTACGCACAGACGCACTCCAACTGGACACGCAAACACGTTGATACAGGAGAAAAATGCACCAATTTCAAGAAATTTACCATATGCAGGAATTCATTGGAAACGACGATTCTTCTTTACGAGAAGAGATCACATTCACGCTAATATCGCACTTCGTTCCTCCACGGTCGAGACACTCCTGTGGTTAAATCAGCTTAGGCCATGCTCACATTACGAATTTCTGAACTGGATCTGGCTGCATTTGCCGCCAGATGCTCCAGAAACGATTTAATACAAGTATGCCCTTAGCACTTCTTCCAGAGCAGACCAAAACCGGCACTGGTGACGGTGATCGAGCCCTTGTTGTTTAGGACGACCAAGGGCTTGTTGTTCTTCTTCGGCGGGGGTGGGGGCACTACTCTTGCCCCGAAATTGACATTGAGCAACACCGACTCAATGCCACACGGTGCATAGGCCAAGGTTGCGAAGCTGTCGGAGAACTCAAAGTTGCCTTCGACGGGAGGAGGCATGTTGTGCGCAGCTCTGACTGTCCCTCCACCTGGGAAGTAGTACGCGGCTGTCAGTGAACCCGTGACGCCTCCCTCGAACTGGGCGGACCCTCGGAATGCCGCAGTCGTCACTCTAAATGTGAACCCAGCAGGATAGCTCAGGTCGACGGCCACTTGGCAGGTTTTCAGCCGGTCAGCTGGACGTCCTGGGGTGAACACCGTGAACTTCGTGAAACCCAAACTGGAAATTCCGTCGGGAGAGATTACGAGATCGAGACTTCCAGACGGACAGCCAGTGTCATCATAGGCCAAGTTTTCGATCTTTACCGTACCAGGTGGCGGACTTTGAGCAAGTCCAGGAACGGCAAGCTGGAGAAGCCCCAGCAACAGACGACCACCATCGCCGCCATTGTAGACACGGACTCGAAAACCATGTGCCTGATCCTCTTCGTCTACGCCTTTCGCCTCACCTTGCTCTTGTCTCCGCGCGCCCAGCGACAGATGAGCTCTTCCGGTGATGGCAGCAGATAAAGCCCTTCCCAATTCGCCGCTCCCGGAGCTGTTCGCCTGGAGTCGCCGCTTGAGGTCCCTCTCCTCGGCTCAAATGCCGTGGAAGAAGAGATAGCCGACGCCACTTCTCGGAGCTCCCGCCTGCGATCCCCAAACACCGCCCACGATCAGTAAGCAGATCGCAGCGCACTGAACGCAGAGTGCCCGTTCATGCGCCTTTATACAGAGCCGGAGGTGAAGTTTGCCTGTGTCCCCCCAGCACAGCGCATCAACATCACACAAAAGCAGCTCACAGGCGTACCCTCTGGCAGTGTGGAGAGGACATGCGGATCAAATAAATTAAGCGGAAGATAAAGCTATAAAGCTGCAACGAAACCTCTATACTTCGAACGGACGACATTTTTGCTGCCAAACTTCGAAACAGCAATATTTTTGAAATTAACCTCATGAGGAATAAATAAATTAACCGGAAGATAAACTGGAAAGCCGGCCGAACGCCACGCGTCCAGTGTCGAAACGAGAGAAAGAAGGAAGGTTGCACCTCGCTCCACTACTCTCGACATGCACGAGAGACAAAAATCATGGCGGTGTATCGCGCCGAGTTGTAGGGGAAGATTCGCTCTTGTTTTGCGCATTTCGAGAGTATCGCCTTCCCCCGAACACAACGCACCCTCATTTTGGCTGTAACTGGCCGGAAATACAGTTTGTATACATTCATTTTTAGGGTGCGTTATGTTCGGGGAAAGACGGCAGTGGAAGCGAGACCCTTCGGAATGCCATCTTATAGTTTTTCCATCCACTTGCAGTTCATGCACCTGCAGACAAGCACGTGAGAAGATCCGGTCTTACCGTTTGTTTGTTTGTTTGTTTTTTTTTTTTTTTTTTTTTTTTTTTTTAAAGGTAGAAATTTTATTCTCAAATTGAAAAGGGCCGGGGACCCACAATTCAACCCGGTATGGTCTGGCAGCCTTAGCCAGCTTCGCTTTTGACGGGACCTGTTAGGGACCCGGAGGTGTGCCCATCTCACTTATGTGTCAGAAAGCTGCCTACTTGGAATGACACCTACGTCCTACTGTCCATTATAAATCTCTAGGCTGGAGGAGCTGAGCTCGACTCAACAGAAAGTATCCATCCTACTTACTTAAAGGCGATCAATCTACTCAAAGGCATTCCTACTAAGTACTGTTTTGGCCTGGAGGAGCAGAGCTCAACTCAACAGTATATACCCATCTCCATCACCTAAGACAAGCTACCTACTTAAAATCCATACCAACACCCTATTACTCTGTGTGTGTGTAATAGAAAGTGAACAGGGGCAGGATTCGAAAGAAGGGGATTGCCTACTTGGAACCATCTCATCACCCTATTATTCTCTGTGTCTCCCTATACTGGAGGAGCAAGGCTCAACTCAACAGTGTGTATCTATTCCAATATCTTAAAACCAAGGGAAGGAGAACTACAGCTGCCATCCGAGACCCAGTAGTCAAGTTCAAGGAGGGGTAAGGGGAGGGAGAGGGCGGGAAGAAGGGGTGTGGGGCTCAGGAGTGGAGCCAGGGGGTGATGACCAACTGCCCGTTGAGCGTGACAGCTGCGAGCCTGTTGTCTCTGGCCCAAGTCACCAGGAACCATCGTCTGCTAGTTGGTTTGCGCCCTCTGTGCGCCTTCCTTATCCAGTCAACTCGGATCATAGTCCTGATCCAGGCCTTAATTTTGCTGATGATGGCACTGTCGCTGGTCCATTGCTGTCGGAAGAGGACATTGTTACGGTCTTCCCGGATGGTCCAGATGATGATGGTACGAATCACTTGGGCGACATAGCCTCTCCCGGTTCGTTGGAACCAAGTGCTGGGTATGCATCCGTGGAGGACCCAGGTTTTGTCCCATGAGAGTAGGTTACCAACGAAGCTGAACCAGTGCCGCTCCCACCACTGCCAAATGCGCTTGGAGGCGGGGCAATCCCAGAACAGATGCTCGAGCGTCTCTTCCTGCCTGTTCCCACAGCGCCTGCACTTCGTGTCCACTTCCATTCCTCTCTCGAAAAGTGAGACTGAGGTGGGAACAGCGGTGTGCGAGAGCAACCATGTCAATCCTGCAAGCTTCTGTGAGGGCAGCATGGGTAGCTGTGCCCACAGTGTTTGGAGACCCCGCTCGGTGGCTGGTTGCAGATTTGGAACCTTATGGTTGAACGCTGAGGCCGCTGTTGCGGGTAGGGTCTTGACCTGGTTTAGTAGTCTTCTTCCAAACTTGGTGGTGTAGCGAGCCAGAGGAATAGAAGGGCCCTGAGACATTGGCCAGGATAGAGCTAGTGGGTCCATCCTTGTCTCCAACAGGGGCTGTCCTCTTAATAGGAGATTGTGCACAGCTTGCCTGTTGGCCTGGAATGTGTCTACTCGGATCAGTTGCAGTTGCTGATCACTGTTGATTGCCGCTTCCCCTTGGAGTTGCAGTCGATCCTGGTGCGGAGGTTCCTCTATCCGCGCCCATTGCTGCGCTTGCCAAGTAACCTCGTCCAATTGTTGGATAACCCGCAAGACTGGTTTGGGCTCTTGGTCCTGTAGCATTGTGTACCATTCGCCTACCACGGGATCCTCAGACTGCAGCAGTTGTAGCCAGTGGGGGTGCGCTTCTGTCAACGACGTGCTGAAGACGTCCAAGCTTTGTCTTAAGCTGTTCCGCTGTATGCCATTTGTTTTCGTCTTCATCCCATAAATCCCGGATTGTTACCACTCCTCGCTCACACCATTTCCTTCCAAAGTTCCCCGGAGCAGCGGTGGCTTGGAAGGAGGTCCCCTGCCTGTTGATGATGAATTCATTGTCGAATATGTTCTGTCGGAGGACTTCCTCTCTTGTCACTGGGGCCTTCTTCAGTGAAGGCATCAGAAGTCTCCATGCAGTCCAACAAGCTTTCGCTAGCGGAGATCTCATCGGCCTGCCTGCAAATGAGGACATGAAGACACATGTCCATATGTCTTCCTTGCGAGCCAGCGACAGTTCCTGCTGCAGCATGTATTCTAGAATGGCCAGCAAGGATCTGCGTTCGACTTGTGTTGCAATCTTCAGTAGCCACTTCATCATGAGGGCCAGGTTCTGACTCCTGGGGTCTACTACACTCAAACCTCCTTCTCGTTTGGATGTGCAGACCCTGGACCAGGCACATTTGGAGATAAATCCCTGGTCCTTTTTCGCTGCTGGTTTCCAGAGGTAACGTGCTGCGTCCTTGGTCAGGGCCCTAGCAGCAGGCTTGGCTATTAAACAGATTGCGGCCACATACCACAGCTGTGCGAATACGGCTGCTGTGATTAAGATCGCCCGCCCAAGTAAAGATATCCCTACTGCTGTTCTGCACTTCTGAAGACAGGCCTTGGTGCGAGCCTGGAGAATGGCCTGCTGCTTTGGTCTGGCGTCGGCTAGGGAAACTTGGATTCCCAAATATCGTTCTGATATATCTTGTGGAATTCTTCGCATCCCCCAGTCTTGTCCGGTAAGATCGTAATCTGCAGGGAGAAAGTAAACCGATTTCCCCCAATTGACTTGTGCTTCGGACAGTGTTGCATAGTCATCAAGCAGCGCTTTGACTTCTTGTGTTGATTCCGGGACCGCCTCAACAACCAACAGCAGGTCGTCTGCGATGGCACCAGTCTTCATCTGCTCCCCATTTCCCAAGTCCAGTCCTTGAATCCGTGGTGACGCCCTCAATGAGTTTAGGAGTACCTCCATCTGCAGTGTGAAAAGGAGAGAGGCAAGTGGGAAGCCTTGGCGAAGCGACCTCGACAGTGTGAAGGAAGCAGATTGAAACCCGTTGACGTTGACTGTCGCTGTCGCCTCGATGTAGAGTTCCCGGACGGTCCGCTGGAATCTTGGTCCAAAGCCCATGTGCTCCAAGGTTGCTAGTACAAAAGACCAATTAACTCGGTCATATGCCTTCTCTAGGTCTAGCATAGCTACTAGCGCCTGTCTGTTCTCCCGTTGGACTATCTCGAGTGCGCCCACTGCCATCATGATGTTCTCTGCGATGGACCGTCCCTGAACAAAGGCACCCTGGTCTGAATGGACCAGGTGTGGCAGATGAGGGCTGAGTCGCCTGGCGAGCATCTTGGCTAATATCTTATATGACACGTTAAGCCTAGATATGGGTCGCCATATCCGGATGTTACATTTGTCCCCCTTCTTGTAGATAAGGGTGATGATTCCCTTCTTCGCTGGCGGTGCCTCGGCATAGAAGGGGTGGTGGAGTTCTCTAATCAGTGCATTCTGCCTTGGAGGGCATATGCGCTGAAAGGTTTCCTTAGACATACGGTCCGCAGTTATTAGGCCCTTTTCATGCGCTCTCTGGGCCCAAATCACGTGCTGTTCAACCTGCATATCCTCGAGTTTCTGAATCCGTCGGTCCCTCCTATGCTGCCAGTAGAGTTCTGCTAATGGTTGTGCCTCCAGTTCCGCCTCCGCTTCTGCTATCATTTTCCTGCATTCCTGCTCCTGCTGCCTTCTTCCCCTGGCCTGGATCCTTGAGAAAACATCAAGGGCGCTGGTTGTGATTCTGAAGCCTGTTTGCAGCCACTGTGCCTCTGTTTCAAAGTCCCCCTTTGTTCGTTGCCAGTCCTGCCAGTGCGCTGTAACCCAGTCCAGAACCCCTTGCTGGTTGAGCATGTCCGTATTTAGACAAAAAGTGTCTGGTCCCCTTTGTAGTTGATTGGCAAGTTCGAAGGCAGCCACCAAGGGGCGGTGGTCAGATAGCGTTTCTATGACGCAGTTGACTGATACCAAGGCATCCCATGCAGCTCCCTTGGTGAGCATCAGATCTAGCCTCCGCTTGGGAGGGAGGCTGTTGCCTATCCTCTGTGACGAGAACCAGGTGAAGCCTGGATCTGTGGGATGTGTAATGCGGTAGGAGTCGACCAGGCTCTGCTCCGCCAGTATGTTAGATAGCATTACTGCGTCCGTTTTCCTGAAGAAAACTTCTGGTGAATCCAGGCCTAGGATAAGTGTGGTGTTAAAATCCCCGGCCAGCACTACGTTGTCCGCAATAGGAATAACAGCAGGTAGTTCCTCCAAAAAAGATCTGCGCTCCTTGGGTTCTGCCGGGACATAGACAGTCATCAGGAGCCAGGTTTCGTCCGCCATTCTGATCTGCATCCAGGCCCAATGGCCCCAAATATCTGCATCCTGGTCCAAGATTCCAGCCTCAAGCTGTCTGTGCAGTAGGATTGCGCAGCCCCTTGTGTGCCTGTGGTGGGGGACCCGATCCTTGGTCCATGTACCTGTTGGGGGCTGTCAGAGTCTAGAGAATAGGTGTTGGCCGGTCGTAGGTCAGGGCGAGTGGTGGAGTGAGATGTTTGTTCGGGGGAAGGCCCCACGCTGTGTTGAGGGGGTTGGGTTTCCTTGTTGGAAGGGGGCGGAATTGGGATAACCAGGAGATGGTTGGGCTGTGTCGGGCCGATTCCCACAGATAAGAAGTGTGATGTCGGAGCACGGGGTGGATAGCAGGCGGTGGTATTCGTAGTGCAGCCGTAAGGGAGGTGGGTAGGGCCAGGTGTCTATGGGGAGATGACTTGGGGGGGTAGTTGGAGATTGAGGCGTGTGGGACCAGGGGATCCTATACAGGGTGCGTAAGTGCGTGGATATGGTTGTATGTATTGGCGATGGGATCTGGGCTGAGTATGTGTGATGGGAGCGAGGCTAAAAGTAGGCTAGACTGGGTATGGAATACGGGGAAGGATCAGGGAAGTTGATGGAGGGTAAGAGTGTATGGGGTGATGTGATTTGGGGTTTGAGGGGCAGTGGAAGGGTAGTGTAGAGGTAGCGTTGGGACCGGGTATGTGAGTAGTGGACGGGATCGGGATGGCTGGGCTTGCAGGGGAGGGTATATTGTGTGGAACTAGGGCGGTATTGGGTTCGGGGGTGAGTCCCGGGGAGGGGACAGGCGGGCTCGGGTAAGGGTGTGTTATGTGGTCGGTACCGAAATAGGTGTGTTTGGGAAGGGGATGTGTTGTGTCGGGATCGGGATAAGCAGGCTCAAGAGGAGGTGGGTAGGCTCAGGGGTGGGTTGTGTGGTGTCGAGGTGATATAGATAGGGGTGGGTAGAGCAGGTGGCGAGGGTTACAATGGTAGGGACTGGGTCATACACCGGTGGAGCGATTGGGTTTACCTACTACCGGCCCTTCCGTAGAGCTGCATGGATGGCGGCTGGGGCGTGGGCGTTGACTTGACTTCGTCGTTCCCCTGCCCTATAGTCATGCCGGGCAGTAGAGCCAGTTATCGATGTTCCGCGTCAAGGACAGGGCGCTAGCGCCTGTCCAGGTACTCATTGACCGCATTTAGAAAAGTACGTAATTACTCTGGCCAGTCTCTCGCCTCCATGCCCTCTCTTCCTGCAATAGGTGAGTTGCCTAGCGATGGTGCTAGGCAGGGCGGCTTGGCGATGGTCACTTCCCTCGGCTGTGTGCTGGGTTGCTGGCAGACGAGACAGGTTCCCCTGAACCGGTGCGCTTCGATGGAACGCTCCGCGTCGGCCGCAAGCGCCCCCTGAAAATACCGAAAAAACAGCCCCATAGTCTTACCGTTTTTCCATCCACCTGCCCTTTCTGATGGAAGCAGGGAAGCCACTCCTTCGCGGCGGGGAACACACTTCTCCAGTTCTCCTCAAAGGGACAAGCACGTGAGAGGGTTTTTTTTTTTTTTTTTTTCGTTTTCCATATATTTTCGAAATGTCCCTTTGAAATCCGTTTATTTCCGGCATGCCCCTCCGACGGCTTATTGCCCCTCCTCTGCGATGATCCGGCGTCGGTTCGACCTGAAAGTTTTTCAAAATGCCCCTACTGCCACTGGGACCTGTTCCAACCGTTGAGTACAAGGCAAAAAAAATCCATATGCCCGTACGCTACCTTGCAACTGTCCAGTATGCTCTTGTGCCCGTACATCTTTCCAGTAAGCCACCTGCGACCGTTGGTCGCACTCACGGCTGTCCCTTGGCCCTGGGAGGACGATTACAAGGGCATATCGGAAGTTTGTCATACAGCCCAACTTCCTGTCGTGCCCTCAATTCGATCTCTCTCTCTCTCTCTCTCTGTGTGTGTGTGTGTGTGTGTGTGTGTGAGAGAGAGAGAGAGAGATCCATCGAACACACACACACACACACACACACAGAGTGAGAGAGAGAGAGAGAGAGAGAGAGAGAGAGAGAGAGAGAGAGGGAGAGAGAGAGAGACATTCATTCTATTTTGCTCATCCTATGGATTACACATACACATACACATCCGATAAGCCCTACTGGGCCCTCTTTTCAGTACAGTCGGCAGTGAAGGGCCGTCCTAAGTAAGGGCAGGCCGACCAACTCCTGTTTGGGGTCTCCACGCTACTGGGGAAATTCAGGCAGTTGCGAAACGCCAGTTGGTTGAAATCGCCCAGGCCCTGAGACCCTGCTACTGGGGAAATTCAGGCAGTTGTGAAACGCCAGTTGGTTGAAAACGCCCAGGCCCTGGCTACCTTTATCAAATACATCTAGGTCAGGCCCTGGGCGAAATACGCAACAAGGACCCAACACAGGCTGCGGGCAGTTGGGCACTGGTAACTGTCACAGGCCCTGGGCCTGGTTCGTTCAGACTGGGGCTCAGCCTCCCGGGGCCTACCGGAAGCTTCTGGGCCGGGGCCCGGTGCAGCCGGGTCGCACGCAGCAGCCAGGCCACTTCCATTTAGGAAAGTGTCCTAAATGCTGGTAAAGGCTGGTGGCCACTTCCATTTAGGAAAGTGTCATAAATGCTGGTAAAGGCCACTTCCATTCAGCAAGCATGAGCCCGCCCTAAGTGAAAGCAGTCCCCCTGAATTTCAATAGGGCCTGAATTCGTCAAATTTGGTAAAGGCTGGTGGGCGCCAGACAGTTGCCATGCGCCAGCTGGTTACATCCTCCATACTCGTGAGAATAGGAAATAATTCCTGAGCCTTCTAGGCTCTTCCAGCAGCACAGGCGAAGCAGGGAGAACCTCACGTTTACTCCTGGGTGGTTGGGCAGGCTCAGCCAATTCGGTCCCAGACCACTCTCTGAATGGGCCTGGGCGCATACACTCTGGCCCGATTGGAAGCTACACGAGGCCCAGCCAGGGAGCAGTCTGCGTGAGCACTTTCCATAAAGGAAAGAGCTCACCACTGGTAGAGGCATTCGGGCACTAGGCAGTGCATGCGGCAGTGCTGCCTGCGCGTGCGCTCGCGGCCTGTGCGTTGTGCACTAGCGCTAGTTGCCAGGCAGTGCGCACGGGTGCTGGAAGAAGGCAGGGCGCTGCTGAGGGCAGCGCCATAGCCAGCCCTATATAGCCAGGGTTTGGCTTGGACAGCCAGTGGACGTGGTGGTGGTCTTCGTGCATAAGGGAGAAGATGTGGGAGGAAGACAAGGATAGGGAGAGAGTGAAAGAGATCAGGATGATGATATGAGGGCTCATACCTGGTATTGGCGATGGTCCGCATCTTCAAGTACTTCGGTGGCTGCTGACGTCAACAGTTGCATTGTCAATTCGTAGGCAAGAAGTAGCTGTGTAGGGTAACTGGGCGCTGAGCGCCAAGTAGGGAGAGAGAGGGTTTCGATACATATCTTGGTGGGGATGAGAGTGAGCTCTCATTCACATTCGGTTTCAGTGTTTGGATTCTCCATTGGTGAAATATTGGTGCAATGCTGTTTTTTGGACACTGTGGGACTTTCTTGCTTTCAATGTGATTGTGCTATCTGGATTCTGTCATCCGCTATCTCTCATTTTCCTTGCAACACGAAAAAAAAAAAGAAAAAAATGGAAAAGAGAAAACTAAGGCGCAGTCAGGGTTAGAGTTTGTAATTGCACTGGAGGCAAAAGGGTCGGTGATGCTGAATGTATATGACCTACGTTTTGGGTCCGGTGGGGTCGTGTGGGTGTGTAATATTCGCGCGATTGCCTGAAGTGCAATTACAAACTGTTTTCGTGACTACGCCGAAGTTACCCCAAATGAAAAAAGAAACGAAAAAGAAAACGAAAAA
>BFEA01000509.1:1120741-1139421 GCA_003427395.1 Chara braunii | reverse complement strand
GGATGAATCTTTCGCTCGGAATGGGGTAGATTCATCCCACTTTCAGCCTCCCTCCCTACGCGCAACCATTTTCTCTACTAACCTCTAATCTACTTACTCTTTCCCAAAACTAACTTCACGGTTGGACTCGCCTTGCCCCGAAACCTCCGTTTCAGATCTCCCCCCGCCTGTTTTCGTTGAGAAACAGGCGAAATACAACTCCTTACTCACGCTCTTCTTCTTCTTTGACACTCTTCGCGCACCAACTTTCTTACTGACCCCCTCTATTACTAATCTAACACTGAAACTAACAGCAGATATGACATCGCCCGCCCTCAAAACCCCCAAGTTAGCTCTTCCCTCCCTCGATTTGGTCAAGGATCGAGGGAGATATCCTTTTTCCTTTCTCCTCCCGCTTGCTCCGCCATAGCTCCTCACACCCATGCTTTCTCAGTAATCTCCTAGACTACTAACCTATTGGTAAATCTAACACTTCTATCTGATTCGCCCGGGGTCAAAACCTCGGGAATGCCTCTTTTCTCTATCGATTCTGTCAACGAAAGAGAGAGCCATGATGTTTAGACCGCGCCCACTCAGCATTTTGCCATCTCCTCTGTTGCATGTACCTATCGGGGAACTGCTCCAGGTTTGTTTCTTCCCCTCTTTTACTTTTGCTGCCCGTTGCCACCATACTCTTGCGCTAGCTGCTGCCACAACGCTCGGTCCCACAGCAGCCCGACATGCTGCCTCGTTCCTCAACCTCAGCGCCCGTCACTTTCTCCACTTGGCTCCTCGTTGTTGCCTACTTCAACCTCTCGTATGTACCTGGCACCAACCCCCCATCGCAGTTCATTCCCTCTGCCACCACTGTTTCTTCCCCACTGTCTACCTTCATCCCGTCGCCCGGACGCTTTGCTCTCACAGCGCGTGTCACCCCGCTGCGCTATCTACTTCCCTTGTTCGCTAGCACCCAACGCCCCCTGGCGCAGCACTCCGCTTCCTGCCCACGATACCCGCCGCTCAGCAGCACTCCGTTCCACTACGGGTCTTCGCAGCTCCGCTGCGCTACCCTTTTTACCCCGCTGCGCTTCATGGCCCGGCTCTGCGCGATGCTGCTGCTATCCCCCATTGGCCGCTACTCAGTAGGCTATCGCCACGGCCTCCCCTACACTGCCCAGAGCCCATTGCCCCCTCGGGCTCCCAACGATCAGACCCCCAGGCCTCCGACAAGGCCCACCGCTTGAGCCATTGCGAGGTCGTTCCCTACGCAGATCTTGATGGTAGTAGCAAATATTCAAATAAGAATTTTGAAGACCAAAGCGGGTGGGGTTCCAAGTCACCTGCTATCAGGACAGCTTGCCGCACTGCCAACGCTGCGGCGGCCTCCTACCGCCCCCCCGTCCTTCAGGCCTCAACGACGCATGCTCACACTTAAACCTCTCACAACAAACTGTGGGCGGCGGGCGGTACGCCTGCAGAGCGCCCCCACCAGCCATGTCTCTTCCGCCCCATGGGCTAATCACTCACCGGTTTATACATACGTTAAACCCCCTTGGTCCGTTTATCTCAAGACCGGCGGGGTAGAGAAAATCCGTCGGCATTCCGAACTCGGGTCCGTTTCCCAGCAGTTCAACGCGAACCAACTGAAGCGGACCCATCGATTTCACCGCTGGTCTCGAAACCGATCAGTAAACTTAGAAAAAATAAAAAAAATAAAAATGAAACAAAATAGGAGATTAAAATGAAGTCAGGGGCATCGCATCGCCAACCCCTTGTCACCGCACACCCCTAGGCCTCCAAGAGTCGTACCTTACCTTCAACACCCCACGCCCACCAAGCTCCCGCACCTACCACGTGGGGGTCTGACACACGTTCTATCCTCTCGCATACTCTGTTTACCGCACGGAAGTCACGCCGTTGTCGAAGCCGTCTTCCGTATGAGCGTGCGTGCATCCTGATCAGGTATATCAATAAAAAAGCAACGGTGTTTGTAATCCTAGTTTAATCAAATATAAATAAATAATAATAGTTCGCGAGGCGGCCGGCGCCTGTGCCGGCTTTACAATTATCAACAGGGGAAAGAAATCACGCGCGCCCACACACTCTTAACTTCTAGTCAACCATCCAGTCAGTGCAATCACAGACACAGCCGCGCCTGGCGCAGTATACTTAAACCAAAACCATTTTCTGTCGCATGCAAAAACCAGGGCGGATACCCTTCTAAGGGTATTCACGCCGACAACTTACCGGACCATATTAAGCGACGTCCCAGTCGCTTCGCCAAATTAGAGAGTTATAAATCTATTCGCCGTCCAAATGCTGACGAGAAAGGAGCCAATCCGATTAGCCGACAAACACAGGGTAGAGGCCTCCATCAAACCATGCCTCCACAACTATATGCTGCCAGGTTTCTAACCTGGGCCTCTCACGGTCCATACATTAGGACACTGAGAGCATAAGTTCCAAAGACCTTCCCAATCGTCCTCTCCCCGGTCCTAGACAACCTTCGGCTTCTTGTTGGGTGTCCCTAGTCCTGGCCAAAATTAGGGACGCGGGCCTTAATCGAGACCTTTGAAAGCAGTCCAGCCTTCCTTCTCAGAAAATCTCTCGCAATCAAATACACATATGTATATACGTATACTTAATATTTGCTTAGCTCTTTCTGCAGTCTAGTACAGAAAGGCTAGGTCTCCATCTTGGCCCACCATAGCCTGGCTGATCGGGTCAGGACTACGGCCCACCGCATTGTTATTTAACGGCAGTACCCCTTGTTGGTTACGCAACGATAGGTTTTCTCTTGATAAACATTCAATCAGGATTCTCCCAAAATTCTCAACCTCCATTATTCCACGGAGTAATTTCCCTGGGGCGGGCAACTCCCTTTAAACTCTTACCCCGCGGTTCCGCAACCAGGTTGCGCCGGCTAGCAGCATCCAATGGGGTTACGCCCTAGAGGTACTAAGTTCTTACCGTTAGCTTGGTCTTTCTTAATATGTCCCAGAACTAGCACAAGTGGTTTAGACGGAGTGTCGCAAAACAAAATCACTGGCCAACTGCGCGATTACGTAGGAGTCTGAAGGCATTTACCAGCCCTTCCACGATAGGCATGGTATCCTTCGCACGATCATAAACAAAATCACCGCTAGGTCCATCAGGCCGTGACCCCTGACTTGATCAGAGCCAGCAGCCACCCGTTGTGAGACATCATCTCGCCCTGCGGTCATTGCGACCTTCTCAAACATTCCAAACAAAAGTGACCCTTTTCGTCAGACTTTATCACTCATCAGATAGCTTACCATGCCATAAATCAGTTTACTCACCTTTGAAGGTGAGTCTTCCAACAACAAAAACATCCCCTTTCCCAAAAATCCAAGGGGCTCTCATCATAAAACAAAACACCCTCTCTTCCAAAAATCACGAGAGGTCTCATCATAAAACCAAACTTCCCCTCCTCAAAAATTCGAGGGGATATCATCATAATACACAACATCCCCTGCTCAAAAAATCACGAGGGGTCTCATTATAACACACAACGTCACAAAACATCCCCCTCTCCAAAATCCAGGGGGGACTCATTATAAAACAAGCATCAGTAAGAAATCATCTTATGGGTCCTCATCACAACTTAAGCAATCAATAATCATCATGGTAAGCGTTTTGAGCCTCCTGGGCTCATAATTCTTCAAAAATCCTTACAATTTTTCACAAACAGGCTGCGCTTCCTCCCCTTATACTCTGCCCTATCAGCTGCCCGGGGGCAGATCGCACGAGTATACCGAGGAGTAGGCAACTTTTGCTTACAGTCATATTCACACTACCCATGGCAAAATAAGATGTTTTTCACACATCGTCCAACGAACCCACCATACATCAGAGCACAACCACATATGTGAGAGAGATAAGTGATCGTCACGTATAAGAATGGTCCCTGGAAAAAAAAACTCATCATAATATACACTCAGGAAAATAAAATGTCTCACACAGAAAATGTCTCCAAATCATAACTCACTCAACTCAAGCCGCACCAAACTCACGCAGACAATTATCCCTAAAATACATGTCAGATCTGTCTCTCAAAGCGAGTGTGTAGGCCACCTAAATATGTACATACCTCATCTAGATCACTCTGATCCTCAAGACCCTAGCTCAGTAGGAACACTGAAGTTCAGATCTAGACTAGTAGCAATCATCAAAAGGATCTCTATGTCTAAGAGGGTATCACACAGAGCCTAAGCTGATGCCTCACAAGATACTCGACCACTTACATAGACAAACCGACCCTACCTCCTCAACTCCTCCTGGTTTTGCCTATATAACTGAGCCCTAAGTCTATCTGCGGACTTCTCTACTATCATACCCTGTCTATCATACATCTTACCCCCTACTTCAGAGACCTTCCCTTCTACCTTATCCTCAAGGAACTCGAGACAGTCCAGAGCCAGATGCATGCCCCTCTTGCAGTAAAAGCATAGTTGATCAACCTTCCTCTTGAAATTCTTCTTCTTGGGCTGAGGAGATGGCGATGAAGGAGATCCTACCAAGGTACTGACATCCCCTTGCTGCTCTGATCGAGGAGTTGCGGTACTAACGACCTCCTGCTGCTCTATCCCAGGAACCGATCCCCCAGACCCAAATCCTGTAGCCCAAGATCCCAGTCTGCTCCTCAAATTCCCTGTCGCTGGGACGCACTCAGGCACGTCCAACCTCTGAGGTCTCCTCTCGAGCATCTCTCCTGGCACCACCACGGGCTGCTGCTCAATCTCCTCTGGCTCATACTCAGGCGTGCCCAACCTCTGGAGCCTGCCCTCGATGACACCCTCCGCCTCAATCCCCATCTCTCTCTCAAGAGGCTTCTCTATCCTCTGCTCGGGTGAAAACAAACTCGCCTCTTCCTGCATAGTGTGCACCGCCTCAAGGAGCACGCCCATGGATCCCTTTGCTGAGCCTTGAGCCGACTCACTGCTAGATGGTGGCAGCCCCTCCTCTACTGCCAAAGGTATGACTGGGCTCGTCGCCGCCACTGGTAGCGTCGCAAGTTCGGTAGGGGCTCTGAACTCTAACGCCTCTGTCTCCGCCTGTCTCTGGGCTCTCGCCTCCTCTGGCTCGAAGATAACTCTCCCCATAGGTGGCTCCTGGTGAGGCCCTGCCGCAGATGGCTGCCCTGGCAATCCCTGTCCTGGATGCCTCTGCTCTCCCTGCCGGCTACTCTCTGGCTTGTCCACCTTTCCCTGAGTTTGCTGCCTCAGGCTCTCGATGATGGCTGCCTGGCTGGCCACCAATGCCCCGAGTTCCTGGATTTCCACCTCCATAGCCTCCAGGCGTACTCCATGACCTTCTTCCTTTGTCTTCTTTCCCGCCAGATCGCTCTCAAATAACAAGTGCCGGTCAAAAGTTGTCTTGGCCAGGAACTTGATTTCTCGGTCCAATCTTTCTTCCGCCTTTCTTGCTACCCCAAACCCAACTCTGACTGGCGAAGGAAGCTCCTCTCCTCTCTGCTCCCAGAAGCCCCTCCACATCTCAGGGATCTCCGGGGCCCTAGCTGGCTCGTTGGGTGGCTGACCCGGGAGTGCTCCTGCTGCCTCCGATCTCTGCCTCTCCTGCTGCTGCTCCGGAAGTGTCCCCGCCACCTCCAACCTCTGCCTCTCTTGCCATACCTCTTCTATCCTCCTGGTTCTTCTCGCCTTCTTTTCCTCTGCTGTCTCTCCAGCTGGCGCCCTTTCCCTCGTGCGGAGGTCGACCCTCTTCGGGATTTCTGCCTCCACCTCCTTCTCGGGCTGGCATGGTTCCTGGCGCGGCTCTGCAGGTGCTAGCTCCTCCAGGTCTGGGTGCTCCAGGGCATGAGCTGCTAGGTGCCTGTCAATCAAGGTCAAGGCTTCTCTCCTTACAGCTTCCCTCTCCCTCCTCCTTTCTGCTCTCCCCTCTGGCGAAGGAGTCTTTTCTGATGAAGGTAATGGGGCCTCCTCTCTCTGCAATCTCTCCCCCGTCTGCCGAGTGCTCTTTGTTGCAACCCCGAGTCTCAAACCCACCGCTGGCGTCTGTGGGGGCGTGTCCTCTCCAACCTCTATTACTTCCTTCCCTGCACGTCTTCCCTCATCGCCCAGCCCTCTCTCTCTCTGAGTATCCTGGACCTCCTTCCGCGGCACCTCCTCTCGTGGCACCACCTCTCGTGGTACCTCCTCCTGTGGCACCTCCTCTCGTGGCACCTCCTCTCGTGGTACCTCCTCCTGTGGCACCTCCTCTCGTGGCACCTCCTCTCGTGGTACCTCCTCCTGTGGCACCTCCTCTTGTGGCACCTCCTCTGCCTGCTCTCCATGCTCCTCACCCCGAGGCGACGCCCTCCACCGAGAGATATCCAAATGCGTCTCCAACTCCCTCAAGGGCCCCTCAGATGTTGGCGGCTCCTCCTATGTGCATGTTGGCGACCTCCTCAATCCACCCTCGGTAAACCGATGGAACTCCACTGGTACCAACCCACACTCAGGGTATGCCCCTCGCTCCTCAGCCTCTGACTCCGACTCCGGTTCCTCTTCTCTCCTAGCTAGGGCCCTCCGTCCTCCTCGAGATGGTCTCCCCTCCAGGGTCCCTCCGCCTCTCACTCCTGTGACGCCTCTCAATTCTGGGCTGAGGGGGCTCTGGCCGTCGAAAGGCCTCTCTCAGATATGCCCTGCCGTCGAAAGGCCTCTCTCAGATATGCCCTGC
Source organism: Chara braunii (assembly GCA_003427395.1). Lineage (NCBI taxonomy): Eukaryota > Viridiplantae > Streptophyta > Charophyceae > Charales > Characeae > Chara > Chara braunii. The sequence continues at coordinate 1,132,743 of BFEA01000509.1, read as the reverse complement.
AGCTCTCCCAGTCCCGGGCCATGCCTCTGACCTGCCTAGCCAGTGGTCTTTCCGCCTTCCTGGTCCAGAGTGGTAATGTCTGCATCCAATCGTCTCTCGGTATACCTTGCCCCTGCATGAACCACTCAAACGCGGGGATGAAGTCCGACGCATTTCCAATCTCCAGGCGGATCGGCCTGCCATCAGGTCCCACAGGCGAGGGTCGCAGCTCCTGCATCCTCAACTCCGCCTCTAACCTCGTCGTCGCCTCTCTACGGATCCGTGCGACGGGCTCCTCGAATCTGCCAACTCCCCTCAGCCTCTCAATCCCCTGGGTCACAGTCCAACCCATACGCCGCGCATGCTCCCAGAAGCTGTCTAGGAATAGCTCGATGTTGCCACCGTCGTACTCCGGAGTGCTCTCTCGATGGCGAGGCCCATGCCGCTCATATCCTCCTGATGCGCCAAACGGCCTCTACGGCGGCCGTGTCCCCTTCCCTCCTCTTGGCATGGCTGTTTTCGTAAAATCTGACCTGCACAACAGGCGAAGGAGACAGCAGGCACACATTGGGGTAAGCAAACAAGTGATAATCAAAGCAAGCTCAGACCAGACCATACTCATGCAGCATGCATCCTACCTAACCTACACACCCTATTACTTCTATTCTAAGGGCAGTCAGGTCATCTCTCTTACCTCTTCTCTCGCCACAAATTTCTTCAGTCGCGTTCCAGATACCCAATCCTTCCACTCAGTCCCATTTAGCTCTTCAATCTGGTATGCTCCGAAGTCTCCAACCCGTACAATCCGGTAGGGACCTAACCACCTCTTATCGAGTTTCCTGGACCACTGCTTCTCCAAAAATGAATCACAGAGGAGCACGACGTCCCCAACTTCCAAAGGTATTTTCCTCACCCGTGCAGTCTGATCTCATCGAGTCTTATCATCCATATGGCTTCTCGCCACCTGCTCGGACGCCTCCTGGATCCTTTCTTCTATCGCCCCTATCTGCCGCGCCCGAATATCGAGCAATTCTTCGAACGACAGCCTAACTTCCAGATCCTGGCGCCTCCATGTCTTAAGGAAGCTCTCAATAGGGAAGGGGGCGTGCCTTCCATACCACAGTGTAGCCGGCGCATACTTGGTGGATCTTTTTACTATAATGTTCTCGACAAAGAACGCCGCCCTTAGGTACCTTGACCATTTATTAGGCCTGCCTTCGGTCCACTTAGCCAGGAGACTCGTAATGGTACTATGTCCTCTTTCCACAGGAGCATTTGCCTGGGGGTGTGCGGCCGTGGTGTAGTTGGCTGCCACACCATACCTTGATAACAGTTCTTGCACCTCCTGGCAGGTAAACTCTGATCCCCTGTCCATTATGAATTCCTTGACGAAAGGATGGCGTAGGTAATACTCTTCGATGCAGCTCACCAGGACTGACCCCGTCTTTGTGCGAATAACACGCCCGTCTACAAAGTTAGATAGGTTATCGCGCGCATCGAAGATATAGTTATAGCCTTGATCCCCAAGCGACATAAAAAGTAGATCGAGATGCACTACAGCCCCCACCTCTCGCTCTAGCCTTGGATGCAGTGACTCTCCTTGCCTTAAACGGGATCTCTCCTGACAAGGTACGCAAGATCGACACAACTTTCCGACCATGTCCATCATCCCATCCCAGTAATACAACTCACTTATCTTGGCATACCTGGCTTGTACCCCTCGATGCCCTCCCGCAATGCCATCGTGAAGCGCTGCTACGACGTCGATCAGACGATTCCTACCGCAGGCGACTCTCCTGGGACTCCCCACTTCTCTTCTCACGAAAAGGTGGCCGTCTCGCACTAAGTAGCGCTGCAGCATCCTCAGAGCCCTATCGCTTGCATCCCTTAGCCGCATTTCGCAGGACAAAATAATTCCCAGCTCTAGGTAGATCCCATCATACTCCTCTGCACGAAAGACCTCCTTAATCTCCCCCTCCTCGAATTCGTCGTCCTGGCTCTCGGGCATTTCGTCCATATTCCCTGCCGAGTTCAACGAGCCTGACTGGCCAAGGCTTTCTTGCAATAACGTGTTGACGAGGAGATACATTCCTCCCATCAGGTCCTCATGCCGTTCTACCTGGCCAGGTCCTTCCTCAATCGTCCTCACGTCCTCCACCAACCTATGCGAGCTGACCAACGCTAACTCCGTCATCCACTGAACACCCTTACCACCCCAGGGATCCTCTTCTTCAAAGGGTTTGAGGACTAGCTCGGCCCTCCTTTCATACCCATTCGGCGCTTGCCAAATAAGATAGCCTACACAGCTGGGTACTTACGGCGACCACTTGTTGATATGAAGACGGACATCTTCTTCCTGGTCGAGAAATCCATCAACTGGGGGTGTATTCTCCACCGCCTCCCCTTCGTGTTTATCCCAGTTGATCCAACTTAGCCCGTCCGCCCGGTTCTTACTGCCAGGAATCTGTTCCATTTCGAAATTAAACATCCAGATGTAAGTCAGTCATCTGGCGACCGTCGGATTTGACGGAACGTAATTCCTTAGAGAGTAGGCCAGTGCGGTCGGATCCACTCTCAGAATGAACCTCCTGCCGAAGATGGAGTTCCGGAAGATTCGCAGACAGTGGAGGATGGCAAGGGTCTCCCTCTTGAACTGAGAATAGTTTCTCTCGGTCGTACAGAGAGTCCGACACTCAAATCTCAAGGGCCTTTCCTTTCCCTCTATGTCTGCCTGGATTAGAACTCCTCCTAAGGCAGTTGGCCCCGCATCCATTTCGACAATGAAGGGTCGTGTCTCTGTGGCATCATAATCTGGTGCTCCTAAGACCAACGCTCCTTCTCGAAATTCCTCATTCATTCTGGCCACCACCTCTTCTTGCTCTTTACCCCAAACCCATTCCTGATCCTGACGGACTAACTTCCTCAGGTGTCCAGTCTTAGCGGCAAAGTTCTTGACGAAGGCCCTCCAAAATCCACACGTACCAAGGAAGCTCCTGACATCAGTTATTGAGTGGAACGGAACCGGTCACTCAGTAATCTTATCCATCTTCTTCACATCCGGCCTTCGGCCCTTCTCGCTGCAGACGAACCCCAAAATAGTCGCTTCCCTCATGCAGTGTCTGGATTTGGCCCCGCTCGCCGTGAGGTTATGCTCCTCGAGTATGCTAAAGACCTTTTCAAGGTCCTGGATGTGCTTCCAAACAAAGCGCCTTACCCCTGGCGAGACTTCGTCGCTCTCCTTCACTGCCAGCCCCTTCACCGCCAAATCATCGATGTATGGCTGTGTGATATGGGGGCTGACCAACTGCATAACCCGAATCATGGCCCGTTGGACCATTGCTACCGCGTTGGTCCACCCTTGAGGGGCCACGTTCATGTGGATAAGTCCTCGTGGCGTGTGCATAGCCGTCACCGGCCTGTCCGGCGGGTAGACCGGAAACTGATCATATCCTGAGTAAAGGTTTATAAGTGAAATTATAGGTCTTCCCGCACAGGATTCCGACAACGCGTCTGCATTGGGCAACCCTCCAGCGTCCCGCACGGTCACCGCACTCAGCCTCTACAAATCTTGCACCCACCGCAGCGTCCCGTTAGGCTTGATGAAGCAGAACCTCAGGGATGCATACGGTCCACTCAAATAGTCGGCGACGTGCGTACGTATCTTGCCGTCGAGGTAATCCACCACCTTTTTCTCCTCGTCAGGATTAGGATACCGCGCCCCTCTCATGTTCCAAGGCTCGTGTGTCACGGTGTTGATGCGGATCATAGGTATCTTGTCCACATCCAACCTGCCACGTTCCTCGTCACTAAACGTATAGGTGCGGTGCCTCCTCTTCATCAATTCCTCCATCAATGTCCGCTCCTAAGGCAGCAAGAAGTCGGGTTCCCCTATAATCGACTCCCCCTCGTTCCCTTTGTTGATACGACATGGCCGTGCTAGAGCACTCTCCCTCATTCACCATATCAACCCTCGATCCCTCTCGTAATATGCTTCCTCATCTTCTGTAACGAGGACGGGAACCGGGCGGCACTTCTTGTCTACGGTCTTGTACCGCCTTTGGGAACCCTGCTTGAGCCGTCCCCTAAAAAAGACCGACTCACAGATTGCGCCTGCGATGATGCAGGGCTCCTCCCACCGCAAGGAAGGCAATATACCAGCTTCAATCTTCCTTCCTCGGGGCATTCCAGAACTTTCTCCCTCAAGGCCTGGATGGCATCCGGGTCTGCCATTTCATGTGCGGCCACCAAGTCCATGGCCTTCCCGATGTCTGACAGGCTGAGGGAAAATGCCTCCACCCTCTCTCCCACTTCTGGCTCTGCCCGGAGCCTCCAGCGTTCACCTTCTGATTCTTCGATTGTGAACGATCCTAGATTGGGCCGGTTCCTTCTGCTTTTCGACCCTGTGTTTCTGCAGGTAATTATTTCATAATTCCCGCAGGCAGGGTCACATAGGAGAAGGATTAGAGTCTCGTCATGCTTGTAAAACATCACAGTCTCTGTCCTACTCAGGAACGATCTCCCGAGGAGGATTCCATGATCCATGCCCGGCATTATGAAGAAGCATGCCTTGACCTTCACCTTTCCAACCTCGATGAGCACATTCGAGGCTGTCCCGCAAAACACGGCCTTACAGCTGGCTCCATGCAGAATACTGCAGTCTGAACGGTTTATATCCAGCCTGAATTTCATTGCGTCCGCCTTCCGAATGATGTTCATTTCGGCCCCAGTATCCACCATTGCCGCACACTTTGAACCCTTTACCACCAGATCCACCGTGCCGCAGGCCACACACTTCCAATCCATCTTCGTGCCTAATTTTGCCCACTCTGCCTCCTTGGGCAGGATCGTGCCCAGATGGACATTAGGCACCAGGCGCCGTGACAACCTCCCTTTCAATTCATCGCGGAGCCGCGGGGCTGACGCCAGGATCTCCTTCAGGGTCATGAGATCATTATGCCCTTCTAGCAGCCTGTCGATCACCCGCTCTACATCAAACCCCTCTTCCAACCAAACCGTGTACTTTTTCTTTTTGGGCGGTCCGTCACGCATGACCGGCTCGGCCTCTTTCCTGGTCTCTTTTCTCCTTGCCCGCTGCTCCGCTCTCTGATCCTCTTCCCGGCGCAGCCTCTCGTCTTCTTTCTCTTCATCGTCGCCATCCTCTACTTCCACGGCCTCCTTTCTTTTTCCTGGCTGCTGCTCCCTCCTTAGAGGTTCTTGGCTGGCGCTGGCTTTGACTTGACTTCTCGTTCGTGCGGCCTACGCCAGTCGGGCCTGCGGAGTGAGGGGTCTCCCCATCATTCCCGATTGCCGGCACGACCCCACAACATTTACTCCAGGTCGCCTAGGCGCTGATTCCGGACCGGAGTCGTAGAGGAACACCTTGGGGATGCTAGACTTCCATTTCCTCACTTCCTCACAGATGCCTACCAACTTCTATTCGTACCTCCCCATTTTATCCAGCAGGTCCTCAATTTTCCCCAACAAAATGGACGGAGGTTCCATCCTTTCTTCCTCATTTTCGTCATCTGACTCGATGATTATGGACTCTTCCTTCTTACTTACTCCTCGTAGCCCTTGAGTCACTTCCTCATCGCTCCCCACTTCCTCTACCCCAATCGGTGGTTCTTCCTTTTCTTACCATAACCTGAATTCCTCTATCCCCACTGACGGTCCTTTCTTCTCCTGCCATAGCCTGAACATGGCAGGGGGTGGCGGCCCAGCTGCCGCCCTTCGTTGGGCTTCCGCCAAGCCTTCTGTCAATGGCCTCCCCAAACTGATCGTAAATGTTCCCATCCATGGTGGAGGAAATCAGCCCGCTCCTCTCGTCTTCCCGCCTTATATTACAGAACCTTATAGTGTGGCCTTGCTGGTCACAATGTTGGCAGATGGCCGTCCTCCAGTCAAAACGGGGTCTTCCATACCCCTGACTTCCCTGATCCCCCTGGCCTTGGTACCCCTGGCCTTGGTACCCCTGGCCTTGATTCCCTTGACCTTGATTCCCCTGGCCTTGACCATTCCATTGCCCTCCTCTTCCGCCGCCATTCCTGCCTCGCCCCCTTCCTCCACCCCTCCCTCCGTTGCCTTGATTGCCCTGCCCCTCGTTCCCACCTCCAACCACACTTGACTGTGAACTGGGAGCGGGTGATGGTGGCGGGGCCACACGCTGGGCCTGGGATGCGGGGTAGATGGGTGGCGGCATACTCGTTTGCGGTCCGGTTACTGGTGGCGGGCTACCCCATGGTACGATTGCATTGATCATCGGCCAGGGCCACTGTCCGTAGGAGGGCGCCCCTCCTTGCGAGGGGCCCGTACTAGATGATGGGGCCGCCACATTTAAAGGGGTTGCTATCAAGGCCTGGGGCGCCTGCGCTTTTCCTGATCCTTGCCCGCCCTGCGCCAAGTTACGCACTTTGCGCTGGGCCTTCGTCAGGTGCTGCGACACCAGCTCTTCCTCTTCCCAGAGCTTCTCCTTAACAACCTCCTCTATCAGCAGCTCCTGTCCTTTCACTTGGATAGCCGTCACTACCCTCCTCTGTACCACCGGCTCTGTCGCATACCCCAGTTGCGCCAATACGTCTGTAACAATCCTTTTTACCCCCGGGATCCCAGAGGCGGTCGCATCCCTTTCCTTTCTCTTCAGCCTTTGCAGGCGTACCTGACGTTGCTCCACCTGGTCCAAACACCCCCAACTTCCACCCCTCTGTCAATGGTGGCCCAGGTGAGCTTGGTGCTACCCCCTCCATGTCTCGTCAACTCGACGGCCCCCGATGCCGTGAGTAGCCTTAGGAAGATGGCGCACTGTGCTTCCTCCAAAATCCCATGGACCTTCCGCGCCCTGTTCTTAAATTCTTGAACAAAGACCCTTATCGTCGTAAAATCTTCTTTGTTCATCGCCTCAAGGTCCGCGGTAGTCAACAACCCGTCTCCCAGGCGGTACTTCCACTGCATCCCCTCCTTGAACCTCTCCCAGGTGGTAGCTGTGGAGGACATAGTGAAGGATGCGTTGGAACTTTACAACGTCCGACCGCCCGACCAAAGCTTATTCCACCCGCTCTAGCCTTTCTGAAACCCTCTCCCCACAAAAATGGAAGGTATCGACTTTAGGGATATTGCTCGGGTGCCTTTCATGTCGGTCAATGGCCGCAATGAGGTCATCGAGCATCAGGCCCTTCTTGGGACCACCCGATGCACCGCCGCCCTGCCACATCTTGACAAACTTCTCTCTTCAAGCTTCCTGATAAGAAAGAAAAAACCAGCATACCTCTTTTATTCAGCATCGCACCTTGACCGGTCTATTCCATCCGTCCTACCTAACTCTTACTACGTACCTTTACCCAATGCTACACGTTCGTCCTTCATACCTTCCCTTACTCAGGTAGGTAAATTTCCTCACCTATACTTAGTCTTCATTATTTTTTCCTCACTTTCTCGTCCTTCCTTTATGCCTTTTCTCACTCACTTCTCATACCCAGATGTCGTTCCACCAGGGACAACGGTAGGCTTTCCGTTATCCACAGCAACGGCGCAACCTGTCGGGCGCATCGGTCCGGCACCGCACGCGGCAGCGCGGGACCCTCTCGGCCGCGTCACGCAGGAGTTGGACCACCCTCGTCCCGAACACACAAATGGAGTTTCCTAAGGCCGCTCCGGCCGAGTGCGCCTACCATACCTAACGCGAGCCCTTACGACAGGATAGGGCCTACGCGAGGCACAAGTTACCTACACCTTACAGAAGTTGTCACCTCCCTTCGGTGGGCGTATCCCCGCCGAGCTACCAGTCCACAGTACGAAAGCTAAACAGTTACAATCGCAGAGGTGGACCAGCCGAGGGGGTTTCTCGTTCGCCGTAGCATAGGGGGTACGCGCGGTAATACGCCTCTATCGGACCCGCAAGCGAACCTACGTCTTGGGAGGGCTAAAGTCCCAAGCGTGGCTCGACGTCGGTCGACTAGGACGCATCCCATACACCACGCGCACACCACTTTATGAACACAAAAATAAAATGCGCTCACACACACATACAAAACAAAACAACAGAAACAACGCGACAACGCTCCTAGCCCCTCGGTACCCGTCCCATAACTCTCTGATGCGAAAATCGAGTAGGCGTTGTGCGCGAGACTTTGTACAAAACCGCGCAGACGCAAGGATGACTTATATCGGTTCGCAATGCAATTGTACGCAAACGGTTGCAATGATGGCGTACCAAGTAGTACCTATTCTTATGCGGTCCTTGTTAATCTCGAGGGTCGCATTCGACACTCAAGTGTCGGCTGACACGCGCCTTGAGGGTTAATCTCTCGACGCTGGACGACCGCTATGCTCGGTTGAAGACCGCACACCCTCTTCTGCACCCTTATGCAGAGTGGGTGGTAAGGTCCTTACCTGTGGTGGTGGTCGTCTCTCACGGCCCTAGGGGTAAGTCCTCCCTGGGCCTTAGCGAAGGTCAAGGGGTTTGACTTTGACGGCTGCCACGGACTACAACGTCCAACCATACAACTCTAAAAAGCAAGGGCAGGGGGAGATCCCCGTTTTATCTCAAGGCATAATCTGACTAATCCTTATGCACAATCACAGTAGGCCTCGCAAAATATTCAGGGCACTCATAAGTATATGAGGTTTAATTATATAGAATGATCACTTCTCAGAGTCACAGCGAGGCTCCTCTCAACCACATATGTATGTAATCGCAGGCAATCACATTCAGAGTTCGAACCACAAACGCACCTGCAATCACATCAAAGATTCATCCAGAAGTCCACACACTACACGAAGTCAACTTCAATCATTCTCTGTACTCATACCCCTTGCTTTAGCCATGCAAGCCTCAACCTCAGCGCAACCTCCCCGCAATAAAAATACTCAGTATCTTCGTTAAATGACCATTCAATATAGTCCGGGTAAAAACACAACAAAACAAATAAACCAGAGGGCTAAAGCCTTTCGGTTGAGTGGCAGGGGTGAATTGAAGTGGAGTCGCAAACTGACGAATCGGCAACCGACCTGTTATCAATGATAACAGAAGATGATCCTCAAGGAATCAAGCTGGATCTAGTCCTGAACTTGGATCAAATGATCAAAAAAACCTGCAACACACGGTAGACCAATCCCCGAGCTAAGATCATAAGTGTATGGAGAATACAACTCCATAATACATCCTCACTTAAAATCTCTTTATAAGCTAAACCTAAGTCTACCTATAAGCCAGTGCTTAAGCCAAAGGTAGACCAACTGCAGAATTTCCCCTATTCAGGGTGGATCGCCTGAATCGCCAACTGTCAAAATATAATCTATCTCCTCTAAACTAGGAAAATTTCGGCACCGCTTCCCGTAGGAGAAGTGCCTCTCTAGAATTTATATAAATTCATATATGAAAGCAGAAGTAATATCCAACTCAGGGAAGTGAAACTATGTTTAACTTCATGAAATAGCATAAATTTGGGCAGCATTTCCTTTAGAAAGGAAGACTTTCCAGATTTATACTAAGTCAGATATGAAGGCAGATATAATCTCTAACTCTCGAAAGTCAAATTTTGTCTATTTCTCTGAATCAGTTGAAATTTGGGGAGCACTCCCTTTAGAAAGGGAGACTTTCCAGATTTATACTAAGTCAGATATGAACTCGAACAACAGCTCGAGCTCAACTTTGGACAAAATTTAACCAACTCCTTAATTTCGTAGAAATTTCGGCATCACTCCCTCTAGAAAAGTGTTATTCTAGAATTTATACAAGGCTAAGTTCAGAACTTGAGAATAACTTTGACTTTTTTAAAGTCCAATTTTGTTTAACTCTCTGAATTAGTAAAAATTTAGGCAGCACTTCCTTTAGAAAATGAGACTTTCCAGATTCCTACCAAGCCAGATATATGGAAAAAACAAGTTGAACTCTGACAAGTGAAAAGTTGACTAACTCCTTGGATTTGTAGAAATTTCGGCAGCGCTTCCCGTAGGAAAAGTACCTTGTCAAGATTTACACAAGACCAAGTATAAGAAAAAATATTTGAAAATGCAGGAATTGACACTAACTCCTATGGCTCTAGCACGTGGCGAGCAACTAAAGCAACTACTTATAATACGGAAACCCAAACAAACTTGTCATCCCATCCGGTCACATGCAAACCAAACCACGAATGTAAGTACTGTGACCATCCCAAGTTCATTCCATATAGATAGTTCATGAATCTTCAAGTCGTGGAATCCTTATACCCATCTTGTATAAGACGTAGAGCTGGACGATTCGCCATGGAAACAATGCCCAACTTTTCTTTATAATATACACGAACAGGTTGCACAACCACTTCTCTCTTCTTTTGGGTAGATGACTAGGCCATTCGTCATGGAAACAATGCCTAGTCGCCCTGAGCTGTTTAGTATCCAAAAATTTAGTATTTCTCTGACTGTGTTTTCAAAAGAAAAGGCAAATATGGGCAAGGAACTGAACCATTCACAGTAGAAACACTGTTCAGCTTGCCCAAACTATTTTCATTTATACTTTGTATTTTTCCTTTTCTCTTCTTAATGATATGGCTTAACGCTGGACCATTCACAGTAGAAACAATGCCTAACTGCCACTTCACAAGCAAATATACATAAAGTATTTTCCTTTATACTCAATTTAATTTATATGCGTGGTTTTCAGGCTAAACCATTCACCATGGAAACAATGCTTAGCCTTAGACAAAAAATCCTCCCTCAGAATAAACAAGAATTTAAACCCCTTCAATCAGGCAAACCCCCAGAGTTAACTAGAGCAAACAGGCCATTCACAATAGAAAAAATGCATGGTCCTCCAGAAAACAACTAGATAAACATAGCAACCAGGCCATTCACAGTAGAAACAATGTCTGGTCCTTCAGAAAACAGCCAAATAAACATAGCCCTGAGCCATTCACAGTAGAAACAATGCGCAGGCTTTGGTTGACCCTTCCAAACGCATGCAAAAACTGCCTTCCTCCCACCTTCCCCCAGTTTATCCTTTCGTCTGCTTTCAACCAAAACAAAGAAGAAACTTAGGCTTCACTCTCACATGTTTCTTCCATTCAGTCTGATTGGGTCCTGAAGAGAAAGCAAAAACCATAGGGACAACCTCATGCATACAACAATCATACTGCAGGGGGATAAACAAACATGGGTGGTAGTAGTATATACAGATGGAAGTGGTTTACCTGACGATTCCCTGCCTCTAGAACTTCTCCTGAGTCCCGGCAGAGCTCCCGCAATCGGTGGGTGGACTCCCCACAGAGTCTTGACACGGACCTACAGGTTGCAATCCCGCCTGCCGCCTTCCTCTTAGAACCAGGACCAGACTTAGAGTAAGAAGGGCAGAAATAGATGGTTTGAGACTCGCAGATACAAGAAGGGTGCGCTCAAACTCGCGCGAGAGGGCCTTGTTATCTCAATCCGCCTGAGGGCCCCGTAATGGTAGACTCCGTAACAGCTTGGTAAACCTGACGCCACACTGCTGGAACAGACCCTCCCGGCGGACTCCCAAATTGCAGCAATAAGCCCCCTTCACAAGCACAACTATCTCACTCTGTCAAGCTCGGATTCGAGAGCGTATCGGTCACACACCAGCGTGCACTCTCATGGTTGGCCTGCTGCCGCTCATTCAGCGTGTTGGGCACAATCTCGCAGTGTACAGTGACCACGGGCCGTTACTACAGCAGATCACCACTGGCTGCAGCTGCCACGATGCCATTCAGCCAAAGCACAACAGCTAACGATTCCTGTAAAGAAGCATAGTGTGGTGCTGTGGCCAGCTCAGCAGAAATCTGGCGGCACACCATCCGCAATACTGCGTAATAGGCAAGTAGCACCTCAACCTGCAACAGACCGTAATAATACTGCCAAGATTTCCCCCCCCCAGCACCGCAGAACCCGTCAGACGCCATGTGCACAACACAAAGTACACACCAAAAGTAAGTGCCGCTTCGAGCGTTCTGCAGTACCGTTGCCCTCAGCAGCAGCATGCCGACACTAGTATGACCTTCATATACAAGTGCACGATCGCAGTGCTGCCGATG
>BFEA01000509.1:1091823-1120496 GCA_003427395.1 Chara braunii | reverse complement strand
TTTCGCTCGGAATGGTGTAGATTCATCCCACTTTCATCCTCCCTCCCTACGCGCAACAATTTTTTCTACTAACTTCTAATCTACTTACTCTCTTTCAAAACTAACTTCACGGTTGGACTCGCCCTGCCCCGAAACCTCCATTTCAGATCTCCCCCCGCCTGTTTTCGTTGAGAAACAGGCGAAATACAACTCCTTACTCCCGCTATTCTTCTTCTTTGACACTCTTCGCACACCAACTTTCTTACCAACCCCTTCTATCACTAATCTAACACTGAAACTAACAGCAGATATGACATCGCCCGCCCTCAAAACCGCCAAGTTAGCTCTTCCCTCCCTCGATTTGGTCAAGGATCGAGGGAGATATCCTTTTTCCTTTCTCCTCCCGCTTGCTCTGCCATAGCTCCTCGCACCTATGCTTTCTCAGTAATCTCCTAGACTACTAACCAATTGGTAAATCTAACACTTCTATCTGATTCGCCCGGGGTCCAAACCCCGGGAATGCCTCTTTCCTCTATCAAATTTGTTAAGGAAAGAGAGAGCCATGATGTTTAGACCGCGCCCACTCAGCATTCTGCCATCTCCTATGTTGCATGTACCTAGCGGGGAACTGTGTCAGGTTCGTTTCTTCCCCTCTTTTACTTTTGCTGCCCGTTGCCACCATACTCCTGCGCTAGCTGCTGCCACAACACTCGGTCCCACAACAGCCCGACATGCTGCCTCGTTTCTCAACCTTAGCGCCCGTCACTTTCTCCGCTTGGCTTCTCGCTGTTGCCTACTTCAACCTCCCGTATGTACCTAACACCAACCCCCCGTCCCAGTTCATTCCCTCTGCCACCACCGTTTCTTCCCCACTGTGTGCCTTCATTCCATCGCCCCGACGCTTTGCTCTCACAGCACCCGTCACCCCGCTGCGCTATCTACTTCCCTTGTTCGCTAGCACCCGACGCCCCCTGCTGCAGCATTCCGCTTCCTGCCCACGATACCCGTCGCTCAGCAGCACTCTGTTCCACTACCGGTCTTCGCAGTTCCGTTGCGCTACCCTTTTTACCCCGCTACGCTTCACGGCCCAGCTCTGCGCGCTGCTGCTGCTATCCCCCATTGGCCGCTACTCAGTAGGCTATCGCCACGGCCTCCCTTAGACTGCCTAGAGCCCATTGCCCCCTCGGGCTCCCAACGATCAGACCCCCAGGCCGCCGACGAGGCCCACCGCTTGAGCCATTGCGAGGCCGTTCCCTACGCAGATCTTGGTGGTAGTAGCAAATATTCAAATGAGAATTTTGAAGACCTGAGCGGGTGGGGTTCCAAGTCACCTGCTATCAGGACAGCTTGCCGCACTGCCAACGCTGCGGCGGCCTCCTACCGGTCCCCTGTCCTTCAGGCCTCAACGGCGCATGCTCACACTTAAACCTCTCACAGCAAACCGCGGGCGGCGGGCGGTACGCCTGCAGAGCGCCCCCACCAGCCATGTCTCTTCCGCCCCGTGGGCTAATCACTCACCGGTTTGTACGTACGTCAAACCCCCTTGATCCGTTTATCTCAAGACCGGCGGGGTAGAGAAAATCCGTCAGCATTCCGAACTCGGGTCCGTTTCCCAGCAGTTCAACGCGAACCAATTGAAGGGGACCTGTCGATTTCACCGCTGGTCTCGGAAGCGATCAGTAAACTTAGAAAAAATAAAAATAAAAAAAAATGAAACAAAACAGATGATTAAAATGAAGTCGGGGGCATCGCATCGCCAACCCCTTGTCACCGCACACCCCTAGGCCTCCAAGAGTTGCACCTTACCTTCAACACCCCACGCCCACCAAGCTCCCGCACCTACCGCGTGGGGGTCTGACGCACATTCTATCCTCTCGCATAGTATGTTTACCGCATGGAAGTCACGCCGTTGTCAAAGTCGTCTTCCGTATGAGCGTGCGTGCATCCCGATCAGGTATATCAATCAGAAGGGAACAGTCTTTATAATCCAAGTTTAATCAAATATAAATAAATAATAATAGTAAGCGAGGCGGCCGGCGCCTGTGCCGGCTTTACAATTATCAACAGGGGGAAAAAATCACGTGCGTGTTGAATTCCCGCGCCCATACTTTCTCTACTTCTAGTCAACCATCCAGTCAGCGCAGCCACAGACACAGTCGCGCCTAGCGCGGTATACTTAACCTTAAACCAAAACCATTTTCTGTCGCATGCAAAACCCAGGGCGGATACCCTTCTAAGGGTATTTGAGCCGACAGCAACATTCGCTTAACCCGTTGTATCGCTCAGCTAGAGACTCATGATGACGTTGTGTCATCTCTCCTGGACTTGAGCATTCTTCAGGCCCGTCAGGAGCGACTCACGAGACACGTCAATATCCTGTGTCGTATTCTCGCTATGCTTTCTGACCCTGATCGCACCCTACTCATTATCCCTATTCGCCTAGGGACATCTACGAGGGTATACCGCGCTTTATCAGATTCTGGCTCGCAGGGAGATTTCGTTTACCCTCGAGTGGTTGAGGAAGCTCGCCTAGCTACCTCTGGGTCACGCTCTCCTATCTCCGTTACCCTCGGAGATAACAAGACACAACGCTTCTTCTATCAGACGGTCCCCGATTTCCACTTTTCCCTCACCCTCCAGCCACCGGATAATACCCAGGCCCCTCGACGCTAGCATTCCTCCGCATACTTCGACGTGCTGGAGACTAGGTACGACTTTATCCTTGGCACTCCCTGGTCTCGCCGGTTCCGTAGCACAGAGGCCGAATGGGCGACCGAGAAACTCGTTCTCAAAACAAAGTGTGGTCAGACCCATCATGTCCCCTTCATTGGAACCACGGGCAACACTCCTCCCGACCTACCTCCCAGGATCCCTGTCCCTCAGGGTCCCACCCCGACATCGCCTTCACTTCCCCTCGTCAGTTTGCTCACTTCATACAACAGGAGGACGTCACGTTGTACTCAGTAAACGTCATGGACCTTCATCGCTATGATCCACTTTGTCTTGAGGTTGAGCTCATCTCTCTGGAGTCCGATCCCCTTGACCCTTCCTCCATCTTTGCGGTTCCCATCTCTACGTCCACCCGTCAACCTGCGAATACCGCCTCCACATCTCAGGCCCCTGCGTCGTCGACTGTCGCGTCCACACATACGTCTCGTGTCGATTCAGACGCTAAGGAACTCACACGGTTCACGACAGACTTAGAGCCCGCCGTTCGCGACCTGATTCGAGAGTACCGCGATGTCTTCTCCCCGTATTTCGCATACAACGAGATTCCCCCGATGCGCGGTGTTGAACATTCTATCCAGCTCGTGCCTGACTATAGTGTTCATCATCAGGCACCGTACCGACTCTCGATTCCAGAGGCGACGGAACTCAAGCATCAGCTTGAGGAGCTCCTTCAACTGGGTTTCATTAAACCAAGTAACTCCCCTTAGGATGCACCTGTCCTCTTTGCTCGCAAAGCAGACAGAACTCTCCACCTCTACATCGACTACCGCAGCCTTAACCGTTACACGGTTAAGAACAACTGTCCCGTGCCTCGCGTAAATGAGCCATTTAACCATCTGGCAGGGAACCGCTTCTTCACGAAGATCGATCTTCGTAGCGGTTACCACCAGATCCGCGTAGCCGCGGAGGATCAGCCAAAGACCGCCTTCCGATCGTGCTTCGGCCACTATGAGTTCACGGTGATGCCATTCGGCCTCACCAACGTACCCGCCACCATCCAGATGGCGATGAACGACATCTTCAGGGACATCCTTGAAGAATACATTCTCGTATACCTGGAGGACATCTTGGTCTACAGTCGTACCTTAGAAGACCATATCCGACACCTCCGTGATGTCCTACAACGTTTACGCAAGCATGATTTTTATGCCAAGCTCAATAAGTGCCGCTTTGCCCAGCGCAAAGTGGATTTCCTAGGACACCATGTGTCTGACCAAGGTCTCCATATGGACGACGCGAAGATCACTGTTATTGCAGAGTGGCCCGTCCCCGCCTCTGCTAAGCAGCTTCGCAGTTTCTTAGGCCTCACCAAATACTATAGTAATTTTATCCAGGGATACGCCAGGTATTCCTACGTCCTTACCTCCACCCTCCTCTGGAAGAACCCGTCGTGGTTTTGGACACCCCTGTGCAAGGACGTCTTTCGCGCCCTCAAGAAGGCGGTGACTTGTGCGCCGGTTCTTCGCCTCCCCGATTTTGATCGTCCCTTTATCGTCACCACCAATGCGACAGATTTTGCAGTAGGAGGAGTCCTCTCTCAGGTGTTTTCCGCTCCTCCGGATTCATCTAATCCCCATGTTCCTCATTTTCTCCCCCGTCCTGCTTACACTACTTCTCGACTGACGCCTACCCTCCCACCACTTCCCTCCACAAACAGTCCTCCCGTTACTTATTCCCCGACCATTGCGGTGGATAGGACTGTCGAGGCTCGTGCTGGGGATTGCCCGATCGACTTCTCCTCCCGTCAACTACTGTTTGCCGAGATAAACTACACTGCCGATGAACGTGAGGTTCTCGCAGTAGTTTATGCTACTTAGCATTGACGTCATTACCTTCATGGTGCGCACGAACAACTTAGCTGTCTAAGCTTTCCTCAAGAAGCCCAAGCTCTTCCCTCGACAGGCACGTTTGTGGCGTGACTTATCTGAGTTCAGTTTCACCACTCAACCCATCAAGGGTGAGACGAATCGTGTCGCCAATGCCTTGTCCTGCCGTCCTGACCACAATCAGGAACCCATCCATCTTGCTGCCATCTCCGTCATCATTGTTGATCAGTCGGTGATCGACGCATATCGCACCCAGTACCGTCACTGCCTGGATTGTCGCGTCATCCACGCGACACTGCGGAGTGGCAAGACTGTTCCCTCATACTCCCTCGGTGAGAACGGTCTAGTGTACTGGCATGGCAGATCTGGTCATCAAGAACCACGCATCTTCGTTCCCTCCACCGGACAGCTCCGCGTCCAGGCTGTAGCAGATTTCCATGACCAGGCAACTGCCAGCCATATGGGCTTCCACAAGACGTTGGCTCGTGTTTGCCGCCTATACGTCTGGCCGAAGTCTAAGGACTTCGTCAAAGCCTACATCCAGGAGTGTCCCACCTGCCAGGAGGTGAACAGTGCGAACCACCTCCTGTATGGGTTACTTCAGCCCTTACCCATCCCCGAGGGTCGTTGGCAGTCCATCTCAATGGATTTCATTGATCCCCTCCGCCCACCCACTGAGCGCGGTCATGATGATGTCATCTTGATCGTCGTCGATCGCTTCACGAAGTGCGCACGTTTTGTCTCGTGCCGCTATCGCATTAGAGCTCGTGAGGTCGCTGACATCGTCTTCGACCAAGTCGTGAGAGATCACGACTTACCTCAGAGTATCATCTCCGATCGTGACCCACGCTTTACTAGCACATTCTGGCGATGCCTACACGAGGTGCACGGACCTCAGCTCCGCTTCTCATCGTCTTACCACCCTCAGATGGATGGTCAAACTGAGGTCACCAATAAAACTCTCGGTAATATCCTCCGAAAGTTCATTAAGGATGACCAGCATAGCGACTTACACTTAAACCATGCGGAGATTGTGTACAACCACGTTATTTCGCCAGCCACGGGGATGTTGTCATTCTATTGCGACCTTGGCTACCACCCTCGCGTCCCCGTGGACTTCCTACGACCATCGCGGTTGCGCCCAGACACTCGTTGTCCTGCGCTTCATTTGGATCGCCCACATGGCGGCCATTATGCGGACTCCGAGACTCATGGTCACACGAGCGAACCGATCACGAATGGATCATCCATTCCAAGTTGGTGACGATTTGCTCGTCGACGCACGCCACTTACAACTCGAATCGGATACGCTTCGCAAGTTCAGGCGTCGTTTCTTCGGTCCATGCCGCATCCTTCACGCCGTCGGTTCTGATACTGCCGCTAGTCCGGTCAACTTTCGTATGAAGCGACCTGATTACCTTCGACAGACTCGCGTACACGATGTTTACCACGTCTCCTTGTTGCGTTCTTATCGCAGACCGTCTAAGCGCTTAGCTGGACGCCCGTATGAGCATTCTCCACCTATCATGGTGGACCGTCACGAGGAATTCATCGTTTCCGACGTCGTATCTCATAGAGTGACCGACGATATCCCTCCACACATCGAGTACCTTGTGCACTGGAAGGGTTATCCTGATGAGGAGCCTACTTGGGAGCCCCTCGGGCACTTGCAGCACGCCAGGATATTGGTGCGTGCATATGATCGTGCTCGTCGTGCTAAGATGTCTTCCCCTGCTCAGCCAACTGACCCTCTTTCTCCTCCTCCGACAGAGGAAATTCTTGAGGACAAGTTCGCTCCCTCTGAGGCTGTTCCTCAACCACAGACGGTCGCCTCCGAGCGTGCACAGCGCACTCATCGTCGCCCTTCGCGTTACGATGACTGACGCTCTTATCCTCCATTTTTCCCCACTGACTCACACCATCAGGTACATCATCATCAACTTTTTTTTAGGATGTCAGCATTTTGCGGCTCTACTTCGACATCGACCTCGACTCCTACTTCATCGACGTCATCGACCACTTCGACGACTTCAGTCACCTTCTTGACTTCAGCCATCTTATCAACTTCAGCTACTTTGGACGTGACTACTTCACGCTACCACCCTACCCCGTATATCCCCTTGCATCTGTCGCATGATGGGTTTCACTTAGCTGGGTCTCCCTGAGTTGGGTTCTCCCTTTGTATCGCATAGGCATTGGGACCGTAGCGTTATCTTGGCTTCCTTGCTTCGAGATCTAGCTCCCTCCTTCCCCAGTCGGTGAGTTGTGTGCATGTTTCCCTCACCCACTGGCCTCATCACCCTAGTGTCGGCCCTTGCATGCCTTCAGTTAGGCATATCTCCACCCTATTCCAGGCTAAGGCTCCCTCTTTTTTATGGTCGACTTTGCATAGCGTCATCCTTTTGTCGAGCATTACCTGCTCTCATGGTCTATCTGTTAGGGTCCTTGGTTTTGTTTCACTACCACTCTCCCACCTTGAGCTTGATGACCTATCCCACCTTCTGATGGTTTGCAATGTTCAACTTGTGATCAACGACCCTTTTTCTTAAATGCCAAGCCAAACAAGAATCGTGGGGGCGGTCACGTGGAACGAATGAGAGAGAAGCAGAACGGGACACGGAAACCGTGTGCCCCAATGTCCACGTCATCCGTTTCCGCCGTCCCAGGCACTTGCGACGCGTGGCACGACATGATGATAATGACGGCGACGGTGATGATCACGATGATGGTGACGATGACGGTGGTGATGTTGATCTGGACGACGATGTCGCTGATGATGATGACGATGCTGATGACGATGATGATGTTGATGATTATGTTGGAGATGATGATGATGGTGATGATGACGATGATGATAATGACGATGATGACGACGATGATGACGATGTTGATGATGACGATGACAACGAAGATGACGATGGTGATGATTTTGATGACGGCGATGATGTCGCTGATGATGATGATGTTGTTGATGACGTTGATGATGTTGATGATGATGTTGATGATGATGACGATGTTCATGATGTTGACGATGTTGATGATGATGTTGTTGATGATGATGATGATGTTGATGAAGATGATGATGATCACGATGACAATGATGGTGATGATGATGATGATGATGATGATGATGATGATGATGATAATGGTGGCGACGATGATGGTGATGATGGAGTCGATGATGATGATGATAATGGCAAGCAAGAATCATGGGGCCGCTCGTGAGAAAAGAACGAGCGGGAATCAGAAAGGGACACAGAAACCATGTGGCCCAATGTCACCGACATCCTTTCCCTCCGTCCCCGCAACTTGAAACAGGTGGCGCGACGAGGCCGCTCCCATGGGCCGGCAAACATGCCTGACGCCCGACACGTGGGCAGGCAAAACAACACTTTACCTTGAAGAGGGCACAGCGCACACGATGGCGCAGCTCTTTGACGGGTCACAGTTCTTCGACGAGGCGCAGTTCTTCGACAACGGCGAAGCGCACACAATGGCGCAACTGTTCGACAAGGGCTCAACGCAGACGGCGGTGGCCACTTGCTAACGCAGGATGCAAAGACAAGATGTCGAAGCGCAGACAACCGAGGCACAGATGATAGTTGTCGACGAGAGGAAACCCCTGCACCCACGCCCGCCGCCGCCTGGCGCAACAGCGGAGCAGAAAAGGCAATAGAGGATGTCGCTGACGGGACATCACGCGCGAATGCGCTTGTCAGGCTCGAGATGCGAAAGGGCTGCACCAGACCCGAGGCAGTTGAGCCTCAGACTGTCGTCTCACCCCATGGAAAGACCCGCCTGTGTCCCCCCGCACGGCCACAGACCCCACTCGCCAGCCAGCAGACGCGAATGGCCGCGAACCCCTCCAACCTCCCCTTTCCCCCCGCCCCCCTCCCCCCTCCCCCGTCCCGCGGTGCTCCCCCCTCACCCCTGGAAAGTACAAACTGCCCCCCCGCGACACTTGAGACCCCCGGCGGCCCTCGAACCCGAAGACACGAACGCGAGGGGCCCGGAACAAGGGTCCGTTTTTCAATGACGTCCGGGAAGGGCTAGCCCGTAGGGACGTTTTTGTCACATTTCGACGCACCAGGCCCCCCTCGCAACAATTTCGACGTGCAGCCACCGTTTGATGCGCGGATCGAACAGTCGCGCGTCGGCGCGCGGACACTGCACAGGAA
Organism: Chara braunii; assembly: GCA_003427395.1. NCBI lineage: Eukaryota > Viridiplantae > Streptophyta > Charophyceae > Charales > Characeae > Chara > Chara braunii. The sequence continues at coordinate 1,111,783 of BFEA01000509.1, read as the reverse complement.
ATCCGAAACGGAAGGCGCGAGGGGCCCTCATGTCCCGTGCGCCTACAAATACAAGCGGCGCCCTGGGCATTGACGATGCGTTCTGCGTTTTTGCTGGGGAGATGCTGCCCGACGGAAGCCACGCACCGGCTGGCGCGCCATAGCTGGCACAACTATTCTTCAGCGCGCACGTTTCGTGGCACCGACGCACCCCACATGCCCTCGCATGTCCCTTCGCCTACCAAGTCGCTGTCCACTTCATATTCGACTTCGCTCCCGATCTCCTTTCTCGGAAGGCGCGACCGCCACCCCACGCAGCACCCCGGCAAACGCGAAGTGCACGCCCAAAGGTGGACAGAGTGTCGTCACAACAAATGTCGGGGTTCGCGCTCATCTTGACTCGGCAGTTCCACACGGTGAGTGCGCACGCAGTCGGGACGTATGTGTGCATGTGCGCACGTGCGGGGGAGGTGTTTTGTGACAATATGCCCGCGCAGATCGAAAGATTTTGTGGCTGCATGTGTGCGGGTGGGCGTGTGTGTGTGTGTGTGTGTTTGTGTGCAATTGTGTGTTTGTGCATGCTTCATGGTGTGTGTGTGTGTTCGAGTGCGTGTTCCTTTGTGTTTGTGTTTGTATTGAACTGTGTGCCACACGCGCGAGGCAGGATCGTGCGCGCGTCTGTACCTGAGGGGCGTGTGTGTGTGGGCGCCGTGTGTCGGCACGTGTGTGTGTGTGTGTGTGTGTGCGTGTCTGTGCATATTTGTTCGCGTGCGTGTGTGCTCGCGCACATTTTTCGCGGGGAGATGCGCACGAACGTGCGCAGTCAGGGATGAACGACATGGTTTGCACTTCGATTCCGCTTTTGCTGCAATTGGGAACGAACGGCGCATGTGTGTGGATGTATGAGGAAAGTATCAAAAAACGATTGTGCTCGTGCTGTACTCAAGTGGCGAAGCACGGAAGCTCGGATCGAACACGTGGTGACCAACAAGGAAACACAACCTCATCGTGAGCACTTGCGATACCCGATTGATTTTGTGTGCTGTCCCAATATCATGTCCGCCAATCTGCCCCAATGGATGATCAATCGAAACACGCGGTGGCAATATCGACACAGCGAACGCATCCATCGACCAATCGCGAAACACGATGAGATCACTCGCGATCGGATGATTGATCGTGTCTGCCGTGTCGACGTTACCACCACGTGTGTGTTGTTCTTTCTGTCGTGTGTGTTCAGATCACTAGTGATCGGATGGTGGATCAGATCCATGACAATATTATCACCACAACGTGATGAACCGACCCAGAACGAAACACAAGCCGACCACTCGCGATCGGGTGATAGATGTTGTTTGCTTCCCCAACAACATCGCCGCTGATCTGTCCGACGGATGATTAACCAATGCACGAGGCGACAACGCATCCAACCGACCAATCGCGAAACGACAGAAGATTTATTGCGATCGGATGATTGATCGTGTGTGCTGCACCGAAGATCAACCCGCCGGCGAGCGACCTGTTTATTTATCCACCTGACAGTCCTCGACCGAACAATCGATCGGTCAGGAAATCTGCCAGGATCAACTGATTGGTCGACCGCTCTGTTGGCGATTGCTCTACTAGTTGATCAACCACCACACCAACCCCCAACCGAGCAGCTGATCAATCAGTTGATCCTGGCAGATTTCATGACCAATCGACTGTTCTGTGAACATTGATCGTGGAGAACGATCGTGGAGAATCCTCAAGGCAAATGATCATGTGCACGATCAAAACCGACGAATGAAACACACAACCGATCGAAAAAACGTCGATCCCGATTTGCAAACGAATAAAAAGCACTTCGTCACAATCTTGTTGCACATCGAACCTCGTATAACATCGAACCATGCTGGCCACGGAACCTGGCTCCACATCAAACCTCGGCGGGCGTCGAACCTCGTCGGGCGTCAAACTTTGGAGGACGTAGGGTCGTCGACACTTGACGGTCACTGAAAGGCAAACGTTGAGCACCCACCACCCCATGCGTCACCGACACTGTTCTCGTGATCGAAATGTGGCCGTTCCAATCTGCCAGCACAACCTTGGCCATACCAACCGAACTGATCGCACAATCAAACACCGGAAGAAGTTGGGATCCCGGCGAGCTTATGCAGCTGTTCGAACACGCTTCTCAACCCCGGTACTCAACCATTGCCAGGGACGTGGAAAAATATGAAGTCCGCAGGGATCCGAACTTCAAAAAATTGCTGGACGGCGAGTTTGGCAGACAGGTGTGTATCTCCCACGCAATTTCGCCAAGTTCGGATCCCGGCGAACTTCATGCAGCTGTTCGAACATGCTTCGCAACCCTGGTCCGCAACCACAGCTTGGGACGTGTAAAACTTTGAAGTCCGTCGGGATCCGAACTTCAAGAAATTGCTGGACGGTGAGTTTGGCAGACAGGTGTATGTCTCCCACGCAATTTCGCCAAGTCCAGATCCCGGCGAACTTCATGCAGCTGCTCGAACACGCTTAGCAACCCCGGTCCGCAACCACAGTTTGGGACGTGGAAAAATTTGAAGTCCGCAAGGATCCGAACTTCAAGAAATTGCAGGACGGCGAGTTTGGCAGACAGGTGTGTATCTCCCACATAATTTCACCAAGTTCGGATCCCGGCGAACTTCAGGTTCCTGATGGCCTGCAGATCCAAACCTCGCTCGCACTGTTCCTTGCACACTTGTCGAGTCCGGACCTCAGCGAACATCGGATCTGTGATAATGCGAAGTCCGCCGGGATCCAGACTTCTCCTGCACGGTTCCTCGCACAAACGTCAAGTTCGCACCCCGGCGACTTCGCTTGTCTCATTGTGCGGGTTCAGAACGAGGGGTTTCTAGCGCCCGGGGGTTAGCACAACTTTGTATTTGAAAAAATGTGAAGTCCGCTGGTTGTTTCTCTCCCACGCGGTCTCGCCAAGTTCGGATCCCGGCGAACACCAGGTTCCCCTCTGCCCTCCCGTGGATCCGGACCTCGCGTGCCCGATTTCCCGCACTTAACCCACGCCAAACCCACACCCAAACCCTCCCGTGGAACTGGACCTCGCGTGGCAAGTTCGGACCCCGGCGAACTTCGCGTCGCGCATGGTGTGGGTTCTGACTGTGTCCTTTCTCACGAACGGGTGTTCGCCATAACTTTTATTTCGCAAAAATGCGAAGTCCGCCGGGATCCGTACTTCTCGTGCAAAGGTTCCTCGTCCCATCGTCGGGTTCGCCTGCTGTGTATCTCCCGCGCGATTTCGCCAAGTTCGGATCCCGACGAATTTGAGCTCTCTTCCTTTCGCAACGCATGTGGCAGGAGATGTTCCTGCTGGGCCATGGATCCGAACCTGCCGTGCATGGTTTCTCAGACAATCTTCAATTTCGGATCCCGGCGGACTTCGGATTCTATAAAATGTGAAGTCCGCTGAGATCCGAACTTCTCGTGCACGGTTCGTCGGAAAACCGTCAAGTTCAAACCCCGACATACTTCACCTTTCGGGTGGTGCAGATTCTGACTGTGGACTTTCTGGCGACCAGTGGATTGCCACAACTTTTTATTTGTACGAAAGTGAAGTCCGCCTAGATCCGAACTTCGTGGCAGTTTGGGACGTCGAGTTTGGGAGACAACTTCATCTTTCCCGCGCAGTCTCGCCAAGTTCGGATCCAGGCGAACATGTCGTGGGGCGTGATTGCGGCTGGCCTGCGGGCCGGTAGATGTGAACACCGACGAAGCCGGCCACCCGAAATCAGATCTTGGGGCATACGCGCCGTCTAATGCCATGGGTCGCACATTGCGAGACATGACGCGTTTACGAGTGTCTCCGTGCCTGTGTGTATCATCTAGCATGTGCGCGTGGTGTGCAGGTTGCGTGATGGAGGGGACCTTCTCGACACCACGGGTCTTCGAGTCGATCTTCTCGACACCACAGGCCATGAGTGCCGGGACGCACATTCGCTTAGCAGAACCTTTTCGTCCTTATGCAAAATCCGTGCGGCATTTCAACGGTGTGACAACAATCCACAGAGCGACCGCAGAGGACTTCGACGAGGACCCATGGATGACCATCGTCCCATGCATGGATGCGCATCTTGACGACTGGGGCGAGGGCAATTGGGACAATATGGAGAGTCACTACCCTTGGGCAAACCAGTACAAGTTCGCGAATATGTTGGAGTTCGGGGACCTCATCCCACTGCCAGACGTCGTCCTCGGACATAAGTTCCTGAACCATATGCGCAAAGCACTAAGCTGCATTAGCCGCTATTTCAGTCGCCTTGAGTGCCACAACGTCAGGTCGTTGCCAAGAACTTGGGGGGGCTCGCGGAAACAAGAGTTGGTGGAGTGCGCTCGTCGCTGCTCATTCCTGGACCAGTACCCAACGTCAGGTCATCGCCACGAACGTAGCCCCGGGATTTCTCCACGAGCTCTGTCGTACGGCTGTGTGCGGTTGACTGTGTCCGGATCTGATTTCGCCAGAGTTCTGTGTGTCGCTGCTTCGAACAAGAGCAGGAAACTCGTCGATGCAGTTGTGCTCGTGTCGCACAACGAGGTTGTGATTGAAGGGTCCAAATTTGTGCCGATGCGTGGGTCTGAACGTGTGGATGGGTGGCCAGATTTGGTGATAGCAGGTCAGGTTCGAAACTATTCGTTGTGGCATGAGGTTGAGGAGAAAGCGGCTGACATACGGGACTGCATAGGAAACTCCTTGGCACGACCGGGGGTGTTTGTTAGGATGAAATACATGTCTGTTTTTTCGAAGAGTGCATCGGTCGACGAACCGCAGACCCGCGTATACGGATCGTCACTAAATGCTTTGTATGGCTTCGGTTCACGACGTCGTCCCGGGGGATCCCCAAATGTCGCCGCATCCGAACCGGTCTTTAGTCCTTCTGTKTGAGGRAAAAGAACGGCGAGGGACGAGATGCRGTTSTGCTGCCTAAAATGTCAGATTTGTMGGAYTGCAGAGAAGTGTGAGACTYCGCGGTTGCTGGTACACGCTGCACCGCGCRCTTGTCGTRCAAATCCSTGGTCGTCGTTCRGTTCAGTGACTGAYGAAAGTCATGTTGGACGTCCGTCTCTGACGCCGTCTCCTTCCATGTCGTGCCCCGACGAAGTTCGGATCTCGGCGAACTTCGCGTTCTGGCCTCTGCGTTAATTTTCTTTGTGTCATTGGCGACGGGCGGGCCGCGGGAAAGACCCGACAACGCAGAAACAGAACATAGTCGTAATCGGTTTTCGCCCGTCCACCATCAACATGTGCCAAACAGTCGGTCACTGTCGTTGCGAGATGCAAAAAACACTCTTAGAAATCCCCGTCGCAAGGTCGTGCGAGCTTCGCGTTTCCTGAAACCCGTTGGAGATCCCGGTTGGCGGACCCTCTTGTTGGAAATCTCGTTGACACCTTGCTAGGACACCTTGCTAGGACCCCAACTTTCTGTCTGTCTTTCTCGCAGCCTCCTGAAGTTCGGATCCCGGCGAACTTCCTGTGACGCCTGTGTATTGAACAGGCGCTGGTCTTTATGATCCCCCGTGGATTGCGACACGAGTGAACCCTGATCCACAACTGCCCCTCCAGGGACTCATACAATGTTGTCGCGGCTGCTGCATTCGAACTTGGCTTCATCCAATGCCAAGCTGCGCATATCAGAAGAAGTTCGGATTTCGGCAAACTTGTCCTTCTCAACCGGCCTTTTGTCTTAGTGCGGCCTTTCTGGGTCGTGGTTTAGTCCACAGACTGTGTGTCTCTGACGTCGTCTCTGCCTGTCGCATCAACCTGAAGTTCGGATCCCGGCGAACTTCACGTTTCGGTGGGTGCGTTGGTTTGTCTTTGGACAGGCACGTCCTGTGGTTCGCACAACCCGCCCGACGAGGTGGACAACCCGTCTCCGACTTCTGGTTTCGATCAAATGCTGTTGCGGAGTGTGTTCGTTCGAGCACGGTTCTGGAACGCTGGCTGCGTGGGCTGACTGTCTCTCTCTCTCTCTTGCGCCCCATCTATTAGTACGGATCTCAGCGAACTTCGCGTCCTGAACTGTCCGGGTTCCGAGTGCTAAACGGAGGACACTGCCCCGTCCAACGCGAGCTTTGTGCGTCACCTCCCGTCCATTCCCGATCCGGTCGACATCCGTGTTCCGAAAATACCGACGTGGTTGTCGCCCGGTTGCATGAAGCGTGTGCCCTTGTAAAGAATGATCTCGTTGCAGGTAAGAGGTCATTGCTGGTCTTCGCGTTCGAAGTTCGGCGGGATCCGAACTTCGAGGTCCTCGGATGGCGTCATGTGACCGACGTGTTGAGGGCAAGGTGTGCCGCCTATGTTTTTCGCCTGCGTTCTACTTTGACTGCGATTTGACGCTCACTGGTGTTTTATTTGTTTTCTGTTGTCGTTCGCAGACAATATGTCTTCGTCCAGGGGCGAAGGGGAGCCTGCAACGACCTCCTGGGATGGGATCTGGGAAAGATTCTACAAAACGGTCGTCTACGACCTCGAGGACGTGGTCCGACCACGCTAGGTCGAAATGGTTCGTCGACTGGTGCTATGGGGATGCATCAAACCCAGTACAACAACCGTGTGGTCCTGTGATCTTCGTCGAAGCCAACAAGCGGCGTAGGGTACTGGGGGCTGTCTCGCGGTGGGAGAATGCGAAAGGCTGTCGTCGAGGGTTCTACATGAAAAATGTCTATGGTGCGAAGGGGAACGTCGTTGCCTGTGCCAAGGGGCGATTCTGGACATGTGTCTGTTGAAAGGGTTCGAAGCGGGTGCTGCGAACACCTCATTCTACAACGACCTCCGGCGGCAGGGCGGGTTTGTTTTGGGTCGAGAATTCTTTGACTTGTTGGAGGACAAGGACATCGCCCTTGACGTCCCTTGCGAAGTCGGCCCCGACTTGGTATTGTTAATGCCTTTGCAGTCGTGCGGTAGTTGTGAGTCGAGCGGGGCAGCGGGGGACGGGGGGGATCCGGGTTCCGAGGAGGCTACACATGTGCAGCGGGATGATGCCAGAGGTCAGTTTGACGACAACGAAGATGAGGCGACACCACGTCCGCCGTTTTCGCCGTTGAGGGAAAGAGACAGGTCCGTGCTGTCCATACCTGGGGTCCGGCAACAGACCGCAGCGGATCCCGCAGAAGAGGGAGTCCTGTGTGGGTCTGACTTGGAGCCTGCCAAGGGTCATGGCGAGGAAGGCGAGGCCGTGGGCAGGGAGGAAGCGCAGGGCACTCCCCAAAAAAGGAGGGGAGAATGTCAAGAAGACTTGGTGGGCTCTTTGAAGAAACGGAAGACCAGGACCCGAGGACTGCGGGAGAGAAACGGAAGGGGAGGGGGGTGGAAGAGGGTCACCCGGGTAGCAAACGTCCAGCTTCGAAACATAAACAGCCTGAGTCGGGACATTCTACACCACGGCCTGCCATGGACGTGGATGCCGGGTACTTCCTGGAGTACAAAGACAGCGGCAGGACAAGGCGGGAGTTTGAGATCAGCCCGGCTCAGATCGTAGACGTAAGGGAGTGGGAGGATCTTTACAACCAGCGGTCGTTAGATCCCGTCCTCGTGGAAACGATAAGGGAAGCAATGCGGTCTGCGTTTGAAAATAAAGAACAGACGTACGAGTTGCCGATCTTCAAGCTCGCACCACTGGGGCTTCAAAAACCAACTCCTGGGACCAAGGCACAATGTCTGAAGCTGGCGGAGTGGAAGGACAAGCTGGCGGGAGAATACTACTACTACGCGGTGTGAGGGCAGCACAACGCGGCTGCAGCCAGGTCACTGCTCAGCAGCGAGGTGGCCAAGAAGTACAATTTCGAGCGGTGGCCGGCACGGATGGTGTACTTTTCTGACGATGACTTCGAAGGGTATTTTCTTGTTAGATCACTGGACAACAAGAAGGACCTCAAGGCACCTCCCAGATAGTTGAAACTTTCTATGAAAGACATTCGATGGCAGTGGAAGCATGACGGCTGCCCAAGAGCTGTGATGGGGAACCCTAGCGGGAAACAAGATAAGGTCCGGGATTGGCGTAAGTTTTGTACAACGGCGCTCCATGAGGCGCCTCAAAACAGCTTGTGGCTTCTCACGGATCAAAAGGAAGAGGAGGCCATTAAAAAGCAAAATGCTGCCCTGCGTTCTTACTTACCTCTGCCGATGGCCGGGGAAAATGTCTCCAAACTGGCCGTGAAATTTTTCGAGAAATGGGAGACCGGCAGATTGTTGAGCCACGACGGGGCGAAGTGGATCGTCAAAAAGAAGAAGGTCAAAAACGTGAAGCTTGGGGTCGCCTACATCCACAACGATAAATTGGGCAGAACGGAGGTGGTGTACAACGTCCCCATGGACCCGCCGAATAAAAAGGGCAAAAAGGAGAAAGAGGAGGGCGATTGGTTCGTGCAAGTGCCAGACCCGGACGCGCATTGTTGGAAAACAATGGAATCACTCACGGACAATGAGAAGTGTCACGTTCTGAAAAAGGTGCTTGCTTGCGAGGTCGTTTGGGTCCAGGCTGACTCCCCGTCGTTGGCAAAATTGGGAAAGCTCAGCGTGCAGGACATGGTGCAGCTGCTGAAGTGCGACCGCGTGCTGGTCCGGTTGTGGTCGAAAGCGGACTGGATCCAAAGGTACCCTTTCCTGAAATCGAGGTCTGCCGTGTTCAAGAAGTTTGAAGGTCACGGATTGGATGACAAGTTGTGGGATAACAGCAGAAAACACGTTTCCGACTCGGCGCTGTTCAAGGACTGCCCGCCGTACATGGGTTGCGACCAGGACAACTCGATTGAGGTGACGGAGAAGTTGGCGGGCCACGAGAAGTTGCCCGTCAACTGGAGAAACAAGGTTTTGTCCGTGTTGAATGGAAGCAGACTGAAGAGCCGGGAAGTGGCACTTGCCGAAGGCGTCATTCACATTAAATGGAAAGACACGGGGGACGTGACATCCATCGCGTCGTTCGCCAACGACCCTTTAGAGGCGAACATCAGGGGCGCAGAGCTGAAGGAAGAAGTGACTGCCACAAAGAGCCACACGTTCGTCCTCGATCTGTGCGAGCCGGTTGACCTCAAACTGTGGAAGCCCCAAGAGTGGGAGACTTTGAATTCCTATCTTCAGACGTGGTGTCCCTCGCGTTGGACTCTCCTTGTTGTCGTGCCGCGACAGCACAACCTTTCGTTTCTTGCCAGCATGCACCGTCTTTCTTTCGTCAAGCTGTTGGAAGGGAAGTAGGTGTGGAGAGTGCAGCAAAAAAAAAGCTTCCTCGTTGTACACGGAGGAAGACCGCATGTACATCCTCTTGAAGGGTGACGATCTGCACGTTAACATGTCCGTGGTCTACGAGGGAAACCTGCCCAGGGGTGCCGCTGCTGTGGTGCGATTGCCTCAGAGGGTCACCCAGACGGATGTGTCCGAGATTCCTTTCACGCCTTGCGACAGGTCGCTGGTGGCGCCTGAACGACAGGGCAGCTTCTACGGGGATATGAAACGCAATCCGACACAATTCGTCGGTCGTCTTGATTTTCTTGGCAAGAAGGGAGAGGGTGTCGTGTTCCTTGGGAAACCGCATGCGCAAAGCGTCAGGGAGCTTCTGAAGGCCGGCCGGCACGTTGTCGCAATGGAAGGGAACCCCGACCTCTTGCAATTCGCGATGCAGGTGGTGAAAAGCGAGGTCAATTCGGGTAGGCACAATTGTGAGTTCATGGTCGTGAGGCCAACACGGGATAAGGTGTGCAGCAACAAGACGGATATGTGGTTCAAGTTGAGTGAGAGGAAGACAAACAAGATATACGATTTCTTATTCCTTCAAACGCGTCCGAGGAGGGACACTGACACATGTTCATCTTCCGGAAGGACCACATGTTGGCAGTGCTCGACAACTACCACTTCGCCTCACGCATGAACGCGAAGGCATTTATCGAAAGGCTCCAGTCGCTGTACTTCGTGGAATCCGAGGAGCAGTTGAAGTTAGCCAGTTACACTTCCCTGATCTCCACTGACGACGAGGAAGCCATAGGTGTGGAGTTTGTCTCCAACGTGAAGGAGGAGGAGAGCGACACGGAGAGCATCGACCTGCAGTACGACCCGCCTCCGGCGGACCACGGCCGAGGGTCCTCGTCGGCCGTTCCATCACCGAGCGCTGCAGCCCTCGTGTCACCATTGGCCAAACCGGCGCCGAGCACCACGTCGATGAAGTTGCTGAAGAGACTTAGAGCTCTGGCCACCCCCCCGCCCGCTTTGCGTCCCGGGTCCGTCGTCCCGCCCGATCATCCATCTTGGAAGGATGACAACATCCACTTCCTGCTTGAACCGCAACGTCATTCACCTGAGCTGGACTGGGTCATGACATGGTTTGGCATCCGGAAGTCATCGAACCAGCGATACAAAATGGGGAGTGGGTCATGGCAGTGGCAATCCCGGGCGCGGGATGGGTGTCATTCCCACGAGAGTCGAAGTCGAACTTCCTGCACCTCGTGAGGATTTCGGTCCTCCAGAAAGTGACGGTCGAAAATAACACTTTAGCACCCGGCGACCTGTCCCTCATTTCACTGCCGGTTGACTGTTCGACGAGCTTCAGGACAAGTGGTGGTTGGAATTGACGGAGGATTACTACGAGCTCGACACGAGTCCGTCGAAGGGCGTGGTGGATTGGAACGTGCCCCCTCCCAGTGGGCCGGACGGTGGTTCCGGGGGGGGGTCATCTGGAAGCGAAGGGGATGGGGGTGGCGATGCAGGGGGTGGCAAAGGAATCCCGCCTATGGGGGAGAGAGGGTCTCACGGCCGCAACACGACACTGGGAGGCAGCGCTGGGGTGGCGGGTTTCGCCGTCGACCGAACTCCGTCGACAGGCACCCGGCCCGAGCGTACGACACACTACGCCGACCCCGCGACTTCGTCCGTGGGCTCAGCAAGGGACACTTTGGCAGCCTTGGTTGCTCTGGGCAGTCGCTTCGCCGGAAAGCCGAAGTCCGCCGGGATCCGAACTACGTCGGGTGTGGAGCCGCCAGAGCGGTCCGAAATGCGAAGTTGCTCGGGGTCGGGGGATCCAAGCAAGGATAAAGAAATTCGCAGCATTGCGGCGCGGGACGGAGACGTCAGAAAGGTGTCGCCTGAGCGGGAGCGACGACCGCAAGGATTGTAGCGGGAGGCTGCAAGTGCAGGGTCCGGCGACATGGAGACCACGAAGTCCGCCGAGATCCGAACTTCTTCGGGCAGGGTTGGTCGGCCGGGGATTGTCGTGCCGTTGAGAGGGGCAGCGTGCACGGGGACGGAAGGGCGGTCCTCGAGATTCAGCATGGGTACCGCGGAAGGGGACGAGTTTCGTGGGAGGGAAGTAGGGGAGAAAATGGAGGAACAGAAGGGAGCGCAAGAAGGGGAGGAAGAAGGGGAAGAAGAGGTGGAAGGGGAGGAAGCGGGAGAAACGGAGCTAATTGATTTCTTTGAAGGAATGGAGGGTGCCGCGTCTGGAGAAGACGAAGTGGAACACAGTGAGGATGATGCCGGATCTGGAGAGTCGTCTGACGAGTTCGGACAACTGTACGGAGAGCATCACGAGGATAATGTCGACGACGATGCCACGACAATAGAGATGGAGACACAAGTGGTCAGCAGCCTTTCCGCAGAGCCTGAAGATTATGCGGTCCGGCCACTGACGTCTGCTGTCGACTTGCAGCACCAGTTCGACGAGGCTTCCGTCGCTATCGGCCTGTTTGAAAAAAGTCGACGTATAAGCATCGACGAAGTTATCGACGGTATCCTTGGCGACCACAACGTTTCTGCCCGTTCGTCCGCAACTGCCAACGTCGTATCTTCCTTGGAAGCTGCCCTCGCTTCGTCGCCGCCAAAGTCTCAAGTGTTGCCGGCCATCCTTGCCGCCGAAGGGGAAGGCGAGCTCGGTGGAGGAAAGCATGTGATGTCCCCAAAAAAATCAAGGTTCGGCGGTCAAGCTCTCGACGTGCTCGCTTTGCCTGCGCCAAATTCACCATCGAAGGAGCGGAGAGAGAAACAACTGGTAAGTCGTGAAGAACGCCTGCGCATCCGGATGTCGCCGGATTACAGTTCGCGCTATACACACGACGACTGTCCACACTGTCTGTACATACGGGAAGTTTCGGATACCGGCATGCTACGGCCAGCGGCCCTTCCTACTCCAGCTCGTCGGCCTATCTGTGACTCGGCCGGGTTGCTAGTTGAGGGCGGCGAAAACTTCGTCCAAAACCTTACACTCCATCCAAGGAAGGATCTGCCCCGGCTGAGGAAGTGGCCAAGGTGCTAAGAAAGTGGCCAAGTAGATGGACTGACAGTTTTTCCTTCTCGGGAATAGTGCCGGTTTTAGTCCACCTGGATCCTAACTTCCTTTGTCGATGCGTGATGTGGTCAGTCTCGGTGGGGCTGGTGTGTTGAAAAGTCCGCCGCAGTCCGAACTTCAAGGATTGCTGGCCTCCGGCTTCTGTGAGTTGTGGTGTTTCCTTTGCGAAGTGCGAGAGTGATAAGCTCGAATGTTGCAGTCGTTTTGTTTTCCAGTCGCACAACTGCACCCGGGTGCACATGACCACGCGAGATCAGGGTCCTGTGGTCGAAGAGGTCCTGCTTGACTGTAGGGCAAGGTGCTCAGAAAGTGGCCAAGTAGATGGACTGACAGTTTTCCCTTCTCGAAAATAGTGCTGGTTTTAGTCCCCCGGGATCCGAACTTCCTTTGTCGATGCGGGATGTGGTCAGTCTCAGTGGGGCTGGTGTATTGAAAAGTCCGCTGCAGTCCGAACTTCGGGGATTGCTGACCTCTGGTTTCTGTGAGTTGTGGTGGTTTTCCTTTGCGAAGTGCGGGGGTGATAAGCTCGGATGTTGCAGTCGTTTTGTTTTTCAGTTGCACAACCACACCTGGGTGCACATGACCACGCGAGATCAGGGTCCTGTGGTCGGAGAGGTCCTCTTGACTGTTGCGTCTCTACGAATGTATGGTTCTCATTTTCCGTTTTGTCTTTCTTCTGTTGTACAAGGGTGGTGTCGTCTCGAACACGGAGGTCCTCCAAATATCCAGAGCACATATTGCAGAAAGTCCCCGGGTTGAGTACAAAACACAAGGATATGTTAAAAGCATCAAGGGTTGATGACAAGATCGGGAAGAAGGAGTACACCGTTGCCATTGAGGAATGTCTTTCCCTTCTTGCCCAGAGAAAGGGACATATCCACAATTTGTGAGTAGGGATCAGGCCATGTATGAGAAGTACTTAGTAACGCGTTATGCACCGGGGGACAATGCCTAGAACTCCGTTTCTCACTATCCCACGTGTCCTTTGCTCGATGTTGTGCAGTGCAGACAACAAGTGCAGCACGCGGGAAAAGTTTCGCTGCAACGATTGCGCCTCTGAGCTTGAGGGTTTTGGACGACACTGTACGAGGCTCGGTGTCGTCTAACACTATTCTCTGTATACTGGGCGATGGTCAATTTCGGGTTGCAGCAAAAGGTCTCCTCACCCTCTTGTATGTCAACGGCAGGGTGAATGATGAGGTCGTCAATTTCTATATGGCGTTGTTGGGGTCGACCGCATGTGGATCACGCGACATCTCTTCGCCTTCAAGTCTTCAACGTTAATCCGTTCTTCTTCAGTAAACTGCGACTTCAAGGACACAATGGGGTGCAGAGGTGGGCTAAAAACGTAGATTTGCTTCGTTACGATATTATCTTCGTTCCTGTCCACAAAGATGATGATCACTAGATCCTCAATTCCGTCAACATGAAAGATGATGTTCTCGAAATTTTTGATTTTTTTCCTCGCATTGCAGCTGATTCTAGTTTTTACTTTAGTGTTTTCGGGTTTGTGCAGTATTTAGAACATCAAACATCACATAGGCGGTCGGGTAGGAATTGGAAGTCCATAGTGGGAAATGTTGTGGTGGATGGAGTTCCGAGACAAGTGGATGGAGCAAGCTGTGGTGTGTTCATGTTGATGTATGCGACGTTGTTGCAACATGGAGATCGACCGCCTTTCCGGTTTTTTTGTAAAGATATTTCGCTTCTTGGACGACAATTAGCATCATGTGTCTTAGAACATCGTTGTCTTTGATGAATTTAATAGACTTCGAAAATTTTTTTTAAGGTGTTCCATTCGTTGATCGTTAAATTTCGTAAATCGAGACATTATTCAACTATCCTTCTGCCAGAGGCATTGCTTTCTTTTATCGTTCCGAGTTCGCGTTATCTACGGCAAGCTCAATGCATGTCCTGCGTCATGTATGGGCTTTGTAATCTATGCCACGTAATGTTCCATGTTCCGAATTTTGTTCAAGTTGAAGTATTGTGTTCCATGTTTCGAATTCTGTTCAACTGGAAGTGTAAACATGATTGTGAAACTAGTTGGTGGATGAATGAGAAATCTCATCTTATGTGAAATTGGTCAGTGGATGCCCAAACCTTCTTTGCGTGACCATTTAAAATGCGGATATTCATCGTGATGGAGCACAATTTAAAGTTTTACACTTGTACATAGAATATCGAAATTTAGTGGTTATTGAAATACACCTTGCCCATCACAACTGTAAACAAGTATGAATTTTAGTGCCCTCATGCCAGGCGAGATGATGAGCGTGCCTATATGCGGAATTTGTGCAAACACACCCATCGTTTCACCCGAGACGATTGTTTGGATGTTAAAGAGATTCGGACTTATGCAAGCACACCCGTCGTCTCACCCGAGACGATTGTTTCGATGTTGAAGAGATTCGGACTTAGGGATAACGTAGTAAACGAAAATTTGATGTGTTAACCAACAACGGTTCAATCATGACACCTTGCTCATCACATACGTAAACGAAGAGCTTTGAGTTTAACAAGTATGGATCTCGACACACTCCTGTTCCAATCTGTCAGGGTCACAAGTCTTCTAAGTACAAGTCTGGATGTCATCATACATCTAAACAATCATCTTCAGCAAGACGATGAACCTGCATGTGTAACTTTGGGATAACCGAAAGAATTATACTCTCCAATTCAATATAATTAAATTGCTAATTTTGTTTACAAAAGTTCAACAGCTATGGATGTCAGCAAACTTTCGCATTTGGGGCGACTGGGCGGGCATGCCCATGTACAAACACTACAGTCAAAAATGAATTCGTAAGAAAGAGGACAGTGTCACAATATAGTTACTGTATCTTTCATCACATTTCTGAAATTGAAGTTTGACAAGTAAGAATCACGGCACACTTCCGCACAGGGTTCCCTTTGGCGTGCCAATCGTTGTTCGTTTATAAAGTTTCACTGGTATGGATCCCAACACACTTCCCCACACGATCACCAACATAGTTTTGAAGTTCAACAAGTAAGGATCCCAACACACTTCCGCATTTGGGATTTCATTTATGAAGTTTCATAAGTACGGATCTCAGGACGCTTTTGCATGTGGTTAACCCCTGGATGGGCATGCCTACGTTGCTTAGGCTGCAGCCAAAAATTAATTCGTTAGAAAGAGGACACCGTATAATGTCCTATTTTAACGAATAACGTGTTGACAACCCTCGGAATTCCATCAGCTACTCAGCGCTCTCAGCTTCCATTTGATCGAAGTATCCAACTACGAGCCGAACGGCGGCGGGATTTCCAAGCTCTCAAGTGCTCAGGTGGAGGTGTATTTGTCGCCGACGGAACGTTGCTACCTTGCGAGTACCTTCGCCATGGACTACCAGGTGGACCAGGAGCTGCAGGATCGAATGATCGATGACGAAACGGACATGGTATAAGCACCCACGCCGTCATCCCTCGAAGCATTCACAAGATTAGCTGATGAGCACCATGCGCCACGCAAACGCCATTCGCGCGCTGATCTCGCAATAAACACGCCCGGAATCTGTGCATGTGGTGATGTGGATTTTTTTTCCATTTGTACTTTTGCGTTGGGCTGCTTGTAGGCTGTTAGAGCTCGGTACGATGGCACTAAGCAGAGACACGGCGGATGACAGGATGGGGATAGCTATCGAGGTCTCGGCGTATGTTTTGCTTGCTTTTATTGCTTTGTTAGCCTTTCTTTCGTTCCTTGCTTTCTTGCTTCTCCTGCAAGCATTGCCGCCGTCATCGCCACTCCGACTCTTAAAGAATGTATGATTTTCAAAAGAAGCATGTGTTCCCTCTGATGAGGCCGTGAACTGGTGGCTTACGGCAAAAAAGCGCTTTAGGGATCGCCACCGCCCTCCCTGCTTTTGCTGTCAAGGCGGCTCTCCCATACTACGTGGAACCGCCTTTGGGTATGCAGCGGGTTTGTTCTGGATCGCATAAAGTTTCGAGTTATGTTTTGAGTTTATTAAAGGAGGGGGGTGGAGAGGGTGACGTATCAGCTTGATTGGCTATGAGAAGAGATCACGTCGTTTTCAGTTTGGATGATAGTTTTCTTTGAAGTACAGTATTCGTGTTTTTTGTCTAATTCCGGTTTTTTCAATATGTGTGATCAACGATGGATGGAATACGGATGCATGCACTTCGTGCCTTGGCTCTTTCTCATATTGTCGAGTTTTTTTCAATAAATGCTTACGGAACCGCCTCCACACATAATATCTATCCGAGCGAACACCAACCGTCATGGTTGATACCCGGATCGGTTATTAGGATGGATGGCGCAGACAAAATTGGATTTTGGGGTGAATGAGTTTTTTTCAATTACGCGAATTATTTCTTTCTTGATTGTTTACGAGTAATACTGTTGTGTTTTTTTCTGTGTTATGCATGGATTCAGTCTTTCTGTCCATATCCATTGAAAAGAATAGACATGCATAGTCGAATCATTGTTCGAAACTTCAAAATCTTTCCTATGAACATATGAATCTATTATGTCTCTGCGATTCGGACTATGATACTGATAGACAAATATACGAATATGAATGCGACTTGCAATCATTAGAACAGATCACGGATCTTTCTGAAATGATGGATTGATGTGTTCCCCTCGATTCTGAGCTGACCTCGTAATTACCCACCCCGCTCTTTACTACGGTATCAGAAATGGTCTCGTATAATATACGTCTTGGAAATAATCGAACACCCATGCTTGGACGAACGATTGCATTTTCACCCGATCATCCGGACGGACGTACGGCTGTAAGGTTAGATCATGTATACCCCCCTCATCTGATTATGTCCTCAGGAAAACGTCTCTCTCGTCCATCATATGGCATGTATACGGCTACACAGTCTAGGCCATGCTATATCTACAAGATCCTGCGAAACGGGTGGTTGGCTTGTAGAAGTCTTGTGCTTGCTTGATAAGGATAATGAGGGTATGCCGATAAATTATTTCAGAGCTTTATGGCTTTACGGTTTTTGTACTTGCTTCGACATGTTTATCATGGAGTAATCAAAACACACACACACACACACACACACACACACACACACACACACACACACACACACACACACACTCACATTCTCTCTCATCTCTCTCTCTCTCTCTCTCTCTCTCTCTCTCTCTCTCTCTCTCTCTCTCTCTCTCTCTCTCTCTCTCTCTCNCTCTCTCTCTCTCTCTCTCTCTCTCTCTCTCTCTCTCTCTCTCTCTCTCTCTCTCTCTCTCTCTCTCTCTCTCTCTCTCTCTGTGTGTGTGTCTCATACACACACACACGCAGTCACAAAAAAAAAAAATTAAAAAAAAAATGGTGAACTATGGCTGAGCACGGCGAGGCCAAAGGAAGCTCTGGTGGAGGCTCACAGCGATACTGACATGCAAATCGTTCGTCGGACTTGTGTATGTGTGTGTGTGTGTGTGTGTGTGTGTTTATGTGTTTGTGTGTTTGTGTGTTTGTGTGTTTGTGTGTGTGTGTGGTTGTGTGTGTGTGTGTGTGTGTGTGTACAACCAATCAATCAGTCAATCAATCAATCAATCAACCAATCAAAATCCTGTCAGGGATGGGGTGGATATCACGACTGGTACGATTCCACTTTTGAACACCGTGTCCTGGCTGTAGTGGTTAAGAGACTTGGCTCTTGAGGTCGGCGTCGCCGATTCGAATCTGTGCTTGCACGGAGGAGGATTTAGGCCCAGACGTACGGAATCCATACTACTGTGGAAGCGCCCGTGAGCCGCGGGCATTGATAAGTCCCGTATGTGTGAGCGGGTAAGAGTACCAGTGGGAGTTACGTGCTGACTACAGAGCGAAGTGTACAAGAATTGCTGTGTCCGTGGGTGTTGTGTGTGGTGTGTGTTGAGTTGGACACTACAGTCTTGGAGGGGAGGGGTGGATATCACGACCAGTACGATTCCACTTTTGAACACTTTGTCCTGGATGTAGTGATTAAGAGACTTGGCTTTTCATGCCGAAGTCACCGGTTCAAATTTGTGCTTGCACGGAGGAGGACATAGGCCCAGACGTACGAAATCCATACTACTGAGCACGGCGAGGCCAGAGGAAACTCTCGTGGAGGCTTACAGCGATACTGACATGCAAATCGTTCGTCGGACTTGTGTGTGTGTGTGTGTGTGTGTGTGTGTGTGTGTGTTGCATGTGTGTGCCACATGTGGTTCGTACGAGTACGACACGTCATACCTGCACTGCTCTGGCTTTATTCCGCCGACACACTGGGCGCAGGGTAAACACCGCGGGGGGCAAAATATCACTGCGGCGGGGTAGGACCACTCGTGCGTCCATTTGCGGTGGGAGAAACTAAGGCTAATACGGTCAAAGGCCGCAAATCAAGCGAAAGTGGCGAAGCACGGACATAGGGTTGGGGGAAGGTTACCACACGCTAGCCGACTCAAAACTTCCACACATGACACAAAGCATATACGATTGCAACAAAAATACAAGATCCCCCGAACAGATTCATTCATCATCCATGGTGAGTCAGCATAGATCCTCTGACAATCATTGCATTAACACACGACTCTCCGAACAACGATGTGAGCGCCGAAAACGAAAGAAAGGAAAGAAAGAAGAGGAGAGGGAGGAGGGAGAGGAGAGAAAGAAAGAAAGAGCGGAAGAG
This sequence comes from Chara braunii, assembly GCA_003427395.1. Taxonomy (NCBI): domain Eukaryota; kingdom Viridiplantae; phylum Streptophyta; class Charophyceae; order Charales; family Characeae; genus Chara; species Chara braunii. Next base: position 1,092,848 of record BFEA01000509.1, on the reverse strand, counting down.
GGAGAGAGAGAGAGAGGGAGAAAGAGAGAGAGAAAGAAAGCAAAAAAGAAAGAAAGAAAAAAGGAAAAAAGTAGACGGAGAGACAGTAAGAAAAAGGGAAGAAAGAAAGAACAAACGCAAACAAGCAAGGAGGAAAGAAAGACTGACTTAAAGAAGGAATGAAGGAAGGAGAGAGAATGAAGGAAGGAGAGAAGGATGAATTGTTGACGACACAGGTGACATAGCAAAAGGAACGTCAAAAAGGAGAATCAGCAAGAGCAAAAATCCATAAAGTATTGTAGCCAAAAGATTTGAAAAACTCATTATGCGTAAGACAGCCATAGTCCTCCGTGATGGTACTGACAATCCGAAAGGGAGGTTGGGGAGGAGAGAGGAGAGGGAACGTCGTTTAATGTTGTTCAAAACCCACAAGTTTCAAGACGTAGTTGCTGCAGCGAGTCTTTCCCCGCGTGTTCCACGTGTTATCGCCAGCACTGCACAACATCGAGCAAACGACACGTGGGGTAGTGAGAAACAAAGTTCTAAGCATTGTCCTCTACTGCACGACGCGTTGCTAAGTATTTTTTATACATGGTCTGACCCCTACTCACGGATCGTGGATATGTCCCTACCTCCAAGGGCAGAAGGAAAAGACATTCCTCAATGGCAATCGCATGCTCCTTCTTCCCGATCTCGACATCAACCTCTGATGCCTTTAACATATCCTTGTGTTTTGTCGTCAACCCGAGGACTTTCTGAAATAAACACAGGATTCGTGAAAACCATACAAAACGACCAGACCCCAAGGTTACCAATGGTCTGGAGGTCGGTCGTCTCCCCCGGACGTCTCCGTCGGATGTTCGTGGTCCGGGTCGTCCGGGTTTCCGGACAACTGTTTTTTTGGGGGGGGGGGTAAAGTAAAAAAAAAAAAAAAAAAAAGGTTGTCTTGTGCTACTTTAAGGGACCCCCCACATCAAATTTGACGTGAAACAGAGTATTTTTCCGAAATAATTGGTACTTGGGGGGGGGGGGGGGAGGTTTGGGGG
>BFEA01000509.1:1030305-1044167 GCA_003427395.1 Chara braunii | reverse complement strand
AAAAAAAAAAAAAAAAAAACATTAAAAAAGAGAAAGTTTGCCTACAGACTATGCACATAATATTTTGAGATAATAATAAAAATGTATACTTTAATTCTGAGTATACAATACTTTGTCTTTTAATGATTTATTATGGAAAAACCTGATTTTTTTCTCGTCACTTCCAGTGGTTCTCAAAAATTATTTTTTTATTCTTTTTTGTGTTTTTTTTTACTTCGCAAAGTATTTTGCTCCTACAGAAGGCATAAAAACCATACGCTCAGAATCCTAAATAGATTTCGTTCAAACCTAATATTTTTTGGGGCAGGGGTTCACGAATCTTATCTTATATTCAGGATGAGACTTGTTCTCTAGATTTGATAAGATTCTCATTATCCTTGAGATCGATATCTGACTTTTATGCATACACCACTCAGATTGGTGCAGATGATGGTAGTTTTCATGGGATGGACCAATGATGTGGTTGTATTCCAAAGGAAGATGAAAACAGTATTAAAAAAATTTAACAACTTCATGCTTGACAAGGTTAAAGTTTTTCTCAACGGCTTTCCGATAAAAGGACCTGTAGAAAAGGATGAGGCGGAGGGTACTTGAAGTGAGGAGATTCATTGAACAACACCACACAGACATATACGAATTGCTAGAGCAATTGGAGGATGTTAACCTTACGGTCAACGGCACAAAGAGCAGGTGGTTTGTATCTTCGATCAATATTTTGGTTTTTATTTGTGATAAAAAGGAACGGTGAGCTGATCCAGCCAAACTGCAGAAGTTGTTGAATTGACCCTCACCACTGAACAGTCAAACTCAGGTACAACAGTTCCTAGGTGTTGTAAGCTACAGGCGGATCTTTATTTCTCGCTACGGTGAGAAGGTTGAAGTTTGAAGATTGCTTCTCAAGTAGACTTCGCAGTTTGAATGGGGGTCCTACCAGGAGGCCTCCATGCCTGCGCTGAAGGAGGTGTTTAAGGAGGGCGGTTGCGTGGTGGGGGTCCATATTTTGACGACGAGGATACATGCCTATTCATAGTGTCAACTGACACTCGACCAACTTTTGTTGGAGGACTGTTATCACAAAAGGACGAGGACGGGAACGAGAGACCCTTAAATTCGAAAGTAGGACTTTGAACCCTGTCGAGAGGAATTACAGTCAGTTTAAGAAAGAGGTTTTAGAGGTTCTTCGGTGCGTGGAGGTTTTCAAGCATTATATCTACGGGAGACGATTCTTACTCCGAGTTTATCCCACGACAGTGACCTTTGTTTTGCAAAGGACTTTACGTTGATTGACCCTACGGTCGCTAGGTGGCTCATCCGCATTCGATTATTCGAGTACAAGGTAGAAAGGGTTTTTGGGACAAAAAATGCAATGGTAGATAGGTTGTCATAAATCCCTATAAGGCTATATCAAAGCAAAAATCCATTGTAGTTGGAGCACTTACTGCAACAGGAGAAAGCAGTGCGCGACGTTTCCCTCAAAATCTATTTAATTGGAACTTCCGAGTTATAGGCTTGCACGTAGCTGGATATGAGAGCATAGATCTTGAGATCCATAGGCATGCACATCTATATTGCCTCACGTCGCGGGATTTGTTCCGCAAACCTAACGGGGCTGATATGCCACTTCGTATAGTGTGCGATCCGCTGGAGGGACAATCGATTATCGAGGAGTTACATGATTGAATAGTTGGTGGACACAGAGGAGTGAAGGGAACACACGAGAAGGTTAGACGTCTATACTGGTGGGAAGGTTAATAAAAAGATGTAGTCTACTAGAGCGGTAGTGTATGACATGCGAAAAATGCAAGAAAAGGGCTCTTGTTATATACAAGGAACCTTCTCACCCATCTTACATTGACTTGGTGAAGATGGCCAAAGGAGTCGGAGATCTGAACTGCATTGTGAACATTCAAGACGGCTTCACAAGCTTCGTTGATGGAATACCGCTCATAACTAAGACAACCAAAGAGGTTAGGAGTTTTGTTTTAAAGTATCTTTCAAGGTACGGAAGTGTAGGCAAAGTAGTCATGGATTGAGGTGCGGAGTTTCTAGCTAACGAGGTACAAAGTGTATTCGAGAGAGTTGGGGTGAGAATATTCCTCAGTCTAGTTATAGCGTATCATCCTTAGATTAACACTCGGGTTGAGCGTAGACATCCATCGCTAGTCTCATCGTTATGAAAGTGGTGTAAGGGAAAGGAAAATGACTAGTCGTGGTATTTCAGATACACAATCTAGGCAGACAATGTGAATGCGATAGTGAGCACTGGATATCCTCCCTATACCTTATGGTTTGGGAGGCATTGCCAGCTACCTATTGAGTTCGATGTAGATCGTTGGATACTCGTTGCTTGGGGCGACAATATGACGTGTGAGGAGCTCCCTGTGGTGCGGACTACAAGGAGCTCCTGACAGTGGCAGATCGACTTGCAGTGAAAAGAGCAAAGGGGTAGGAACTGTGGGACAAAGACATCGGAGTGAGAAAAGAAAAAAATGAGTAGGATATCAAGTATTGTTGTATGACACTTTGTTAGAGAGGACTTGGTCAGGAAAGCTGGTAAATCGATGGATGGGGCCATACCGAGTGGTGGAGGCCATTGAGTGGGAAGCTTATATAATAGCAGAACTAGACGACTCTAGATGGAAAAATCCAGTAGTCGGGGCCAGACTGAAACTCTTCATACCGAGAGAAGTGGGAATACGTAGACCGTGGTGATCGAGCCCAAGGACAAAGGAAAGAGAAAGATGGAGGGAAAGTCAACGATCCAGTTCGAAAAAGGAGAGATTTCACGAAAAAGATAGAGAGTCACGACCAAGAAAGTCAAAGGGTTCGGGTCAGATGAGATAACAGACAATATCAATTATATCACAGTCGAGAGCGACGAAACAGGCACACACACACAAAGGTTAGACAAACCGAACACAAGTCTAGGGCGAGACATCTTCTGAGCTCGCAGGTAAATAGTCGTGGGACTAAGAAGAAGTCGAGGCATTAAACTTGATCTGACACTCAACATATCAATCTCAGGTTGATACGGGTACTCTAGCAAGAGCACTATATTCTCGACGAGAACGTCAAAAAGAGGTCGGAGCTACTATCAAGCGACCAAATCCAATCGACCTCCTAACATGCAGGAATTATGGACCTATTTCTGGCGGTGGTGACCCTTTCTGACAAAGAATGCGATAAGCGAGGGACAGAGAAACAAGACACCTAGACTGATCTTACGTCCCCGCGACCATATATACTAGACATGCCTTTATCATAAATATCACATTGGCTTATGATATTTTTGGAGCTCCGTAATGGTGTGAGGAAACCCCGGGAGGGTTGCCTACTGTTCGTTGAAGCGAAGGCTTCAACACCTGTCACTCGTTGCGCCTGCTTTCGAGGTCCTCAACGACTAGCAGGGTGTTCAGCATGCTTTGCTTGTCACTCTCCCTTCTTTGGATCAAAGACAACTGACCTTGTTAGAGTTCAACAATTTGAGAGATTGATCACCAACATTTAAATGTGTTGTCCATAGGAGTCATTTGAAGTCTACCAGGAACGCGAGTAAAAGTCAAATTTTCATAACTTTAATTTAACCAGTGAGAAGCAAACATTTTTTTTGTACTTAAATAAGCACCGAGAACACGTTTAACCAACGGTGCCCATAGGGTCTTTGGTTGATTCCTACCCGAATCGCTTAACATGCAATATAATCACCTGATGGTTGGAGTTGCCCTTTGTCGATGGACTCTTCAATCTGATGGATTACATCCTTTCAGCGCATTATAACTATTGCACCAATCTGATTAGAAGGGAGCCTTCCCGATTACTATTTTCCACAGACCGAATTTCAAATGATTAGATCCTAAAAAGACTAGTCAATAACCGGTACTCCACGGCAGTGGTTAGTGCAACGTGGAACGACCCACTTGCCTTTTAGGGATCCACGGGACGTGATCAGATCGAGCCCGAACTAAGTCAGCAATTTGACCCAGCTCAAAGAGGTCTCGGTTGAACAGTAGAGAATTTAACAAAACAAATAAACAATTAAGGTTTTGCCAAGGAAAGGCTGAATGGCAAGCGGTTTTATCCCCATGAAAGTTTCAAAGAGTACCTAAGAGTCATCCACTGACCAGAATGTTGCTCTCGTAAGAGTGCTTTACATCTGTCATGTATGAATTAGTGACTCAAACAATAACCTCCCTTCAAGGATAAACAACCATTTCATAGTTGTTTGCTTACTTATAGAAATGGTTGATCCGATCTTCAGTAACGAATAACTGTTAGGCTATTAGCTCACTTGTAGAAATGGTTGATCTGATCTTTAGTGACAAATAGTTGTTTTCTCACTTATAGAAATGGATGATCTGATCTTCAGTGACAATAGTTGTTTGCTCACTTATAGAAATGGTTGATCTGATCTTTAGTGACAAATAGTTGTTTGCGCACTTATAGAAATGATTGATTTGTTAATCAGTTGTAATGGGTGTTTGGTCATTCATTTCACGAACCTGTCTTGTAAATGTCTCTTATCGTTTCCTAAATTCATGCAGTCGTTTCACCCATCAAGTGGAAATGCATAAACAACATACTCATCTCTTCTTCATCTCTGAGTCACACGCTTGCACACACGCCTATCTGTTCCCCAAACCCTCGTTCCCTTCTCTTTAAACCCTTAGTGTTCGTCTGGACTCGCGCCCGTTCAAATACTGTCTCGGTTTCTGTACGCGTTTAACCCCCAAGCACATCTAATTGGTGAAATGATATTAATAATAATTACGGTAATAATCTATGCCGAACACTCTCCCTGACTCTCCGAGCATGATCCTCTCACGGTCGCCCGCCCACTTACATACCCGATAGTACCTGTTCCCCTCTCATTGGCTCTCGCAGTGGATGAACCCTTCTCTCTTGCTCGGGCGTAAGGTCACTTCCGTGGGCGGGAGCACGATAGAGATGAGAATCAATATAGTCCCCTCTCACCCACTATTTGACGTACTCTCTCTCGTGCTCGCACGCTCTTTCTTTACCACTCCCAGCTCGCCTGTATCTGAACGAGCTCAAGGCTCGACACATTTAATTGGAAATAAACTGATTAATTAATTAATAAAAAATGAGTAATGGCTTCTCTTTTTGTCTTTCGTCTTCGGATAGCCTGAACACCATCTGCCAATTGTTCTCCACCTGATCCCCGAGCATTATCAGTTAGGGGCATTTTGAGTGTATCTGGCTACCTTGAGCGGTGGGGTGCATTTGATATGAACCGATTGTAATTAACACGGACTTCTCTCCCGCGCTACCTCTCCCCCACTCTCTTTTACCACGGAGTATTAATTTCGGGAAGTGTGCGAACAGGGCCCCGTTTTGACTAGTCATCGAGTACAAGTACATACCTTTCCGTTTCAGTTTTGTCTCGCATCTCCCCAAGGGGCATCATACCGTCAGTGATCCCTTTGCCATCGCTGGAATGGTTGTATGGCTTGTCCTAAACCGACCGTCCTTGTTCGCACAATCATGGAAAGGAGAGTGGAAACTTGGCGAGATAAAGGGGAAACTGTGTCGGGATGCAACGGGCAGGAACCCACGTCCTTTTTCTTTAGACTGAGGAAACTTTGGTTGGCCTACAGAGGAAGTAAAAAGGGATTCAATACTAGTTTCCACGCGGCGGCGCGCCCTTCTACTCTCTTCACTGTTTCATCTTCCACTCTGAGTGTCTTACTCACCCCGACTTATGTGGGAGCGTACAGCCTCACCGAGCTGGCAGCCACTTCCCAGATGACGCCTATTCTCCTCTCTTAGCTGCAGCTGGCTGACTTGAGTGAACAGGCCCGAACCAAACCTCCAGCAGCCTCGCACATGGGACCTCGGATTCATGTCCTCGGCGGGACCCGTCGTCCAGCTACTTTATTACTGTCTTCCATTTTCTGTCAAGGCCAATTTCATACAACGACAGCGGAAGCATTGACCACACTACTCAGGGGACTCCGTCATCAATACCCTGTGACCCAGCTCATGACAGTAACCTGCGGACATGGAAGGAAAAAACACCCACTGCCCATCCGCTGATCACGACGGATTTCCCACTTGTCGCGGATTTCCCACTTGTCTCTCGATCCAAACTGGTTAATCGTAGCATGCGTGACTCACATCCACGAACACGGACATCCAGGCTCTATACTGTCTGGGAAACCTAATGTCGCATACATCGGGCATGCTATCTTCAACTCCTCTAGTTTTCGTTATCGTTTTCCCTTCAACCTGGCATATCTGAATTGATCCAGAAACGGGGTACGCCATGCGCACCTCTTCCTCTCGTCTTTCCTGCGGGTGCGCATCGCTACATCACAAGCACCAAAAACTCTGATTCCTTGAGTCAAGAGCAAGAACGTTGTGTACACCATGCACACTGAATCCCCCCCAGTCAACTGGTATGGCTATATGTGCTGATTCCCATGGACCCCAGCGGACCGAAGGTACCTATAAACCCAGGTTTAGGGGTTCGGAACAACGAAAGTGCCAGCGCAGCCCATGTAATCCGAACGGCACCAGGAGGGGGCACTGTAGCATTTCCAGCGAGGCATAACCAGTTAACGCAACCCGAATCATTCGGAAAAACCCCCTTTAGGGCCAACAATGGACGCCTAGTACCCCGTGATATGTGAACGAGTCGCAGCAGCAACACCGTGTCTGTGGCGTAACTGTACTTGAGCTGGAGCAGATCACGTCAAAATTACGGCGTCAACCGGAATAACTCGTAGCAGCAGCTCGAGACTAATGCTGCACTGAGGAGTAATAATATTTAACTGCAGAAAACCATTGATTGTACCATTCCAATGTCGACCGTACCAGGAAAAATAGTATTGTGTCGCCGAGAGTTACCAATGACCGGATCATCATACGAGATCAAAGTCGTTGCAATCCCATATCAGACCACATGCTCTGCCAAGCCGTATAGTTATCGTGCTTGTACCATAACAGTATCCATACCAAATTTCAAGTGACCAACCATGGCGAATGATGTCAATAATTATACCAAAAAAGGAATTTATGTTCATCCGCAGAGAACCATCAGATCGGCCTAACACTGTACCAAGCAGCACAAATACCGCACTAGTGATCCAGGTCCTGCTGATCTGTCCGCAGGTATGCTCAAAGTCCCGACCCATGGTAGTGTCAGAATAGTTACTACTCAATGATCAAGTGTCCACCCACTTCCTCACACGATACTAAGTGGGTCATGGGAATCCGATAGTTATAGTTATCACACACACAATAATACATGGGGTATAGCAAGGGTAAAACTTAGGCAAAATCTGATAAATCTCTCGAGGGGCAACATAGTAGAGAAAATCTGTTTAAATGAGATGGGAAAATTAAATTAATCGATTCCGGTCAAAATCAAAGAGGGTGTGCTCGATGAAAAATTGATAAATAATTAAATAATCACTCTTTTTCTTTTCTTTTTATTTTTTTAAATTCTTTAACTCGTTTCTAATTTCGTTACTAGATTTGATGAAAATTGAGGATTCATTTTACCGTCAATTGGGTAGTCTAAAAGAGCCACGCGAGGGGTTTCTAGCATAATCTCGCCCCATGACCGCTGGAATTAAAGATAGCCCCTAAACAGATGAAATAGGTAGGTGTCAGGCATGGCAAGGGTAGCCATCCATCATATTAATTTCAGAGGTTAGTTTCTGCGGTCGATGCAGGGGATTTTAGAGTTCCTATGAGGACCCCTAATTTTTTCCGATAGTCCCGACAAGAGTACCCGACAATCCTTAACTGGGCTTTCGGTTGAGGGACGAATTCCTTGTATGTCGGGTGGCCGACCAGTCTGTGGTCGCCTGACAACGGGCCAATTTTGACCCTACAAACATCTCCAGTAGTGCTTAATCTTGTTCCATGCACGAAATTTCACGCAAGCAATTTTAAGGAGGCAAGCCGAGGGTGGTACTTCAATTATTTTGGTGGCTGTGTAAAAAAATTTGTGACTATGAAAAAGAACAATGAAAAGGAACACCAAACTTTTGGATCTCACTAATTTTCTGTTTTTATGTCAAGATCTACGTTGCTTCCGTACGAAACGTACAGGTAATTTCTGTACGGGATCTGTACGGGAACCTGTACGTCTTGTACGCCCCCGTACGAAAAAGCAAAAAAAAAAAAAAAAAAAAAAAAAATCATCAAACAAATCCTGAAAAAACCTATGTGATGCAACAACACAAAACGAATAACATTTGGCTGATCATCATCTTCAGATTCTTATTAGAATTTGGGAAAAAAAAAAAAGACAATACCGAGGCTACCAGCCGGGCCGCCCGGGTCCCTGGTAGCCAACCTGTGCAAAGACCAGGGAAGGGCCCAACAAAAAAATAATAATAAAAAAAAAAAAATCCCAAAAAATACTATGTTATCAAAAAAATTAAACTGAACAACTTTTTGCCTCAGGGTCACATCTAAATTCTTCACCAAATTTAGAATAAAAAATAAAATTTAAAACTTTATTTTATTTTTATTATTTTAATTTTTTTTGGCCCGGTCGGGCAAATGACCCCGGGCCACTCCGGTAGCTTACGACAATACCGGATTAAAAAAAAAAACAGAAAAAAAGACTCGTACGGGGCCCCTAGCGTACGAGTAGCATATGAGTACCAGAGTACTAATCTGTACTCGTACGAGAGTGTGTACAAGTGGCAACGAAGGTCAAAATGATGTTTTCACGCCAAACACACTCGATTCTTTTGTTTTATTATCCCCCCTATGTAACCGTCATTCCTGAGTGTAACTTGCTCTAGGATATGTTATGTATGAGTTTATCGGGTAACCAATATAATGAGGATATGATGGGGTCACCGGTTGGTTCGAAGAGTGAGACGCGAGGTCACACTAGCGTCCATAAAATGGCAAGTGATGACTGTTACTGAAGGTCTGAAAATTCAAACGACGGCTAGACATACGATAGGTAACAGAGCCATCATCTTCAAATCGTAAGCATCTCACAAGCGGTTATCGGGTAGATGAAAATTCAGGAAGGAAAATTTTGAAGTGAGAGTTTTGGGCAGTCTGAAAATCATCAATAGTCCTGAAGTAGTGGAAGGTCCGAAGACTTCGAAAACCACCTGTTTAGGCAGGCTGCATCCTGAAGTGGTGAAGGGTGTCCCAAAGTGGTGAAGTGAGAGTTTTGGGCAGTCTGAAAATCCTGAATGGTCCTGAAGTGGTAAAAGGTCCGAAGACCATGAAAACCACCCTTCACCGCTTGAGGATGCAGCCTGCCTAAACAGGTGGTTTTCAGGGTCTTGGGAGTTTTCACCACATCAGGACCATTCGGGATTTTCATACCTGAATGGTCGTGAAGTGGTCAAAGGTCCGAAGACCCTGAAAACCACCTGTTTAGGAAGGCTGCATCTTGAAGTAGTGAAGGGTGTCCTGAAGTGGTGATGAAAAATACGACTATTGTTAACCTTCTCTCATGCATCTACTTTGAAAAGTGGGCCTAGGTACCGAGTCATGCTTTATTTTGAGAAGAGGCTGGAAAATCCCACGCGGTGAAGAATCCGGCAGGGTTTGAGACGCACCGCAGCTCCGGGAATTTGGACCGCGGCTATTCACACAACATTCACCAGAGCAAACAACTGCAGGCCGTATGTATCCAAACTGGAGAGTGGGGCTAGGTTCCGACAGAAATGGGGAATTTGGTAAAAGAAGACGAGACATATGATAAGAGTTGGAGCTAATCTGAGGAGACCCGCACGGTCAAGGGTCTGGCCCAACCGAGGAGGGTATAGTCAGAGGCTAAGCAATCAGCAGGGGGCAGTCCTGTATGAGGTGTACAAGGTGAACCAGGTGTTCTCAGGTGTTCACTGTGAACTACGCCGGCTGCGCTTGGCGTGGTTCGGTTAGTTACAAGCAGTTACACGTTGCAATAAGGCGAGTTGCAGGTCACGTAGACACGAGCTTGCGAGGATGACGATGCAGCGAACAAACTATCAGGCCCGTGAAGTGCGTGCTCGTACCTATACGTTTGTGTGTGCTCATGGATGTTGGTGCGCTCACGTTCCTTAGGAGAGACGGAAAGCAACCCTTATGGACTTCGTGGCAGAACAAACGAGCAAGAAGGTTCGGAAAGCGTAAGCGAGTAACAATGTGAGAAAACTTTGTGGGCGGGGAGACACGTATAAGACACATCGGGGGATGAAGTAAGGGCAAACATAGAAAGACAAAGAGAGATAAAGATAAAGAGAGAGGAAAGCAAAGAGCGAGAAAGAGAAGGAGAGAGAAAGAGGGGAAGAGATCGAGAGTAGAGTGTGAACACCTATCGGTGAGAGAGGGATGTTGTGCAACTAGCTATATGAACTTGGAAGTAAGCCTGGTTTGTCTATCGTGATCCTGGAGTAATTCTCAGGTAGAGATTGTTGGGTGTGCGCCAGTGAATGAAGGGGTGAACGGGAAAGTTAGTGAGAAAGAGTAGGAGCGAGAACTAAGAGGTGCGAAAGAGAGGTAGAGAGGGGTCTCGAGGAGCAAAGTAAACAACTCGTTTTGGACGTAGCTTCAAGCACGAGGCGAAATGGGGGAACGCCACACTCGCGGAACACATCGTGAGCGAGGCGCAAGACGAAAGGCTTACAGAGATAGGCAGTTGAGTCAGTTGACGAAGAGGCGAAGGGCGACCAACAGTATAATCTGGGCGACCGATGGGATCTTGGCTACCTGTGCTCACCATTACTTGAGCGGCTACAGGCGGGCTACATGTTGAGCAAGGAGTAGCTATGGGCTATGCCAACAAGACTTTTTCTGTAGAACGGTGCAGCGAGAAAATATTTGGTTGAGCGAGTACGAGCTAAACTTCCTACACATGCGCTTGGACGTCGATGTAACCAGGTTTGTATGGGGGGGTGAATAGGGAGTACTTTGCAAACAAGGCGAGGAGATGCAAGCTTAGGGAGCAACTAGTTAAGAAAGGAGGAAGTTGCTCGATACAAGTTGAGAAGTGGAGTCGTACACAAGGGGGAGCAGGTGCACCGTGCAAATAGGTGGGAAGTAAGCGACCTCTCCAAGAGCTAATCAAACTGCACTGGCGGAGCGGGAACTGGGTCATTTCTGGTACGAGATTGAGCGAGGGTTACCGCCGAACTCGTAACTACTTCAGGAAGGCTCAGTTCTCATAAAACTTTAGAATACACATGTACTACTCGAGGTAATTTTCTTGGATTGTTACTCTTGGGGCGGGGAACTTGTACCTGTACTTCTACCAGCGAGGACGAACTCTCCTCACGACATGGCGATTATTAAGTTTCCACTGAGTGTTGGGGGTTTCTATGGTCTGGCCAAAGTATGGCCTCAATCGATTCTTTCTCAAGAGAGAGCTCTCGAGGATATGGAGACTTGGAGACCATCGAGGGGCACGCATCTCAGGGATCGTATGATACTGTTTGGATTGAGTTCCTTCGTTCTCCTATTGAGGGTTGGAAGTATAAGGGTGGACGAAAGCGAAGAGCCAGGTCTTACTTGATGTGCATCTAACCTGTACACCATGTTTTTGTTCTGAAGACACACATGTTTTACTTTGTTTGTTACTTACTCTGTTTTGGGTGAGAGTGCACAAGTCATCTCGCTGGAGTACGAGGGTGGACGAAGGTGATGAGACAGGGCATACTTGATATGCATCTGACTTGTACACCCCGTTGACGTCCTTAAGATACGCATGTTTTACTCTATTTGTTACTGACTCTGTTTGGGGTGAGAGCGCACGGGTCATCTCGCTGGAGTACGAAGGTGGACGAAGGTGATCAGACAAAGTATACTTGATGTGCATCTGACCTGTACACCCCGTTGACGTTCTGAAGACACGCATGTTTCACTCTGTTTGTCACTGACTCTGTTTTGGGTGAGAGTGCACGAATCATCTCGCTAGAGTACATGCGAGGACGAAGGTGATGAGACATGACATACTTGGTGTGCATCTGACCTATACATCCTGTTGACGTTCTGAAGACACACATGTTTCACTCAGTTTGTTACTAACTTTGTTTTGGGTTAGAGTGCACGTGCCATGTCGTTGTTGAGAGAATACCTGAACTAACCCTTGGACCCGGGAAAGTAGTGAAAAATCTAGAACAAGAAAAAAGAAAGGGGTTTACTTGTTCTGGCAAAAAGATCCTCATTGTCTTCCCCACAATAATGGGGCGCTTCAACGAAGCTCTCGGTGGAGACGCCTGGCTGTATCTAAGGAGTGTTGGCCAGAACAAATCTCTTTCCTTTTATTTTAAATTTGCTCAATTTCATAACTACACGAAAGACGCCCAGTCTTAGCTTTCGAGTGGGAGTGTGACAGGCTGATTAGACCCCACTCTCATGTTGCGTTGCTGAGGACCCCTGAAGCGGGTGCGATGGGTGAAAGACGTCGTAGCTCCGGGCTTCGACAACCCAATGGGTTACCCTTCCCGGGTTCCCTCACACCGGGTTCACAGGACCACCCTTCCCATGCGGGGGGTCGGCAGACCCGAAACGCCAGGCCCCCTTGACTTGACGGAAAGGGGTCCGGCGTTCGGGGTTCGCTGGATCCCCTCGTGCAGGAAATGGGGGGCCCGATGGACCTGGAACGCCGGACCCCCCACACGGGAATGGGGGTTCGACGGACACGGAACGCCAGACCTTTTCCCATCAGGGAAGGGGGTCCGGCGTTGGAGGTCTGTTGTACCCCCTTTTTGTGTGGGGGGTCCAGTGCACCCTGAACGTGAGACCTCTTCCCATCGATGAAGGGGGTCTTGCATTCTGGGTCCGCTGGACCCCCTTCCCCATATGGGGGTACTCTGGACCCCCGTTCCACGTGGGGGGTCCTGCAGACCCCAAACAACGGACCTCTTCCTATCGAGGAATGGTGTGTCCGGCATTTCAGGTCCGTTGGGACCCTCTTCAAGTGAATGTCCCAGCAACATTGCCACATTTGTGAGATTGTTGGGTGGGAGGTTGAGTTTTATAGCTGCTCCAGGGAACTACCTAGTAGTTTGCCCACCCCAGGTGATTCCACGGGCTCAAGCTGAACCCCGGATCTGAGCCAAATCAGTGTGGCTCCACCTTGGCCACAAACTTAGAGAGGCAATTACTTAAAACTACCTCTTTTTTTTTTTTCCCTTTTCCTGGACTCAGCTATCTCGGATTTTTACAAGATAGATGAGAGCCTTTCATTCTCAATCATTTTTTCTTTCCTTTTGCTGACCATTATTTGAAGAGCTAAGTTATTCAAAGTTCGACATACCCGACACACTTTTTTGTGCAGGCACGTCGTCCCCAAACTAAACTTAAACATTTTCAAAACAATGGTTGTTTAGTTTGCATGTCCTGGCCTAATAAGTCTTACTCAGGCCTGTTCAAATGTACCTAGGGTACAATCACGGCCGCATTCGTGGCCGTTTCCCTTTTTTTGTTTTTTCTTTTAACTTTCTTTCTCCCCTCATCCCTTCATTTCGGTGTGCGTGGGGTGGCCTGTTATTAAAAAATGAACAGGCGCCCCCTTCTCTTGGTTGTTTCACCGTGTCGAACTAAAGTGAAGCTCAACAGAGCCTTCTTTCTCCTCATCCCATGAACGCCCACATCTAGCTCGCTCACCGCGCCAGGTTCGGACACCAAATCAAAGTCTATGGCCAAATATGGACGGGGCAGACTTCGACAACTCTTGAAAAAAAAGAGGGGGGGGGATTTAAAAAAGAGTAAGTGGCGGTGTATTTTTTCACGCCCTAGCGGCAGATTTATTCGATTTTGCCCATCCTATCCATGGAGGAAACGTGAGACCAACCTTGCGGTTGGTCTCTCTCTCTCTCTCTCTCTCTCACACACACACACACACACACACACACACACACACACACACACACACA
>BFEA01000509.1:962744-981841 GCA_003427395.1 Chara braunii | reverse complement strand
ATCATTTACAGTGTAATCAGTGAGGGGATTCTGCAGACTGTTGAGGGTTCAGCCTCCTGATGAGTCGGTGAAACTCCGACGAAACAGTTTGTCACAGCCCCTCGTTTGTTGTCCTCTTCTCTCTTTCTGCCTACGGTTTACCGGGCAGTTCGGTTTGTGACGATATATACGTATATAATATATATATATATATATATATTTATATATATAAATAATATATAAATATATGTATATATATCGTCAAATAGAACTGCCCGGTAAACCGTAGGCAGAGAGGGAGAAGAGGACAACAAACGAGGGGCTGTGACAAACTGTTTCGTCGGAGTTTCACCGACTCATCAGGAGGCTGAATATATATACATATGAGGACAAAAATGCACAGAAAAGCTCCAAAGCAAGATGATACCAATAATCCCACAGACAAAGGCACAATCATGCGGCAAGTCCCCGGCACTATTCTTCCACCCCGCAAGTGGCTTCCTCAGGGGGATGAGTCCTAGAAGATTCAAGATATCCCTATCCAGGAGGCCTTCCCGTATGCCTTGCCCCCAATTAAACTACCCCACCCCTACCCTTTTCCAGGCCATCAGATAACGGGATGGGATTGCGGTCACATGCATAGAGGATGGGCTGTAAACGGGGTCAGATACATCCAAGACTGTCCTCACGTAGAATCAGCACCTGGCGGTGCCAGTAGGCCAATGGGGGTCATGGAGGTCGTTTGCCAGAGTCGGTAGCCTGGAAACATTTATCAAGAGCAGCGTAGGAGTCTTTTCATTTTTGAATAACAAAAGATAATTTATTTTTATTATTATTATTATTATTTTTGGGCGGTCACCCTTTCCCGATTGATGTGTGTCATCCTTGTGCAGGTACCATGCCCATCTTCTCTCTCTGTATGGTTCCAGTTTGACGCATATCCGGAAGGAGCACGAGGGTTAAATGTTTGGGTCTACCCGCTTTCCAACAGAAAGAAAAAGAACAGAGAAAAAAGGAAGCATCTTTTCCAACAATGACAACGTGACAAGACATAACAGCACCCCGCCCGCCCCCAAAAACCAACCCCCACGACCCACCCGCCCCCAAACAAAAAGAAAAAACGAAAGAAAAAAGAACCAGCACCCTTGGGCACTGGACACGTCGCTACAGCAGTCTACTCTGCTTTGTGTTCACAGAAAAAAGAGAAAAGAAAAGGGAGAGAGAAAACACATAGAGATGAATTTGATGAAGATATGGCTTTGTGTGTGTGTGTGTGTGTGTGTGTGTGGCTGTGTGATTCCAATTATTTTATTTTTAATTATACGTACATATAATGAAGATATGGCCATCATACAGCTTTGCAATGAAACTTCATGACCGTGCGGAAATACAAACCAATAAAAAAGTCAAAAAAAAAAAAGAGGGTAACTACTGCGCAGTCACGAGAGCAGTTTGTAATTGCATTTCAAACTGCGTTTTAGCAGGGTTTTTTTTTTTTTTTTTTTTTGGAGAAACATAGCACTTTTCATTCAAACTGAGACCACTGGGGCCCGGGAACACACCCCTACATGTCTACCCGATACAAACGTGCTGAGGCCATTACTCAGCATTAGGCATCTGGAAACCGGGTCCAGTGTCCCTTAAAGGAATCTCCAAAAATAAAAAATTGCAGAGTAAAACTATCGCAGTATAATATCGTTGCTGCGCAGAAAGACACCAGCATGTTCATAAAATCGAGATACCATTGGCAAAGAACAACGAGCTATAAACTGCAAATCTCGAAAATATACAAAACAATTTGCGAGAATTTTCAATTTAACCCTAAAATTATTTCCAAAAGCATACTAAATTCTTAGATACAAATCCAATCTAAAATTCAATCCAAATACATACTAAATTTACTCTTAACAGAAATTGGGGCTGAGCGTACTAACATTGTCTATAAAAGACAAAACATAACGAGACTATCGGCGCGACTGACTGGGAATAATTCTACTAACACCGGGAGACTTCCTCCCCTAAGTACCGGTAGAGCCTAAAACTCAAAGACCAGGAGCTGGGCAAGAAGAGTGAGCTGTAGGATTACTCTCCCAATCATCACTGTCCAATCACACTGTAAAGAGCCTCTGTTGCCTAGACGGGTTTCCCACCACGCACCCAATGGATACAACTCTAGTTTGCTATTCACCGAGTCTCTCATATCCTCCAACCATTGGTGTTCCCACTGCTCCTTCGTGCTAACTACTCTTAATCTAACTACAAAGACAACCAACTTATCAAAGGCAAGAATACCTAAAACAGACAAGGAGGAAAAATCACAAATTTACTCCCATGCATCGCGGATAGCAATTATCCCTCTCTCTCAATCCTAAGATACTTCAACAAAACGAAAAAAAAAAACGTAAAGCATCCACAGGCTGCATAAGACATTTTCCTCCTTACTATACACAAACCCCGAAGAGCCTGAGCTGCCATGACGGGTGTCCCACCACGCACCCCTGGATCTCGATAGGTAAAACGATCTCAGTGGGTACAACTCAAGTTTGCTCCCCCTTGTCTCTCCTGTTACCTACCTAGGAGCGTTCGCACTGCCACCTCTCGCACTCACACTGCTTCGGCAGCACCGCTACTAGTATTACCCAAGACGTCATCCATGCCCAACCTGTGGTCAAACAAACAAAGAAGAAAATCCTAACAATACCCTACCTATCCACTTCTTCTTGGAGTGCAAATGAAGAATATCACCACCTTCATTGCCAGATACAGACTAAAACTCATTTTACCCTTGGCAGTGCCCGCAACAATCCCACCACCAACGTAAGCTCTCCCACTGCCTCCGTTGGCACTGTAGCTGGTCTTCATCAAACTCCGAAGGACTTGAGTACTGTAAGAACTTGACAGCCGACATGGCGTGTAATCAGATAAACCACGCTGTCACTGGATGGTGAAAAAGGAGCCCCCCCTGCAGTTATGGGGAGGACGGCTCCTCTGAAGTCAATGGCTTCATAGGTGTAGATTGGTATGAAGGTTGGTATACAGGTCAGATACAAGGCTGCCAGGATGCCTTGGCGTAAGAGTGCAGAGGCACTCCCTACCCACTCAAGGGCTAGGCTACGCCAGGGCACTCTCACACAGCTATGGTGCCTGGCAGGTAGGCGCCACGTGGGAAAGATGAAAACCCAAGGCTCAAACGCAGCACCTACTCAGCCGCAACTAACCCTTTTTAGCAGTTTAGTCAGGGCCCAAGTTTCAAATGCACTTGAAACTCGGGCTGGCCTTTTTAGCAGTTCAGTCAGGCACGTATCCCCTATCTTCTTTTTTCTTTTTTCCGATTTTTTTTTTTTTCACCCCTTCAGGTGTGGCCGAGACATCTCGCCCCCCCACCTTCAGGCGTGGCCGAGACATCTTGTGCCCCCCCCTCAGGCGTGCCCGAGACATCTTGCGCCCCCCTCTTCGGGCGTGCCGGAAACATCTCGGCCATGGCCCCGCCACACAACCAGATGCTATTTTTAGTTTTTTCCACTGGGGTGTGGCCGAGACATCTCTGTCATGGCCCCGCCCGTGATGGAGAGGGGCAGGGAAAAAAAAGAAAAGAAAAAAAAAGAAAAAAACGGGAAAAAAAAACGAACAAAAAAACGGAAAAAAGGGGGGGCACGTGCTTGACTGAGCTGCTAAAAAAGGTCAGCCCAAAATTCAACTGAATTTGAAACTCGGGCCCTGACATAACCGCTACAACGCAGTTTGAAATGCAATTACAAACTGTAACCCTGACTGCGCCGCAGTTTTCTCTCAAAAAAAAGAGATCTAGTACCGCAAATGGAGGGTCTGGCTGTCCTGACTTCTTCTGAGACCACATTCTGAAAAAAAGAGATCTGGTACCGGAAATGGAGGCTGTCCTGACTTCTTCTGAGACCACATTCGACCTTCGCCCGGTAAATTGATAAAACCTAACACAATTTGTTTCTTATCCTTTTTCCTTTTTTCCAAGTTTCAACCATAGAAGATCAGTTTTGCCACGGGGCCAAAAAAAGAAAAAGAAAAACGATGATATGCACAAAATAGAGAAATGGACACGTGCCACTAACTAGCATGCCAGCTCATAGACATGCTAAAGTATATCCGCAAGATTCGTTGGGGAGGGAGTTTTCTCTCTCTCTCTCTCTCTCTCTCTCTCTCTCTCCCCCTCCCTCCCTCCTCCTCCCTCCCTCCTCCCCCTCCCTCCCTCTCTCCCCCCCCATTTGGGAGCAGGGCGAAGAAAAGAAGGGGGGGGGGGGAGTGCATAGTAGAGGAAGGATACAGGGATAATAATGCGTAGTTGAATGATCTAGATTGTACACAGAGCAATCAGCATAGGGTTGATGCGGTGTGTGGAATATGGTGTGGTGGTCCTTCGGTGTGGGGAACCTGTGCTCTTTGTGCTCGTGTACAGTAGTTTAGAATAGTGTTACCTAAGAGTTGTCCATCCCCTTGCGCTGCGGCCAGGGATGGGCTTGGCCGAAAATGCCTTGTCCAGCCTGTGTGGCTGCAGTACTCATGCGAGGGACGGCGGGCATGTTTCCCGGCTATATTTGTTGTTTCGGGGAAAAAAACGAGATAGACTCTTGGGGCATGAGGCTGCAGCTGATCAGGAGAATCTCGAGGATGACACGGGCAAATGGAAAAAACGGCCAAAGATGGAAACGCTTCACCTGTTTCCCAGCTTATACTGAAGGGTAAGTTTTTAAAATAGCATGTGGCAGTAGTTTCACAGCAAAAATATTGGCGGGGCCCAAGTTTCATTGAAAAAAATTATCTTTTGTTGCAGCTTTAGAGGTTCCAATAGTTTCACGGCAGCAAAAATATTTGTCGGCGGGGTGCCACTTTCCTTGCAAAAATAGATCTTTCGGACCCGTACAACAATTCTGCTGCGAACCTTTGAAAACACGCTATTTCTGCAATTACCCCTATAATGAAAGGGTCAAAAATAAATAAATAGGGGTAACTTCAGTAGAGCCACAAAAACGTGTAAGAATTGCACTATGGGGCAAGATAGAGTTTGCAATTGCACTTCAGACACCCTACCTGGCCAGAAAGCTGGGTTGTGTACATTGCCCGAACTGCAATTCCAAACTGTATCTTGCCCCATAGGAATAAAGATGGCAATAAACGTGCTATTTTCCCCAAGGCACCCATGCTATCCCGAATGACCTCCTCTCGCCTAGACCTGTTCCAAAAAGTCATGTTCTCTACCCTCTTTGCTCCTATTTCATCAAAGTCGCCCAAGCAAAAGAGGAGAAGAAATGTGAGACCATCAACGGTTTGCACGACCTCGATCGCTAGGAATGGTTCTTCCTCGATTCACGACCTTCGAGGCTGGCAGGGGAGAGGTACGACACGCCGCATAGACTCATTTATGGGGGTGGTGCAATGTTGTTGTGGTGGAACCAATGCCTACTTTTGAGATTTGGGTCTCGTGCTCAAGCGAGGAGAATGGGTACTAGGATTTCTTCCTAGCGATCGGGGCTCGGAAAGGTCGGCGAAGACATGTTACCTTTTTCAAATCTTTTGTGAACGGATGACTTACCTAGGATACCTAAGGTAAGTCGCAAGTAGGAGTCACCTCGATTATGGTGGATTGGAGCCAAAAGAAATTCCGATCTCAGTGACAAATTTATCCGAACAGAAAAGTGAATCCTGCCAGAGAATGACAAAGGGCAAACGTGGACAGACAAGGTACGTAAGACTCTATAGCATGGGGCCCTGAAAAGACTAAGGGGCGTATGGGATCATAGATCAAACATAAGAAACGAATCAGGAATACGAACAAAATAAAAGGCGTATTAATTAACCTCAATAGGAGTTCAAAGAAGTTCCGGTTCCGATTAAACGTTTTCACAAACATGAAAGTGGACCTATACATGTATATTTGCACGAACAAGTAAATTCCGATGTGAATTAACATTGATTAATCTCAATAGACGTGAAAAAAAAAAAAAAAAAAAAACTTGCTCCATTTTATTTTTTTCGTTTGTGTTTCGTATTTTGACTGCGTTCTTTGTGTTGCACAACCTCCTTTGTTTTTCTTTCTTTTGTTCTTTTCTGCTTAACAGTATATTACTCTTCTTCATATATCTATATATGGATTTTTTGAGGTATATTATTTTGCTTCCGGTTTTCTGTATGCATCTTATTCCTCCTATCCGTTATGACGTGCTTATGTAGAAATACGTACGTACGTGCCCATTAATATGGCAGAGGACCAAGGTCCACATGACGATTCAACCAATATCCACCGTTCCAACTTTCTCTTCACCTGCGAATATGTCCTTGCATGTTTCGTGGAAGCGTCCCAAACGCCTTCCGCGTTGTGAAATGGTTGTTGAGGATCCTCGGGTGTCTTCGCCAATAGTATCAGAGTGTACTGGGTGTTCTTCCGTTGTTCGAGGTCAAGTGAGTTTGTCTTCGTTAAACCGCCCTTCTTCCTCATCCAATCATTGATTGAGATTGCGTATAGGTTTGAATATTACTCTCGTTCGCTCTACGAGTGACATACTGATGTCATCACAACACGAACACCGCAAACGTGGACCATCAGTTTCCCAAAGTCGTCGAACCCGAAGGTCTTTACAACAGGCGGTAGGTGCTGCAGGTGAGGGGATTGCTCCTAGGAGAAATAAACAACTAAAGATAACTCAAGATAATGGTCCTGATTGTTCCCCCGAAGACCAATATAGTGATAGGTCTCTATCTTTTCGACAACGATTCTATCGATGAATGATTTCACAAGCCTTGTGTTTTTCAAAAGAACGAGTCAAGGAAATATTAATGTTCGTACGGATCGCATTAGTTGTCATGAAAATCTTTCTATGACCTTCCAAAGTGAACGTCCACTTGAAATTCATACGGATGTTACAATAAATGAATATTCAGTTTCGATGGTCGAAAAATCGGTTTTACTCTATGCGTTTCCCTTGCACTCGCCACATGTGCACAATTGTTCATCATCGACATTGACTACAGATGTCCGACCAAAATATGTGGAGAACAACGTTTCTCCCTCTTTGACAAATGTTTATGCACATTCATATTTTGCTGCCACGACGCAACCGAGTTCGCCGAACACATTAATGAGAAATTTAATTGGATCTCATAATCGACAGAGAAGATTATTATTGTGGAAACCGATTCGTTCAATGTACAACAGACGGTACCGTATGTTGTTGATTCGACGACTGCGTGCGAATAAAATCGTGCGTCGCTTAGAACTTTGATCGTTGTCGTCAATGACTCACCGTGTGTCATCGGGCTATGATGCAGGTGCAATAATTATTAAAAGTACTGTAGAGGCTGGTGAAGGAACGGAAGAAATCGATAGAATGAATGTGAATGAACCATGTTCTATGTTGCGTCTAATTTTAAAACGAAGAAAAAGTCAGGGAAGACGACCAACTTTTCATGTTAAACGTATGCGTGCATTAAGAATTGCGTTTAAGAATCATAGGAGAAAAGAAGATGTGCGTGCTCATAAAGATTTTGTACGGGGTGTGAGGCAAGGTTTGTTCACTGTGAATATCCTTCAAGAGATTCGAGCGAGCGCCTCTGAGCAATCGAGGAGTGCATCTTCTCCTGCGAGACAATCTCGGAGTCAATCTTCTCGGGCAAGACACTCGCGAAGACTGTCATCGCGAGCGAGATAAGCGCAGAGTCCATCCGTGAGAAATCGAAATCCAATGAACAATCGTGAAGACAGTGAGTCGAATAGTCGTAGCGAAGAAAGGAATGATTCCCATGATGTTTCGGCTCCTGATCTTAATGCACTCCCATCGGCACCTGTGGCAACAACGTATTCGACGGTTGAGAATACTGTGGCGATTCTTGAGAATGCTAACACTGTAAAACCGTTCGGCGTTGGCGGTCGAGATCCGTGTAAGCATTGTGGTGCTAAAGTGTGGAATCACGAAAGAAAATGGACAAAGATGTGTTGCCGAAAAGGTACAAAGCGTTGTCCTTTATGGGAATGGTCTTGTGAAGGTTCCCCTTAGCATGAGATTTTTTCCCTTTGGACGTCTCAAACTTCCGACGGTCGATTCCTTCGAAACAATGCGAGGATAATTAATAATAGTTTATCCCTCGCATCCTCGCAGTTGAAGCAACCGAGCGATGATGTTTGAGGATTTCAAGGCCAACTTAGGGCTCATGGTCCGATTTTTCATCGTGTCGGTGCATTGGCTGTGGGGGAAGGGGAACGTCCTCAGTTTCCGCAACTATACTTGCACAATCCTCAACGTTTGGACGACATGATTGACCAAGGGATTACAAGCAGATATCAGATAGCTGAAAATTCAGGAATGAAAATTCTGAAGTGAGAGTTTTTGGTAGTCTGAAAATCTTGAATGGTCCTGAAGTGGTGAAATGTCCGAAGACCCTGAAAACCACCTGTTTAGGCAGGTTGCATCTTGAAGTGGTGAAGGGTGTCCTGAAGTGGTCAAGTGAGAGTTTTTGGCAGTCTGATAATTTTGAATGCTCCTGAAGTGGTGAAAGGTCCGAAGACCATGAAAACCACCCTTCACCACTTGAGGATGCAGCCTGCCTATGCAGGTGGTCTTCGGAGCTTTCACCACTTCAAGACCATGCGGGATTTTCAGACATGAATGGTCCTGAAGTGGTGAAAGGTCCGAAGACCCTGAAAACCACCTGTTTAGGCACGCTGCAACCTAAAGTGGTGAAGGGAGTCCTGAAGTGGTGATGAAAAATACGACTGTTGTTAACCTTTTCTCCAAAGGATAATTTTTTTAAACTTACCTGCACGTACACCCGATGCCGAACTAGATCGAGCGAAACACATATGGAGAAGGTTTCACAAATTGCTACAACGATGTAACAATTACGTGAAGGACTTTATGACGGTTGTTGACCTTCCGCCGGAAGTGTTGAACGGGAGGAAGTTGGTCATAAATCCGGATGTCATGTCTGATGAGGAACATGCAATGTGTATAATCGTCCTATGGGTTCACACGAGGTGTGTGTTCTGGTGGTCCATGAACTCCTTCCTCGTGAGCTCGAGATTCGTTTGCGTGCTCCTCTTCCGACCGAGCGGCAAACGGTTGTTGTTCTGGAATGTTATCGAGCGCACGACTGCTTAAGGTTTATTTTACTTATCCCGGAGGGAATTAATAGTTGGTCTGTCTGACGTGCCACGGAAGCTGGATTGTCGTCAGGACTTAGTGCCAAGGAGTACTATGCATTTCACCTTCACGAGCACGTTGGTGAAAGGCCTTGCCTCTTTTATGCAACACGTCTCTTCCACGAGTTTTGTTGCATGGTGTACGCTAAAGTTGAATCCCTCCGCTTAAAATTGGTATAATTTCACCACAAAGAATTGTGCACGGAGTATTATCAGGATTTATGAGACGCTGTGCAACAAAATCAACGTGGTGACGGTGTTGGGACAAAAGTGGTTTTACCGTCGACGTTCGATGAGAGCCCCGATATATGAGTGAAATATATCACGAAAGCATGACAATTGTGAGGCGATTTGAAAAACTCGATATTTTCATCACTATGACGTGCAACACTAACTGACCGGAGATCAAACAAGCCCTGTTGGTAGGTCAATGTTCTAACGACAGGCCAGATCTTCTGGCGTGAATGTTCAAAGGTTATCTTGCATAGCTGATTAATGAGATAAAGAACAAATGGATCTTTGGTAGGGTGAATGAAATGTTGTATGTGGAGGAGTTTCAAAAAAGGGGTTTACCACACACTCATATATTGGTTATCCTGTATTCGGATGATAAAATTTAGGATGCGGATGTTGTTCACAATGTGTTGTGTGCCGAGATTCCTCCGGAAGGGGAATTGAGCGAAAGCGTAGTCAAGTTCATGTTGCACGGGATTTGCAGTACGGAGAAACGTGACACTTCGTGTACAGAGGACAAAAAATGCACAAAAGAGTTTCTAAAAGACTTCAATTTAACTACAACATTCAAAGACGAACAAACGTACCCTTCGTATAGGAGAAGGAAACCAAGTGACGGTGGTTTTTTGATTGTTTAAAATAAAGTCGTTTACGACAATCGACTTTATTGAATGTTGGGGGTGTCCTTTAAGGTTTCTCGGTTTCCATTATGGAGTTTGAAGGTCTGCCTCCACCTACACTCCCGACTTGCATTGTAGATGGTTCAACATGGAAGTCGTCCGTGAATGCTTTCCGAAGCGACTTCCTCTAATCATTTCAAATTTTTGACACTTTGAGTAACGAGTCTTAAAGTTTTTAAAGTTTTGTGTTAGATCATCATATTAGTTAACATTTTCATAGTATAGGTTTCTTCTTACCATTTCGATTTTTTAACACTTTGAGTAACAAGTCTCGAAGTTTTCGAAGTTTTGTGTGAGAATGTCAAATTAGTTAAAAATTTCATAGTATAATGTCCCGAGGGTTTTTTATTCATGCTAGATCCTAGCCTTACAAACTGTTTGGTCATGTAAAAAGTGTGGCTTAAATTAAAATTTGAAGGTATAGTTGACTTTCCATACCTTAGTAAGTCTTAATTTGATTTGGATAACCTTGCAAACTGTTTGGTTATTGAAAACTTTTGAAGTAACTGTTATAAAATCATAATATATAGACCAGGTAACTGTCTTTAGTTTTCAAGTTGTCAATTGTCTTGAAAATGATTTTGTAGTTGCTTAGTGAGAACTTTTGAAGCTATTGTAACTGTAATAACTTCATAATATGTGGACAAAGGTAACCCGGTTTGTTTTTATTTTTTTTGCTTCAGAATCAAGTTAGCATAAGTTGTAAATTGTCTTGAGACTGATTGTGTATTGTATAAGTGATAGTAATGACTCCTAATTTGTTGACTTAATTTCGTCTCAAAGCTTGACAAAGTTTAAGTTTTTTTGCTTGCCATCTGTTCATGTCATGAGTTCAACGTGTTAATTGTGCTGATGATATTTAATTAATGATGTACCGTTGTTGATTTGCCGAACTATGAGAAGGTTCTCAGACACGTAGTCTTTGTTATCACTTTCAGCATCTGAACAACGGAACATTTGATTCGAATGCATTCTACTCTTCAATTAAACTACCCAAAATACCTTTTGCGTGTCACTCCTACGCGTCACTTTGAGCCGCTGCACAAATCTATTTCGTTTCACTCATATGCATCATTTCCAAGAGGAACGATGAGGGAGGGCTTGAACATTCGATACGCAATTGAGGATTTGTCTATTTCGTGTCAGTTTAATTAAGATGTATCAGACTTCGGTAGTTGAAATTGTACAGAACAACGTTTTTGAAATGAATTAAATTTGTTGAGGATTTATCTATTGAACGGTGACTCTTATGCATTGCATATTAATTTATAATGAGGATCTCATTTCGTCAGCATCGTATACATTTCGAGTTTCACGAACAAAAAATACTATTTAGAAAATAATATATTTTTTTAACAAATAACATATTATTTTCTTCATCGTAATTTTCTATATCAACAGAAAAAAAAATCAAAATTAAATAATTATTCTATTGTAAAATTACATTCTAGATTCTAAATTTTTATTCCACCTGAAAAAATGTCATTCCAATTTTAATATTTTTCGATTTACTTGAAAACTTTCCTTCCAAGAATGGGGTATCTCTTCATGCTAGAGATGGAATGAAAGTCTGGATGAGTTCATGAAATATTTTAATTGGACTCTCATTCTAAGTAAGGATTTTCAATCATAAATAGGGTAATCCAATCTAAATTAAAAGATATTTGCTGTGGTAGAATGAAAGTTTAATTAAAGCATTTCATAAACTCGTCCAAACTTTCATTCCATCTTGAACAAATAGATGTAGTTGGAAGGGAAAACTCATATTTAGACGGGAACTTATCGAACAAAACTGAAAATTTTAGATATATCAAACATTGGAGTGATAATTTATAAATATGAAGGATTTTTTTTTAATGGAATGTTTTTTTCAACTTTCATTTATCGTGGGAATTTTTATGTTGATGTATCGCATTCTTCATATCATTTAATTATGCTATAGCCATTTAAAATACATACACACACGATCGTTGATATAAAAGGGAACAAAGGTGTACGTGAGGGTTTAACCAACCGTAATTTATCTATCGTTCCAAACTCCTCTTCATCTTGGGAGTTATGAGAGACCTTTTATCGCAAACACGTTCGGAGTTTATGAGGGACCTGTTATCGATAATTTTTTGTCTTCTCCAACGATACAAGAGTGTGATAAAATCTCATATCATTGATTCTGGTCAAGTTGGTTTTCCTTCGTTACAACACGCTTCTTTTTCGCCGAACAATGGATTGAGATTGCATATAGGTTCGGATATTATTCCCTCTCGCTCTACGACTTAAACACCGGTGTCATCACAACACAAACACTGCAAACGTGGACAACGGTCTTCCCCAAGTCGTCGGAGTCAAAGGTCTAGGTGCTGCGGGTGATAAGACTACACGCATGAGAGATAAGCAACCGATGATAACTCGAGATCGTGATCCTGATTGTTCTGTCGAAGAAGAATGCAGTGACATGTCTTTATGTTTTCGACAACCAATTTCGTTGGTGAATGATATCACAAACCCTGTGTTTTTTAACCAAAGGAGTTAAGGAAATGTTGATGTTCATACCGGTCTGATTAGTTGCCATCGAAATATCTCTATGACCTTGCCAACCGCATGCCCTGTTGAAATTGGTACGGATGTTGCGGTACACACAAATTATGTTCCGATGGTCCAAATAACCTTCTTAATCGATAGTTTCCTCTTCCATTCGCTACGTGTACACGATGGTTCGTCATCGACGTTCACAGAGGATGTCCGACAAAAATGTGTGGAGCCTGAACTTTGTCCTCCATTGATAATTGTTAATGTACAGCCATGCTCTTTTGTCACGACCCTATCAAATTCGTCAAAAGCAATGGTTAGAAAGATTGTTGAATTTCATAATCACCGAGGGGGATTATTATTATTGAAACCGCTTCGTTCAAGGCGCAACGGATCGTATTGTATGTTGCGCCTTCGACAACTGCGTGGCGCTGAAGTTGTGTGTTGCTTGGAACTTGGATCATTGTTATCGATGCCTCAGCGTGTGTTGTCTGACAATAATGCAAATACGATGATTGTTGAAATTATTATGAACATCGGTGGTTTAACGTAACAAGTCGATACGGTAAATACCAATGAACCAGGTTCTACATCACGTAAAATTTCAACCCGGAAGAAAAACAAGGAGACCTTGACAAACTTTCATATTAAACGTATCTGTGCATTGAGAGCTACGATTAACAATCGTAGGAGGAAAGAAGATGTGCGTGCTCATAAATATTTTGTGCGGGGTGTGAGGCGAAGTTTGCTCGCTATGAATGTCCTTCGAGAGATTTGAGCGACCTCCTCAGGGCATTCGAGAAGTGCATCTTCTTCTTTAAAAGCAAGACGTTGTCATTGTTCTCGGCCGAGGCAATCACGGAGTCTGTCATCGAAAGCGAGGTATCTCACAATTCAAAATTCAATGAACAATCGTGAACATAGTGAGCTGGATAGTCGCAATGAGGAAATGAATGATTCGCATGTTGCTCCACCTGCTGATCTGAATGCACTCTCATTTGCACCTGTGGCAACACCATATGCGACGGTTGAGCACATCGTGGCAATTCTTCAGAATGCTACCACGGTTGAGGCGTTCGGCATTGGTGGTCGACAACCAAGTAACTATCATGGTGCTAAATTTTGGCATCGTGGAAAAAAATAGGCAAAGATATGTTGCAGAAAATGTGCGAGACGTTGTCCTCTGCGGGTGTGACCTCTGAAAGGGTCTCATGAGCATTAGATTTTTTCCATTTGGACGTCTCAAACTCCCGACGGTCGATTCGTTCGAAACAATGCGAGGATAATCAACAATAGTTTATCCCTCTCATCCTCACCGTTGAAGCAACCGAGTGATGATGTTTAAGGATTTCAAGACCAACTTCGTGCTCACAGTCCGATCTATCATCGTGTTGGTGCATTGGCTGTAGGAAAAAGAGAATGTCCTCAGTTTGCATAATGTTACTCGCACGATCCTCAATATTTGGATGATGCGATTGGTCAAAGAGTATATTTTCTTCATTTACCTGCACATACGTCTAATGCCGAACTGGAGCGAATAAAATGAATATTGAGAAGGTTTCACGAATTGTTACAACGTTGTAACAATTACGTGAGGGACTTTGTGACGATTGCTGACCGTCCACCGGAAGCGTTGAACGAGAGGAAATTTGTCATAAATCCAAATGTCATGCCCGTTGCGGAACATGCAAGGCGTTATAACCGTCCCACGGGTTTGGAGGAGGTGTGCATTCTCATGGCCGATGACCTTCTTCCTCGTGAGCTCGAGATTTGTTTGCATGCTCCTTTTTCGATGAACTACAAACGGTTATAGTTTCAGAATGTTCCAGTGTCCATGAGTGTTTAAGGTTTGTTTTACTTTTCCCGAAGGGGATTGATAGTTGGTTTGTCCTGCGTGTCCCGGAAGCTCGATAGTCGCCAAGACTTAGTCTTAAGGAGTACTATGCATTTCACTTTCATGAACGCGATGGTGAAAGACTTTGCTTCCTTTATACAGCACGTTTTTTCCACGAGTTTTGTTGCATAGCATACGCTAAGGTTGAATCCCTTCGCTTAAAATGGGTGAGATTTCATTACAAGATTTGCGGCAGGAGTATTATCGGGATTAACGAGATGTCATGGAACAAAATCAACGTGATGACGGTGTTGGGACAAAAGTAGTTTTACCGTCAACATCCACAGAAGGGCCCCGATATATGCGTGAAATATATCATGACAGCATGACAATCGTGAGGAGATTCGAAAAACCGAATATTTTCATCACTATAACGTGCAACACTAACTAGCCGCAGATCAAACAGACCTTGTTGTCAGGTCAATGTTATACCAATGGACCGGATTTTCTCGAGAGAGTGTTCAAAGGTTATCTTGCATAATTTATCGATGAGATAAAGAACAAATGGATCTTTGGTAGGGTGAATGGATTGTTGTATATATGTTGTGGAGTTTCAAAAAAGGGGTCTACCACAAACATATATATTGGTTATCTTGCATCTGGATGATAAACTTCAGGAGACGGATGCAGTTGACAATGTGATGTGTGTCGAGCTTCCTCCAGAAGAGGAATTGAAAGAAAGGGTTGCGAAATTCATGTTGCACACAAATTATGGTGCGGAGAAACAGCGGAACAATGACCCACGGTCGAAAGATTCAAGTTGCTTGTGCACATTGAAAACATGTAAAAAGTACAATTTGTACCTTACACTGAGCATGATGTTGTTTCCGATGGGCCCCCGAAAACGAAATTGATGGCGTTGATGGAACACAACTCTTTAAATGGACATGTTCCTAAAGAGGAGTTTCTTCTATATGTAGACATCATTAATACTAATTAATGAGACAATAAACATAAGAAGTGAAACTGAAAAAATTGTGATCTTCACGGTGGTCCATTCGAAAAGATCTCTTGTTATGCCCACTTTTTGATGCGTATTGGGAATGATAACCATCCTCGTGTTGTTCCTAATGAACCTGCTGCAGTCAGATTGATACATGAGATTTATATGAATAAACGGATTGATAAGTTGATTTCATGGACGTTTGACGATGTGTCCAACTACTTGGGGGATGCCGGGTATTTCTTACCTCGATTATTGCTCTGCCCTATTAATAACGGTATCGGTTATGTTAACAACTGTGTTGTTGAAGATTTTTCTGGGGAGGTGCATGAGTTTTTCAGCGTTGATTATCTTGATTCGGATGATACCGGACTCGATATTGCGCGAATGTTTTAATACTCTCTCAATAAATCAGGCCTTCTTCCTCATGAGATGAGTTTGAAAATCGATGCGTCTGTGGTACTTTTGCGAAATTTGTCGTCGAAGCAAGGACTTTG
Organism: Chara braunii; assembly: GCA_003427395.1. Lineage (NCBI taxonomy): Eukaryota > Viridiplantae > Streptophyta > Charophyceae > Charales > Characeae > Chara > Chara braunii. The sequence goes on along the minus strand of BFEA01000509.1, from coordinate 965,925 downwards.
CAACGGTACAAGGTTGATCAAAAAATTTTTTGTTGATAATGATTTGTTGGAAGTGACAATAACGCGCACAGATAAGACAATATTGATCTCCAAGATTGATCTGACAAGCGATGGTGAGACCACCGGGTTCAAATCATGTAGGATGCAATTTCCTATCACATAGAATTCGTGAAAAAAAAAAAAAAAAAAAAAGTTGGGTTAGAACGAAATTTATTTAGAATTTTGAGAGTACGATTTTTAGGCCTTCTACAAGAGCAAGATTCTTTGCAATGTTAAAAAACCACAAAAAAATCATAAAAAAATCTTTTTTTGAGAACCACTGGGAGAGGAGAGAAAAAAAACAAAATTTTTCACAGTAAATCATTACTAGGTGGAGCATCATATATTTATAAATTCAAATATTCATGTTTTTTATTATCACAAAAAAATTATGTTTATAGTCCTATAAGTTGTGTATTACGATGAATATGTTTGAGGGTTTGGTGAACGTGCGAACGTATTATCTTGTTTGTTAATACGTTTGCTCTAATATATTCTCCTTTTTTTAATATTATTATTATTATTATTTTTATTTTATTTTTTTTAACTTGCGTTTGACTAGGAATTTCAAGATGTGTCTGAGACAAAAGTTGTTTGTGCTATTATTTTGCATAACATATATTTTTTGAAAAATATTTTATTATTAAATTCAAAATTGCTATATTAAGTCTATAAATGTTGAAAAAAACGTATAGTCCTTTATGCCAGAATTCACTGAAACTGTTTTTTTACAACTTTCGAGTTTGTTTTATTAGAGCTCTGTTTTTCTTGAAGTCTATTGAGAATAACTTATAGTCCTACAACAGGATTTTTGTAAGAACGAATTTTCCTCCACATCTGAAGGATCGCTTGACTGTTTGCGTGATTTTTTGCCTTGTCTCTTGGAAAGTGGTCAAAAATATGTATTTTTTTTTTAATCAGAAATAGAAGTTCGACCTCTAATTTTTCACTCTGTACAAAATATTGGGTTTTGTGGTTTTGTTGGGTTTTCACGAATATTGTGTTTGTCTTGCTATTGCTGTAATGATTAACAAGTTACAGGGACAAACCGTATCGCGTGGGGAGGGTTGGCTGCGCAAGCCGGTTTTTGCGCATGACCAACTATATGTTGTTTTGTCACGTGTTGGCTATCCCAACAACATCCGTGTTGCGTTGCCTTATAATAATGTTTTGACAAAAATATTGTATATCATGAACTTTTGGGATGAGTTGTTCAATTTTTTTTTTCTTCAAGTCTTGGCATTCCGATAAATTTTGTCATTTTTTTTCTTCGCAGGCGATTCCCGAATGAGTCATAAGAATGATACTCGTGCTAAGAGGAAAGCAATGAGAACCAATAATACTACTCGAGATGATCCGAATGTTACGTCAAAAGTAAGAGCCAAACGTTTAGAGAAATCAAAGAAAAGTGGAAATGATGAGAGATCGGTCAATCTTGGAAGTGAACATGCTCAGTACTTTCATGTTGTTTTTGATGAAGTTGAGCGTGCATGTTGGCACGATGAACCCTTCATGATGCTATAAACATGGTTGTGGAGGGGGGGTATGACGATTGTCCTGCTGAAGGGGATGATTCGTGTAAAGGTCTGTCGGGTAAGCCTAATATCCTTACATTTCTCGATGACGAGGATGATAACGGTGCAAGGGATTCGAAAGAAAACTGTGTTGAATCTACATTCAAGAGAAGAAAGAGACGTGGTGCGAAAACTAATATTTTGGGTTCCCTCGAAGTGTTGGAGCCTACCTTCGCTGATAATAAGGCGGGATGGCAACCTGTTGTTGTTGTTAAAACGGAAACTCAGATTGTGAGAGCGCTGAATGTGCTCTCCGACCATGCAATTACATTTGTTCCGTCTTGTCGAGGGCTCCCAAAACGTGGGCGCGTTCGTGATTCGTGTTCGCAATCTCAACATAGTGAACGGGAAAGAGTTTTTTGCGCCATATAGCAACCACAAAATCCTTTGGCGGTTGATGTGGTGTTCGATGATAATGATGCACTTAGAGTCCGCACTTTGAATCCGCGCGCTTACCTTGCTAGATGGTTTAACGATGCAAAGAAGGTTGACATGCAAAATGTCTCGACTGAGATGCTTTTTGAAATGTTTGTTAAAAGTGTCACATTCGTCAAAGATTGACGAATATAAGAAAACTTCCTTGATTGGAAAAGAAACAAACTCACTGATATGCGGTTGGAATGACGATTCCCTCTTCCTTTAAACCCATTGAATGTTTCAAATTTGAAGGTTTCTTCTATGTTGCAATCACTTTTGAACGATGAGTTCACTGCTCTCTCTAATGAGGAGATTACCAAGATGACAATTCATTTGCCACATTGTCCGACCGAATGGACAATTTCTCAACCCTTTCACCGATATGCACGGATACAGAACCTTCCTCAAAGGATTCCTCCCGTGGTTACTTCTTTCACTCCTCAGTTCGCTCCGGTCCGTAAACTGCCCATTCAAGCAGCATCTACTTCAAATTTTCAATGTCTTGCGGATTTCGCTCCACTGTCTAATATGTCAATGCCAATGCTCACTACCTCTGTTGTTGTTTCTTCTTTGCCGACTGCTACAACTACTCCGTCTCCTATCAGTTGTGTTGTGCCCGTTGTTACACTATCAATAAAATATATGCATGTCCATACAGGACACTTGGGACAACTGAGTTCTTTTAATTTTAACATTGTCATAGATGACTCTCTTAAATCTATTGGCCCCAAAAAGACACTTGTACATCTGTCTCATCTTGACAGTTCTCACATGATTCAAGATATTATGGAAGCAGCAAAGGAATTGAATACGAGCATGAACACTAAGAGATGCGTGTATGCTGTAATTCATCTCGATTACAATCGGCAAGGACATGTTCGATTCGAAACTTTCGAGGAGTATCGTCGAAAAGTGGTGCAACATGTTTCTGTTCGTGAGGTGCTGTAAAAGTATCGTTCCAGCGAAGGAAGTTGATTTGTCTTATGAGATATATAGGAAGAGAAAGATGTTTATTAGGTGGTCGTCCAACCCTTGCCTTAGTGAGAAATTGTTAGATAGTCATCTTCGGTTTCAGTTACGTGATTGCCCCTAAAAGAGATATGTGAGGAGAGGGGGGGAGAGAAAGGGGGGGGAGGAGAGAGAGAGAGAGA
>BFEA01000509.1:942465-955182 GCA_003427395.1 Chara braunii | reverse complement strand
TTTTTTTTTTTTTTTTTTTTTTTTCGTTTTCTTTTTCGTTTTCTTTTTCGTTTTCTTTTTCGTTTTCTTTTTCGTTTTCTTTTTCATTTTCTTTTTCGTGTTGCATGGAAAATGAGAGATAGCGAGATGACAGAATCCAGATAGCACAATCACATTGAAAGCAAGAAAGTCCCACAGTGTCCAGAAAACAGCATTGCACCAATATTACACCAATGGAGAATCGAAACACTGAAACCGAATGTAAATGAGAGCCTACTCTCGTCCGCACCAACATACGTATCCGGGCCCTCTCTCTCCCTACTTGGCACTCAGCGCCCAGGCTACTCCCTACACAGCTACTTCCTGCCTACGAATTGACAATGCAACTGTTGATGTCAGCAGCCACCGAAGTACTTGAAGACGTAGACAATAGCCAATACCAGCTATGAGCCCTCACATCATCATCCTCATCTGTTTCACTCTCTCCCTATCCTTGTCTTCCTCCCACGTCTTCTCCCTTATGCACGAAGACCACCACCACCTCCACAGGCTCCACTGGCTGTCCAAGCGAAACCCTGGGTATATAGGGCTGGCTATGGTGCTGCCCTCAGCAGTGCCCTGCCTTCTTCCAGCRCCCGTGCGCACTGCCTGGCAACTAGCGCTAGTGCACAGCGCACAGCCCGCGAGCGCACTCTCAAGCAGCACTGCCGCATGCACTGCCTAGTGCCCGAATGCCTCCACCAGTGGCGAGCTCTTTCCTTTATGGAAAGTGCTCGCACAGTCTGCTCCCTGTTTGGGCCTCGTGTATTTCCGGTAGCTTCCAATCGGGCCAGAGTGTCTGCACCCAGGCCCATTCAGACAAAGGCCTGGGACCGAATTGGTTGAGCCTGCCCAACCACCCATGAGTAAACGTGAGGTTCTCCCTGCTTCGCCTGTGCTGATGGAAGAGCCTAGAAGGCTCAGGAATTATATCTGATTCTCACGAGTATGGAGGATGTAACCAACTGGCGCATGGCAACTGTCTGGTGCCCACCAGCCCTTACCAAATTTGACGAACTCAGGCCATGTTGAAATTCAGGGGGGCCGCTTTCACTTAGGGTGGGCTCATGCTTGCTGATAGGGCCCTACAGGGCATGCCAAGGAGCCAACTCGTAACAAGGCCTCGTCGAAGATCCATGCCCACATAGGGTTTACAACAGGCTCTGCTTGGGCCCCTCAGCCTGGTCTCATAGCCCTATAAAGAGGCATTGGCACATATTTGGAAGCCCGCCTTCACTTAGGGGGGGCACAACATCTTTCGGACACTGCCGAGGATCTAAATCCTCGCATACCTTCGCCCTTAGCTTCGAAAGTCCCGTGAGAAAGCCTTTGGTTCACCCCATTAGTTACTCAGTTCAAAGTTGTTAGCTTGTTGAGATTCTCTGATGGAATTTGAAGCCGTCTCTGTGGTTTGAACTTTGGAATATACAGCATCACAGCTTCAGAGGAATCAGAGCTTGTCGTTGGTGTCTTCAGCTATGGTTGGGGGCAGCATACACCTTCTTCAGGCAGGTACTCAGAGTCAGGGACAGTTGTAAGACAGGGATGGTAAGATAGATGATTGGGTTATTAATGATCTGGACACATGAAAGAGGACGAATCGTTTGGCGATTCGATCTATGCAGGTTATTGTCCTGCCGTTTGCAATCCACCCTGTGAAACGACTGCTAGGACACCCAAATAATCTGAATATAATATTATGAGAGACGTTAGTTTACCTTCCAAGTGCAGATTACGACACTCAGATTCATTCTCCTATATGAAGTGTGGACGGTAGACTGTTATGATCTCATATGCAAATCGAAAACCTAGTGTAGTCTTGTCAGCTCCCTCTACACTAACAGGCTCAGTTGTTAATCGGTTTTCTATTATGAAAGAGTCTGCCGTTGGTCTATGTTTCAGACTCAACTTTCGACGTGCTTGTCTTCGGGACGATTTCCGAAAGACCATTTGCAGTTGAGCATATATTTGTCCACTCATTCTCTTCCACCTTCGTTAGAGAGAGGATCATCTCTAGTACTTACGGTTTTTAGGCGGTCTAGCAATACGTTTACACGTGTCCATAAATGAATAGGTCCTCGCAATCTAAGGGATATCGACTAAGCGGTCATACTTTCATAACAAGTCTTGCATGTAACCATCCGCTTCTTATCTCTTATTTGTTTCCAGATAATTTGCGATGCAAAGACGAAACCAATCGAGAAAGGATTTTGACTATCATAGCCGATATCCGAAATTGCTAGAGTAGGGTTGTTGAAAATCCCTCGTTCCTGACATATGCTGCCACATCATGTTATCTTTCTAAAAAATAAGTTATTCTCAATTATTTATTATAGGATATAAATTCATGTTGTTAATTTTTATATTCTTTTTTTGTTTTTGGATCCTTGGTCTCTACGTCCCCGTTTCTTTCTTTTATCAATTAATCCATTTGAAGATTTGTAGGAATACGCATATGTCCTTATCCATTCCTTCTTCCCTAGCTTTGTCAGTCGCTGTCCAACATTATAGGCAGTATTCTATAGATTCATCCCACAATAGGAGGAATTGTTCTTATCCCTTAAACAACCTCTATGATTTCAACTCCTAACGGTAAGTAAGAAGGTTTGAATTCTCTGATATACTTATTTTCTTACTCTACAGAGGTTGGGAGGGCCTGCCCCTCCAAGGATGAAAGACTTAGTCTATTTCCCACCGTGCCCCTCCAAGGATGAAAGACTTAGTCTATTTCCCGGCGTGATTGCCTCTGTCTGACTAGGAACATTGCAACCCTGAAGTGGTAGATAACACGAAGGTTATGACTTTTTCGCAGCTAAAATATTGTCTTTAGCTGCCTTCCCCCACAAGATGTAGCACCAGCTACATCTGTTATGTAGTCCTGACACACTCGTCTAGGCCGCTGCGCATGGTCCCAATGTGCAGACTTATCATACTTTGTATCACCTGCGGTTGCCACCACGGACCATTTTACCGCCCGCGGGCACGGAACCCCGAAATAGTTTTCGGGGTCTCAAAATATTCGAAAAAATAAAATAAAATAATAGGCGTGTAAAAAAAAAAAACTCTACACGCCTATGATTTTTAATATTTTTCTGTGACACCTTCCGAAACGGAAAAAAAATAAAAAAACGAAAATAAAAAACAAAAAAAATAAAAAAAATAAAAGCGGCGATGGATTTTTTTAAAATATAATTTTAGTGTGTTTGGCTACCGACAAAACACTTCCCCACCATTTTTTGTGGTTGTTTGCAAAGAACCAAACAACGCGGATCGGAGAAAAAAAAAAAGGGTCCGAAGGCCCGTCGAGGGGGCCCCGAACTGGGTTTGCTTGGGGGGGAGGGGGTGGGGGTGCGGGGGGGACAGCCACTGGGTGGGGCTTGAGACTGCATAGCAGCAGACCTTCCTGAAGTTGTTGTTGATGTCTCAGGATAAATGTCCACACTTATCTGGGACGGCAACAAAAACTTATGTTGGTCATCTGTTGATGTCAACAGACGTGTGTGCCGGACCCGCCGTTATGGCGGTCCGACAGGACGGAGAAGAAGGGTGGACAAAGGAGGAGGTAGAGATGGAGCTGGAAGGGACAGCGCAGCTCCGACGCAGACTCCACACACGCGTACTCCAAGATCTGCAAAAGTGAAGAATGATGAAAAACAGACAACTGCTGGGGTATACCCCCAACGGACTGACTGACTGGACAGGACTGGCCTGGTACCGACAGTGGTACCGGGCAGGACTAGAACAACACACGGCCTGTGGGGTCAGGCCACGGCCTGGTCCCACAAGCCGAACTGGGCAAATAGCTAAATGTGCCCTGGCTGTAGGCCAGGGCAGATGAAGGCCCGCTGCACGATCCTCAGACCTGTAATGGATCGCAAGAGCCATAAACACGCTATTCGCAAAAGCAGCGGAACTCTGCAATAAAGAAAGCTGAGAAATCTAGGATGCAGAGCAAGCTCCATGCGGAGTCCATGCGATGCATCCTAGTCTACATAATGTCAAAAGAAAGCAAATGTCTGGTATCCATATCCTAGCTAACAACAGAAAATGAAATGTAGTATGATACAATCCTAAAGTCCTGGAGGCAGTGGCCTCAGTGCTGAAAGGAAAGGAACAATATGTCACAAGATAATGTCATGTCGCTGAACCACTAAGAGTGGGATGATCTTAGAGGGGGTGAATGCAGCCTAAGAACCGAAACTCCTAAGGGCAGTCACACATGAAGGTGGGATAGGTCATCAGGCTCAAGGTGGGAGAGTGGTAGCAAAACAAAACCAATGACCCTAACAGATAGACCATCAAGGCGGGTGCTGCTCGACAGAAGGGTGACACCATGCAGGGTCGACTATGCAAAGAGGAGCCTGGAATAGGGTGGAGCTATGCCGAACTGGAGGCATGCAATAGACGGCGCTAGGGTGATGTGGGCAGTGGGTGAGGGAAACATGCACACAACTCACCAACTCGGAGAGAGAGCTAGATCTGGGAGCAAGGAAGCCAAACTAACGCTACGGTCTCAATGCCTATGCGATACCAAGGGAGAGCCAAACTCAAAGAGACCCAGCTAAGTGAGAACCATCGTGCGACAGAGGCAAGGGAGTATGCAGGGTAGGGTGGTGACGTGAAGTAGTTACGTCCAAGGTAGCTGAAGTCGATAAGGTGGTTGAAGTCGTCGAAGTGGTCGATGACGTCCATGAAGTAGCAGTCGAGTCGATGTCGAAGCAGAGACGCAAAACGCTGACATCCTGAAGAAGAGCTGATGATGGAGTACCTGATGATGTGAGTCAGTGGGGAAAGATGGAGGATAAGAGTGTCAGTCATCGTAACGCGAAGGGCGACGATGAGTGCGCTGTGGACGCTCGGAGGCGACCGTCTGCGGCTGAGGAACGGCCTCAGAGGGAGCGGGCTCGTCCTCAGCAATCTCCTCAGCCGGAGGAGGAGGAAGAGGGTCAATCGGCTGAGTAGAAGCAGATGTCTCAGCATGACGAGCACGATCATATGCACGCACCAACATCCTGGCGTGCTGCAAGTGCTCGAGGGGCTCCCAAGTAGCCTCCTCATCAGGGTAGCCCTTCCAACGCACAAGGTACTCGATGCGTGGAGGAGTATCATCGGTAACTCGGCGTGATACGATGTCGGAAACAACGAACTCCTCTTGACCGTCCACCATGATAGGTGGAGGGCGCTCATAAGGGCGCTCGGACGGTCTGCGATAAGGACGCAGCAAGGAGACGTGGTAAACATCGTGTACGCGAGCCTGTCGGAGGTAATCAAGTAGCTTCACACAGAAGCTGACCGGATGAGCGGTAGTATCAGAACCGACGGCCTGAAGGATGCGGCATGGACCGAAGAAACGACGCCTGAACTTGCAAAGCGTATGTGCTTCGAGCTGTAAGTGGCGTGCGTCGACGAGCACATCGTCACCGACTTTGAATGGATGATCCATTCGTGATCGGTTCGCTCGTGCGGCCATGCGAGTCTGGGAGTCGGCTAAACTCTCGTTTGCGCGCTTCATAATCGCCGCCATGTGGGCGATCCAGTCGCTAGCGCAGGGCAACGAGTGTCTGGGTGCAACCGCGATGGTTGTAGAAAATCTGCGGGTATGCGAGGGTGGTAGCCGAGGTCGCAATAGAATGGCGACATCCTCGTGGCTGGCGAAACAGCGTGGTTGTACGCACTGCTGGTCATCCCTAACAAACTTTCGGAGGATATTACCGAGAGTTTTGTAGGTGACCTGAGTTTGACCATCTGTCTGAGGGTGGTAAGACGATGAGAAGCAGAGCTGGGATCCGTACACCTCGTGTAGGCGTCGCCAAAATATGCTGGTAAAACGCGGGTCACAGTCGGAGATGATGCTCTGAGGTAAGTCGTGATCTCTCATGACTCGGTCGAAGACGATGTCGGCGACCCCACGAGCGTTAATGAGATAGCGGCACGGGACAAAACGTGCACACTTCGTGAAGATATCGACCACGATCAAGATAGCATCATAACCGCGCTCAGTGGGTGGGCGGAGGGGACCAATGAAATCCATTGAGATGGACTGCCAACAACCCTCAGGTATGGGTAGGGGTTGAAGTAACCCATACGGAAGGTGGTTCGCACTGTTCACCTCCTGGCAGATACGACACTCCTGGATGTAGGCTTTGACAAAGTTCTTGGACTTCGGCCAGACGTATAGGCGGCAAACACGAGCCAACGTCTTGTGGAAACCCTTATGACCGGCAACTGCCTGGTCATGGAACTCTGCTACAGCCTGGACGCGGAGCTGTCCAATGGAGGGAACGTTGATACGTAGTTGTAGCTGACCAGATCTGCCATGCCAGCACACAAGGTCGTTCTCCCCGAGGGAGTAGGAAGGGACGGTCTTGCCACTCCGCAATGTCGCGTGGATGACGCGATAATCGGGGCAGTGACGGTACTGAGTGCGATACGAGTCGATCACCGACTGATCAACAGTGGTGATGGAGATCGCAACAAGATGGATGAATTCCTGATTGTGATCAGGACGGCGGGATAAGGCATCGGCGACGCGGTTCGTTTCACCCTTGATGGGCTAAGTGGTGAAACTGAACTCGGATAAGTCACGCCACCAGCGTGCCTGTCGAGGGTAAAGCTTAGGCTTCGTGAGGAAAGCCTAGAGAACTGAGTTATCCGTGCGTACCGTGAAGGGCGCCCCATGTAGATAATGACGCCAATGTCGGGTAGCATAAACTACTGCGAGAACCTCACGTTCATCGGCAGTGTAATTTATCTCGGCAGACAATAGCTGACAGGAGTAGAAAGCGATCGAGCAATCTCCAGCACGAGCCTCGACAGTCCCATCCTCCGCGATGGTGGGGGGGTAAGTAACAGGAGGACTGTCAGTGGAGGGAAGTGGTTGGAGAGTAGGCGTCAGTCGAGAAGCAGTGTCAGCAGGAGGGGGGGGGGAAGGAGGAACATGGGGGTAAGGCGATTCTAGAGGAGAGGGAAACACCTGAGAAATGATAGCTCCTACTGCAAAATCCAATGCATTGGTGGTGACGATAAAGGGACGATCAAAATCGGGAAGGCGAAGAACCGGTGCACAGGTCACCGCCTTCTTGAGAGCGCGAAATGCGTCCTCGCACAGTGGTGTCCAAAACCACGGCGGGTTCTTCCGGAGGAAAGTAGAGGTAAGGACGTAGGAATACCTAGCGTATCCCTGTAACTCGTGAGGCCTAGGATACTGCGAAGCTGCTTGACAAATGTGGGGACGGGCCACTCTGCAATAGCAATGATCTTCGTGTCGTCCATGTTGAGACCCTGGTCAAACACATAGTGTCCTAGGAAGTCCACTTTGCGCTGGGCAAAGCGACACTTATTCAGCTTGGCATAGAAGCCATGCTTGCGTAAGTGTTGTAGGACATCGCGGAGGTGTCTGAGATGGTCTTCTAAGGTACGACTGTAGACCAGGATGTCGTCCACGTATACGAAAACGTATTCTTCAAGGATGTCCTTGAAGATGTCGTTCATCGCCGTCTGGAAGGTGGCTAGTGCATTGGTGAGGCCGAATGGCATCACCGTGAACTCGCAGTGGCCGAAGCGCGATCGGAAGGTGGTCTTCGGCTGATCCTCTGTGGCAACGCGGATCTGGTGGTAACCGCTATGAAGATCGATCTTCGTGAAGAAGCGGTTGCCTGCCAGACGGTCAAACAGCTCATCCGCGCGGGGCATGAGATAACTGTTTTTGACCGTGTAACGGTTAAGGCCGCGGTAGTCGATGCAGAGGCGGAGAGTTCCGTCCAATTTGCGAGCAAAGAGGACTAGGTGCACCCCAAGGGGAGTTACTGGGTTTAATGACGAAAAAGCTCCTCAAGTTGACGCTTGAGTTCCGTCGCCTCTTGGATCGAGAGTCGGTACGGTGCCTGATGGTGAACACGATAGTCAGGCACGAGCTGGATAGAATGCTTAACACCGTGTATCGGGGGAATCCCGTTGTATGAGAAATACGGGGGAAAGACGTCGCGGTACTCTCGAATCAGGTCGCGAACGGCCGACTCTAAGTCTGCCCTGAACCGTGTGAGTTCCTCAGCGTCTGCGTCGGCACGAGACGTATGTGTGGACTCGACAGTCGACGGCGTAGGGACCTGGGATATGGAGGGGGTATCCGCAGGCTGACGGGTGGACGTAGAGATGGGAGCCGTGATCGTTCATTGAGTAGAACGTGATGTTCTCCTGTCGTATGAAGTGAGCAAACTGACGAGGGGAAGTGAAGGCGATGTCGGGGTGAGACCCTGAGGGACGAGGGTCCCGGGGAGGTAGGTCGGGAGGAGTGTCCTTCGTGGTTCCAATGAAGGGGACGCGATGGGTCTGACCACACTTCGTTTTGAGAACGAGTGTCTCGGTCGCCCATTCGGCCTCTGTGCTACGAAACCGGCGAGACCAGGGAGTGCCAAGGATAAATTCGTACCCAGTCTCCATCACATCGAAGTATGCAGAGGAATGGTAGCGCCGAGGCGCCTGGGTACTATCTGGTGGCTGGAGGGTGAGAGAGAACTGGAGGTCGGGAACCGTCTCATCGAAGAAGCGTTGTGTCTTGTTATCTCCGAGGGTAACGGAGATAGGAGAGCGGGACCCAGAGGTAGCTAGGCGAGCTTCCTTAACCCCTCGAGGGTGAACGAAATCTCCATGCGAGCCAGAGTCTCATAAAGCGCGGTACACCCTTGTAGATGTCCCTAGGCGAATAGGGATAACGGGTAGGGTGCGATTAGGGTCGGAAAGCAGAGCGAGAAGACGACGCAGGACGTTGACGTATCTCGTGAGTCGCTACTGACGTGCTTGCAGAATGCTTAAGTCCAGGAGATATGACACAACGTCACCGTGAGTCGCCAACTGAGCGCTACAACGGGTTGTGCGAATGGCGCGACGCGTCGGAAGTCTCGGGGGAGAAGCGCTAGATGTGGCGGTCTGCTGGGAGGCAGACGGTACCTCGACAAACGACGGGGCTGAGAGAACTGTGTCTGTCGTATCCTAAGGGTCCTCTGGTGCGGTAGCCAAAGGGGCGAACCGCGACTCGGTAGTCGGGAAGCCGGCTACGTGCGAGGCCTCAGGGGTACACTGCACCGTGACTACCTGGATGGGGCTGGCCGGGCGGGGCCGGGGGGGGACTGAGATCGGCGCTGACGAGAAATGTCAGCGTAGTACCGATTGAGGCGGTGTGGTATGGACACCGTCAGGAGGTGTGTCCATCCTGGCGGCAACGAAGGCAGTCGCGTCGGGCCTCAATGGAGGCACGCTCCTCGGGGGATAGAGCTCTGCGAGGAGGGACAGAACCCTGCGGGAGGTCTATCTGAGGAACTGTGGGTGTGCGGGCGCCAGCCTGTGGAACCCGACTGCGTGCACGACCCATGACAGACATGGCCATCTGCAGATGGTCAACCATTGGGACAGTGTCGTCATCCAAGTGGTACTGGATGACGTCCCGAAGCTCGATGTCCTCGGGGGCGTCCCCGATGGTAGGATCAACCTCGGCTGAGGCGTCCTCTCCATAATTGAGAGAACAATACTGCCGAGAGAATGACGCTCCAGGTCGAGCCGAGCGACGAAAACGACCAGCAAACGAGGAGCGGCCTCAGGTGGTACCCCGAGATTGGGAGGTGGCGGCTGGCCGCGAAGAGGATGGGGCGATGGAGAAGCGACTGCACATCCTGTGGTACTGACGCGCAGCCTCGTATGCCTGCTCCGCGGAAGAGAATGATCGCTATCATAGCTCTAGGCGGTAGTCAGTCGGCAGGCTGACAAGGAACCGGTCGGTGAGTGTGACCCCCAGTAGGAACGTCTCGTCACAAACAAGGCGAGCGTCCTGAAAACACCCGGATGTGACGCTCCAGGTCGGCCGGTATAGAGGACCCGGACCATCTGGTCTGGGTGACGCGGTCTAAGGCGTCAGTGGCGTCATGACGAGTGCCGAAGTGGTCCTGAAGGGTGGTCGGCCAGAGTGGGGACCTCACCCACTCGGAGGCGCTGGGTATAATGATCCTCCCACGCAGTGGAAGGGCTACCTCGCAATTTGGTTGCGAGCACATCGCACCACAACTCCTGACGGGTGGTCGTCATAGAGAGTGTACGTGTTGCTATCTGCAACCAGCGAGAGACACAGGATGTGCCATCATACTCGGGAATGTCTGTGGTGCGCACAGGAGGATGTCCACTATGCTGATGGCGGGGGGAGAGAGATCGAGGCGAATGCATTGCGGCGGCGTAAGTCGAGGCTGCTGCTGGTGCGGAGGTGGGGGAAGGTTGTGGGCCGTGGCCGCTGGCTGATTGACCAGCAGACAAGGAGGCAACGACTGCGGGCAGCTGTCCCAGAATAGCCAGGTAAGAGTGAAGAGGCTGAGGAGAAGGTCGAGGGAAAAGAGCCTGTATCATGGGGACCGAAGGGGTGGTCGAGGAGGAAGGGTGGGCAGCCTGTGATGGGTGAGGTTGTCTAAGAGCGAGAATCTCCGCCTGAGCCTACGCGATGGTGGCCTGTAAAGTGACCACTCGCTGGGTGCGCGCGGTCGGAGGTGGAGGGGGCGGAGCGGGTCTCCCAGTGGGAGGAGGAATCCCAGCCTGGGCGGCACCCTGCTGTGGGGGTGGGGGGACGAAGGCAGGAAGAAGAGGGCGGAGCCGTATTGCCGCGACCAGTGCGGGAAGCTGGGAAGCAACACCGGTGTGGGTCGATGAAACTGCTGGGCCAGAAGGCGGTAACTCGACCGCAGCACCTACGACAGTAGTAGAGACGGTAGGGACGGTCGTGGTCGAAAGAATTGCCGCAACAGACGAGGTGGTCTGAGCGGCAGCAGCACTCGCCACCGCTAAGGGGGTGTGCTGGGCCTGGCCCGCAGAGGAGGGGGAACCATGGTGACTCCGTCTCCGGAGTTCTCGAAGCCGGAATCGGAGCCGGTAGGGTATGGGGTGTGGGAGCGGTGGGGAGAGCGATGAGCGGAGCCCTTGAGGCGGTTGACGTCGAGGGCAAGCGCATTGATTTGTGCTTGCAACGGTCCAAGCGTACTGAGTTGCGCCTAGATCGCTACAAGGGCGGCATGAAGGTCCATGGTGTCCACATGGGCCTGACCAGGAACAACAGACTGCGCGGTGACCTGGGATGTGGATTGCGCCGCGACCATCTCCTTAGGTGTAGCGCTCTCTGTGGGCAGTGGGGGGAGAGAAGTAGACATGGTGGGAGGTGGGGGGAGATATGGGTTGTGGTATGGGGATAGAGGACCACCGGTGAGAGGGAGGGGACTGCGAGAGCGGAGTGGGTAGTCGTGGGTCGGCTTGCCCCGTGACCAGCGGGTCGCGCGTGACATGGTGGCGCGAATCCGGTCGAGGGGGGAGGAGCCGTTTGGGTCCAGGGTGCCCGACGGGAGGAGGTAAAGAGTAGGGGGTTTAGGGAAACCCTAAACCCTAGAAAAAACCCTAAGGAAACCTTAGCCGGAGTTTAGGTGATTAGGGGAAGGAAGCGACAACCTAATCGAGAAAAGAAAATAATAGTTATGGAGGGGAGGGAGAATAGAGTAAGCAGTGGATTTCCGAGATAAAAATAAAATAAAAGAATAAATAAAAATAAATAAATAAATAAAATGTAAAGAGTGAGGAGAGAGAGAATATTTTTTTTTTTGGAATTTTCGGCAGCATTTTCCCATCCCGCATGGGGTCAAAAATCTGCCAAGAGGAAGGAAAGTACAAGAGGGACACACTAACTTTCAAAATGCCGCAACTAAAATTTTCAGAAAAATAAATTAGTAAATAAAAAAATAAATAAGGAGGTGGAGGAGAGTGAAGAGAAGCTAAGTTTTGGAATTTTTCAAAAATTTCGGCAGCATTTCGTTACCCCCATGGGGTCGAAGTGTGCCGTCAAGAAAAAAACTAAGTAGAATGGAAAAATTTGGCCAGCGCTCCGCTACCCCCAAGGGGTCAAAATGTGTGCTGACAACAAAAAAAGACTAAGTGCTAGCAAGATATAGAGGTGCCGCAGAAAATTTTAAATTTTCAAAATAAATAAAATAAATTAAAAAATAAATCATAAAATAAGAAAAGAGGTACGGAATAAGATGATTCAGATTTTTGGAGGAAAAGAAAAATTTTACATCAAAGAGAAAGAGAAAAGAAGAAAAACAAAAAAATTCGGAGTTGGGTGTGGGGGGGATGGAAAAGTGATGACGAAAGAGAGAAAGAAGTTAGAAGAGAAAGAAAAAGGTAAGGTGGGGGATGGGGGAGATGATGGGATTGTAGGAAGGGGAGAGAGGGAGGAGAAGAGGGTGGTAGAATGGGAGAGAAGGGTATGAAAAAGGTGGAGAGGAGTAGATGATATTAGTGAGAAATGGTGAGTGGGGAGGAGAGGGGAGAAAAAGGTTGTGGAAGATGGGTGGAGAGGGAGGGAGGAGTAAAGAGTAATGGTAGGGGGGAGAAAAGGTGATTAGATGATCGGGGAAGAGAGAAAGGGGTTGGGGGGTAGTAGGTTAATTGTTGGAGGGTGATACAAGGCTCTTGGGTGGCCAAGAGCAGGGTTCTACCAAGATTCATAGGGTCTTGACCTTCAAAGTGCTGGTGGCCTGATGCCACAGCAAAACAAAAAGAGATGATGATGATCTAGGGCTGGCTGAGATCTTGATCGGCCACCCTAGTGCCACAGTCACACAGCCCCCTTGCTAGGGGGGAATCTTGAGCTGTTGCCACACTGTTGCTGCAACATTGAGC
>BFEA01000509.1:921216-932193 GCA_003427395.1 Chara braunii | reverse complement strand
TGCAGGGATTGCATTATGTAAAATTTGGTTTCCCTGGTGTACATCTTCTTCTTCTTATAATCATCGATGTCTCATTTGAAGTTCCTTTATTTCTTTTTGCAATTGTATGTCATTGTACCATTAGCTATGGAGTCTGAG
The DNA here is from genome assembly GCA_003427395.1 of Chara braunii. Lineage (NCBI taxonomy): Eukaryota > Viridiplantae > Streptophyta > Charophyceae > Charales > Characeae > Chara > Chara braunii. The sequence continues at coordinate 932,055 of BFEA01000509.1, read as the reverse complement.
CGATTCTAATCCTCGCTCTCGCCACTCAAGTTCATTCATTTAGTGTTGCAACTGGATGTCATTGTATTATTGGATGAACGTGAAAATCTGAATTGGTTCGGCTATAGAATGTAAAACAACTATTACCTAAGAGCGTAAGCATGTGAAGTACGAATGTATGTGTAACTCGACATTGGTCCGATAATATTTATACGCACAGGAAAAAAAAAAAAAAAAAAAAAAAACAAGACATAAGAAAAAATAAAAAATAAAAAACCAACATTGGGTGGGGGGTGGGGGGGCTAAGGCGAGGTGTGTATGCTGGGGTAGGGGCTGCGGAGTGGTGGGGGTGTGCGGTGGGGCTCTAGGGTTTAGTGAGGCGGGGGTTGCTTCGCCGGGGCGGGGATTGGCTACCCGTGGAGGGAGGGTGGGTTCGGTGATGGAGGTGCATGTGGTCGGCCGGGCGGATGGTGGAGGCCGCGGATTTTTTTTTTTTTTTTTTTTTTTTTTTTTCAACCTTCAGCGTTCCCAACATGTACTGCAATGTTCCCACAGCCGCGATCCCGCCCCCCGTCGTTCGAATTCTAGCGGAACGGCCATGTCGTTCAACGGGGATTCAACAGGGATTCAACGGCCATTCAACGACGTTGAATCCGTTCAACGGCCTTTCAACGGGCGTTTAACGGATTCAACGGGGGTACAACGGGGGAGTCGGGTGTTGAGTTTCGTTTTTTTTACTTCGCCTGCAGTGCCCCAGGCACAACGATTTTTGCGTTCGGCCCGTTGTTGAGCGTTGTTCAACGGGAAGAACACTGAATTCTTGAAAACCTTACAAAACCACAAAACCTAACATTTTTTATAGAATGAAAAAGTGAAAGTCAAAATCTTATTTTTGACACATAAAAGATAGTGTTTCTAATTGTTTTCCGAGAAAGGAGGCAAAAAAATTGGCAAGAAGTCTAGTGATTCTCAAAATGTGAAAGAAATTTTTTTCCAATAAAAAAACATGTTATAAGACTATAAGTCATTTTCAGTAGATTGAAAAAAAACATAGCTTAAATAAGACAATCTCTAAGAACTGCAAGACGAATTCGAAAGACGTTAAAAAAAACACTTTCAGTAAATACTAATTTATAAAACTATAAGTCGTTCTCAGCAGTTTGGTAAAAACCTATGTAGCAAATACGGATATCCGGCAGACCAATTTTATCCGGAATTTTCAATCCGGATGAAATTTCCGGATGAATTCCGGGATACGGAAAATGCGGCCCTGCAAAAAATAAAAATAAAAAAAAATGAAAAAATCTGAAAAAAAATTATGTTGTTCATATCAATGATATGAACAACTTTTGGTATGAGGCCATCTTTGATTACTCAACAGATATGAAGATAAAAAATAAAACAGAACAAGAAAATAATATTTAGATAAAAAATTATAGAATGAATTAAGCATCCCCCCTCTAAACCCCTTTATTCCCTATCTTATCCCTTTTAAACCCTTCCACGCCCTATCAAGCTTTTCATGAAATAGGAACGTAGTTCTATTGTATTTTGCATGCGCAATATCACTTTTCTTTTACTTTTTTTTTTTTTTTTTTTTTTGAAGGTCTTTTCCTTAATCATCCGGATTTCCAAATGATCCTACCCCCCGATCATCCGGCCAGATAATCCGACCAGATTATCCGGCCAGATAACCCATGCTACCTAGGTAAAAACCACGTTCTGTAAAAACTAGTTTATAGAACTGAAAAATTAATAAAATCCATTTTTAAGTTTATTGTAAATTCCTTGTCAAAAAATATATGTTATGTAAAAGAAGAATTCAAACAAATTTTGCCTCGGGGACATCTTTAAATGTTTAGCCAACCACGATTTAAAAAAAAAAAAAAAAAAAAACTATAAAAAAAAAAAAAAACTAAAAAACAATATATTCGTCCATGTATGAGGGGACATATCCAAGAGAATGTATTCGTGAGTGGGAGAATATATGTGCGTGTTTGGAAAACCCGCGAATAGTTTCATCGTGCTTCATATCTTATAGAACTATAAATTTGATTTTTTTTAATTAAAAAAATTGGGATATTTCGATTCTTGATTTTTTTGTAAAAAGACTTGCTTCTCTCCTCACCACTTCTAGTGGTTTTTGAAAAGTATTTTTCTAATTATTTTTTGCGGTTAATTAACTTCACATAGAATGTTGTTCATGTAGGAGGCATGAAAAATGTACTATCAGAATCTTTTAAAAATTTCGTGCAAACCTAAGAATTTTTTTTTTTAGGTTTTCACGAATTTTTTGTTGAAGGCCCATTGAATCGTTCAACGGGGTTTCAACGCCCCCCCCCGGGCTATTCAACGGGTAAAACGACGTTGAAAAACTCTCGTTGGCTGTTGAATGGGCACACAGGTTGTGTCATTTTTTTCCTTTGTCAATTTCGTCGGACTCGTGTAGGGAAAAGTGTATTCATTTTCCATTTTCTTTTTCTTATGTTTTACAGGGGCAGGGTCAACTCGCAAATGGAGGTCCTCGAATTATCCGACACACATATAGCAGAAAATGTTTTGGTTCACGATAAAAAACAAGGAAATATTAAAGGCATTAAGGGTTGATGTCGAGATCAAGAAGAAAAAACATGCCATAACCATTGAGGAGTGTCCTTCACTTCTGCCCCAGAGAAGGGGACATATCCACGAATTGTGGCTAGCAGTCAAACCATGCATGAGAGATCCTTAGAACTTCGTTTCTCAGTACCCTACGTGGAGCACGCGGGGGAGAATTCGTTTCGGCAAGTACGCTTCAAAGTTTGCAGGTTCTTGACAACATTATACGAAGATCGGTGCTGCCTCACATTGTGTTTTGTACCCTCGTTGATAATGAATTACAAATTGCAGCGAGCGGTCTACTCACCTTCTTGCATATCGACGACAGGGTGAATGATAAAGTGGTTGATTTCTACATGGCGCTCTTGGGGTCGACCACATATGAGACATGTCACATGATGTCGGACCTTCGTGTCTTCAACTTTAATTGGTTCTTCTTCAGTGAGCTGCAACTTCAAGGACACGGTAGGGTGATAAGGTGGGCTAAAAATATAGATCTACTTCAGTACGATATTATATTTGTGTCTATCCACAAAGATAACGAGCATCGAATTTTCCTTTTCGTCAACTTGAGACACAAATTAAACAATATCTTCGAAATTTTTGATTATTTTCACCACGTTATAGCCGATTTGGGTTTTTACCGTAGCGTTTTCAATTTGATTGTACATTGTTTGGAACATGAAACCTTACATAGCCGATCGAGTAAGAGTTGAAAGTCAATGACGGCAAATGTTGTGGTAGAAGGAGTTGCAGGACAAGTGGATAGGGCTACTTGCGGGGTATTGATGTTGATGTTTGCAACATTGTTGCAATATGGTGATCGACCATGTTTCTCGTTCTCTCGTAAAAATATCCCGCTTCTGAGATGAAAATTGACAACATGTATCCAAGAACGTCTTTATCTTTGATGGTGGTGTACGGCTTACGAACTTATTCTGGAAGTGTTTCATTCATTCGTGAACAAATTGTGTGATACATGACATTATTCAACTGTCGTTTTTACAACGATATTTTTTTTTTTTTCGAGTTTCAGGTGTTTTTAGCATGGTCACTGCCTCTCTAGCATCATGTTTGGACTTCGTAATCTTTGTCACAAACCAGTTGTTTTTCGTGCAACAGAACTAGTTCGCATTGCATTCCATGTTTCAAATTTTGGTGACATCTGATGATATCCAAATTTTGCATTAATATTAAAACTTGTGATACGACATTAGTGTGTAAATGCAGAAGAAATCTCGACAAGTGCATGAGTGTGCGATTCACTATGCAAAGATTACTAACATAACGTCTCTTGCATGTGCATACACTCAAATGTCTTGTGACTACCAACATTATATGTACCCATAAATTTTATCTTTCATCACTGAAACTCTTATGAGTGACAAATTAAAGTGTTGATTCGCTCGAAATTGAGCATTTTTTTACGTTCAAATTCAATATGACTGGTGCTGTTGCAGAAAATAATCATGTATGTTCCTGTAAGTCGGCCAGGTTGTTGATTGACGCAAGGAAAACTTCAATGAAAACATAAACTTCATCAATAGAATGATCATTCTTTCCATGAAGTATGTTCTTATTGTAGCATCCCATCACAAAAGTTGGCCCCGACTTAGAATTTGGTTGCCTCGATCAAGGCGTGGTTTTAAGTTCTTAGAAGAAATGATGTTTTTAATTCCCCGGTATCCTCACTTAGTGTGTCGACGCATAATGTGGTCTGTTTCCGTGTATTTGCTGTAAGTAAAATTCCGCCGAGATGAGGACTTCGACGATTGTCAGTTTTTTGTTTTTGTGAATTGTTGTGTTTTTTCTTTGTCAAGGGTGGGGGTGTCACGCTTGAATGCGCTCGTTGTTTTGTTTTCCAGCCGCACACACGCTCCTCAATTGTAAGTGACATGCAAAAATGAACTCCAATGATTGGAGACGTCACGCTTCTTGTAGGTTGTGTTAGTCTTTTCCATTGTGACATCACTTTCATTGGACTCGTGTAGGAAAAACTCGTGTTGGAACATGAAACGTTAGATAGCCGGTCGAAAAACAGTTGAAGGGCGATGGTGGCAAATGTTGTGATAAAAGGAGTTGCAAGACAAGTGGATGGTGTTAGTTGTGGGGTATTTATGTTGATGTTTGCGACGTTGTTGCAACGTGGTGATCGACCATCACTCTTGTTCTCTCGTAAAGACATCCCACTTTTAAGACAATGATTGGCAACCGGTCGTTGTCTTTGATGGTGATGTTCGACTTTCGAACTTTCTTTAGGAAGTGTTTCATTCACTCATTATTAAATTGTGTAATACACAACATTATTTAACTGTCGTTTTGACAATAATACTCTTTTCTTTTATTGTTTTGAGTTTGGGTTGTCTTTGGCATGGTCACTACCTATCTACCATTATGTTTTGACTTTGTAATCTCTGCCACAAGCTTGTCCTTTTTTGTGCAGCAGAACTAGTTCTCATTGCTTTCCATGTTTCAAATTTTGGTGACATCTGATAATATCCAAAAAATTATTTTTCATCGTTAAACTTTGCAATAAAACAAAAACGGTGTGTGGATGTATTACAAATCTCGGCAAGTGCATGAGTGTGCGTTTCACTATGCAAATATTACTAACATGACATCTCTTGTGTGGGCATAGAGTCAGATCCCTTGTGATTGTCTGCATTATATGTACCCAACAATTTTTCCTTCAATAACTGGAACTTTTATGCGTGAGAAAGTAAAGTGCGGATTGACTCGTAATTAAGCATTTTTTTTACGTTCAGATACAATATGGAGGGTGTTGTCGCATAAATCAATCAGGTAAGTTCTTGTGAGTCGGTCAGGCTGTCGGTCGAGGTCGGGCAATGAAAACATAAACCTTATCAACGAAATGATCTTTCTTTCTATGAAGTTTGTTTTTATTGTAGCATCACATCATCCTCGACTGAAAATCTCGCCCCCTCAATCGAGGGTTGTTTTTTTTTTTTGGAAGGATTTTTGGTTTTATTCTGCCGTTATCCGAATTTGTTAAGTCGATGCATAATGTGGTTAGTCTCCGTGTGTCTGTTGTAGATAAAAGTCCGTCGGGATCCGAATTTCTTCAACAATCGTACTTTTCCTTTTTAGTTTGTTATGTTTTCCTTTGTCAAGGGCGGGGGTTTCAAACTCGAATGCGCTTGTCATTTTGTTGTCCAGCCGCACACACGCTCCTCGGTGTTCAGTACAATGGAAATCCAAAGTTCAATAAACAGTCATTTCGTCAAAAAGGACATATTATATTTTTTGAACGAAATCAAAACAGACTTTTTTTGCCAAAATCCGGTCGGAATTTTTTGCTCCTGGGGGTCCGGCGTTCCCAGAACGCATGTATCTGGTCTATGTTTGAGACCACATACAATTTTTTTTTTTTTTTTTTTTTTTTTTTTTTTTTTTTTTTCTGGTCTGGTCTAGACCATAGACCAAATACATGTAGGGGGTCCTTCATTCTTGGAACGCCGGACCCCCAGAAGCAAGAAATTCCGACCGGATTTTGGCAAAAAAAAACCGGTTTTGATTTTTCAAAAAATATAATATGTCCGTTTTGACGAAATGATTGTTAATAGTTGTACAGGCTCGACGTCTTGTAGGTTGTATCATTTTTTTACATTATCACTTTCGGAGGACTCGTGTTGGAAAACGTGTATTCATTTTTTATTTTTTCGTTCTTCTATTTTACAGGGGTAGTGTCAGCTCGCAAATGCATCTCCTCGAAAAATTTGGCACACATATTGTAAGAAGTCATTGGGTTCAAGACAAAAACCAAGAAAGTATTCACGGCATCACGGATTTAAGTTGATAAAGAGATCGAAAATAAGGAGCATGCCATAGTCATTGAGGAGTGTATTTCCCTTTTGCGATCAAAGAAATGGACATATCCACGATCCCTTACTAGGAATCAGACCATGTTTGAGACATACTAAGCAATGCGTCGTGCTATGAAGGACAATCCTTAAAATTTTGTTTTTCACTACCCCGTGTGTGTGCTGTGTGATGTTGTGCAGTGCGCGCCACAACAAGTGGAGCACGCGGGGGAAGATTGGATGCAGCAAGTGCGCTTGAAAGCTTGCGGCGTCAAAATAACATTATACGAGTCTCAATATCAGTTCACACTTTTCTCTCTAGCCTCGTCGACTATAATTTGCGATTTGCAGCGGCAGATCTCGTCATCCTCTTGCATATCGACGACATGGTAAATAATGAAGTGGTTAATTTTCACATGGCGCTTTTGGGGTCGACCGCATTTATTCTTGTCCATGAAGATAATGATCAATCGATCCTCTTTTCCATTAACTTGAGAGACAATATCTTTAAAATTTTTGATTTTTTCTTCAGGTTGTAGCTGATTCACGTTTTTACCGTAGTGTTTTTTATTTTATTATACAATATTTGAAACATGAAACATACCATAGTTGTTTGGACAGGACTTGTAAGTCGGTGGCGGAAAATATTGTGATGGAATGAGTTAAAAGACAAGTGGATGAAACTAGTTGTGTGGTTCATGTTGATGTTTGTGACGTTGTTCCAACGTGGTGATTGACCGCCTTTCACGTTCTCTTATAAAAGAATCTCACTTCTTAGACGAGAAATAACAACTTGTATCGTGAAACGCCTTTCTCTTTGATAGTGGTGTAGGACTTCCAAACTTTATTCCAGAAATTTTTCATCCGTTAATGATTAAATTTTATAATACATGATATTGCTCAACTACCGTTTTGACAACGACATTGCTTTCTTTTATTGTCGCAAGGTTAAGTTGTCTTCGACATGCTCACTACATGTGTGGAAACATGTTTAAACTTTGTAATCTTTGTCACAAACATGTCGTTCTTCATGCAACAGAAGTAATTTGCATTGCGTTCCATGTATTAAAAATTTGCGCAGGACGACCTAAAGTGTACATATGATTGGCATAAGATAATTATATCGAAGTTGTTGTGCGGCACCACAAATCAGTGTTTGCATGTATGACAAGGATTGACAAGCGCGTAAGTATGCGGTTCATTATGAAAAAATCACTAACACAATGTTTTTTGTTCTTGCATACATTCAAATATCTTGTCACTGCCTTCATTACATTACACCGACATTTTTGCGTTCGTAAATGAAACTTTTGTGCGTGTTAAATTAAAACGTGATTTTGCTGGAAAATATGCAAATTTTAAAGTTTACTTGCAATGTGACGGGTATTGTCACAGAAAGGGATGATCATATATAACGAAACTAACTGGTTAATATAAGATGAACGGTGAACATCTTCAAGCTAGAGTTCGACAACTACTCTAAATGTTATAGAACTTGAAGATTATGATAAAAAATTCAACAAGTATACAATAATACATTGCTCATCATAATTATAAACATGTATGAATTTCATCACCTATCCAAACAATCGTCCTTGGCGAAAGGATGAGTTTGCCTATTACCTCTCTAAACAAGTCTGGATCTCATCTGATCCCCACACAACCGTATCAAGCGAGAGGATGAACATGTCTATGCTACTTAGAAATATCCAATTTGAAAGAAAACATGTCGAACAACGTTGCAATCATGACATCTTGCTAATCACAATTATACACAAAAATGGACCTAAACACACTTACGCATATCGGGCAAAGGCATGAGTGTGTCTGCCATTACACTTGTAAAGAAACCTCGATCTCATCAAATATCCAAACAACCGTCCCGAGCGAGAGGATGGGTATGCATGCCCAACTTAGGGATAACCTAAAGAAATATAATATTCAACAATGATGCAATCATGACACATTGATCATCACATTCATAAATAAGTAAGGATCTGAGCAAACTTTTGCGCTTACGGCGAGTGGATACGCGTGCCTGTAATTAAACTTCTAAATAAGTCTGGATCTCATGAAACATAAAAAAAAACTGCCTCGGGGGAGAGGATGAGCATGCCTACGTTGCTTAGCCGAAAATAAATTCGTTAAAAAAAAACACTATATAATGTCTTATTTTAACGAATTACATGTTAAATATGGCGTATTGGAGTTTTTGTGCTCGTTTAATTATTTGTTTTTGTTCATAGACTCATTTTATTGTTGGCATGTCGTGGTAGGACTTGTTATGGTCTCTTGGGATAGCGTGAAAGGGTGAGGTAGGTTGATTAAGGAGATAATCTTTCTCTCATTTTGGGTTGCTCTGTATTTCTCTATAACTTTAAAGCATATTCATGAATGTTGAAAATTTGAAATCCGGTGCTTTTGATTTACCCCTGTCCGTAGGTCCGATGTCGGATAAATCCATCGATTTTTCACATTTGGAAATGAGACCTGCTGCTCTCTTCCTACATATATCTCAGCCTCTCTTCTTGCATGTAGTGACATTAGGGGATATTTTAATTTGTCTGCTCTTTACTTCGCTTTGTCCATGCCTCTGGGATAGATTCATTGTAGAAGTACTTCTCTTGCTCTCTTAGTGCTTATATAGTGACATCCTGCTTGACTAAGGTGAGTAGTTAACATGTCCTTCAAGAGTGTCTTAATTATAAGAGATATAATTGGCAGGCTTGTCATGCACCTGACTGTAGATGTAGGCTAGTATATGTAGACTCGAACACCAATAGCTTTTGGTCATAGCTCTAGGAAAGATCCATCGACCCCGTGCTCTCAAGTATGTCGGTCTGATTCTCCACTTCAGATCTCACAGGAGTCACAACAACCACTTGGAGTTTTGAGTCGGGTATCTGACTGTCTATAAAAGCTAAATTCTGAGGCGGAATAGAATGACTCATATTATCTAGTGATACCAAGTGCAACCGCAATGCTTCAGTGCTTTAAATCTAGAAGCAAGGCCCAAAACTTAGGAATATTTGTTATAGCCTTGACTTTTAAGTAGTAGGGGTCATCTATTTGTGCTTACTTAAGGCATTGCATTTTAGTGTGGTAGCTTCCCGGTGTAGATAAAACATTTTCGAAAACATAATTTTTGTCATCCACTCAAGAACAATAGGGCCTGAAAGAGAATACTGCTTTTACAGACAACGACATTGTGGAGGTTGTGATAGTGTTATCGACATGTTATTTACCAGTAATTAGCATTAGTAGGGTAGGAAGCAATCTTGATCGGTGTCCATGGTGATTTTGATTTAGTGATTGTTGTCGGCCTTGAAGATCCAAGGGTGCGTGGCTATGTACCACCCGCGGCTGCGGTCACCGTGGGCATGACCGCGGCCCATCCGGTCAACTGCGGGCTCGCGGTCATGACTGCTGCGGCCGCGGTCGAAAAAGGCGTGCCGCGGGTGAGGGGGAGGGAGTACCAGAGGTCGGGGTCGGGATTCCGGGTGTGCACCCGAGGCCCCACCCCCCCACATTGAAAAAAAAATAAAAGAACTTAAAAATGGGGGGGTCCATTTGAAGCGGGGGGGAAGAAAAATAATGGACCCCCTTCCATTGCTTTTTTTTTTTTTTTTTACTTTTCTCTTTTTTGTTCTATTATACCGTTGCTAAGTTTTTTATTGCTTTTTTTATTTTTCTTTTAGGATTGATTGATTGATCAATTGGTTGATTGATTGATTGATTGGTTGATTGATTGATTGATTGATTGATTGATCGATTGATTGGTTGATTGATTGATTGATTGATTGGTTTGATTTTTTTTTTGGGTGGGGGGGATTGCTTAATTGATTGATTGGTTGATTGGTTGATTGATTGATTGATTGATTGATTGATTGATTGATTGATTGATTGATTGATTGGTTGGTTGGTTGAACGCGCGCACACACACACGCGCACGGAGAATTCTTCCACACACACACACACACACACACACTCACACACAAACACGCGCACACACACAAACGTGCGCACACACACAAATGCGCGCACACACACAAACGCGCACACACACACAAACGCGCGCGCACACACACACACTCACACACACACAAACGCGCGCACACACAAGTGCGCGCACACACACAAACGCACACACACACACACACACACACACAAACACGCATAAACACACAAACGCGCACACACACACAAACGCGCACACACGCAAACTCACACACTCACACACACACACACACACACATACACAAACGCGCACACACTCACACACTCACACACACACACACATACACACACACAAACGCGTACACACACACAAACGCACTCACACACACACTCGCACACAAACGCGGACATTCACACACTCACACAATCACACACACACACAAACGCGCACACACATACAAACACGCACACACACACAAACGCG
>BFEA01000509.1:892134-904298 GCA_003427395.1 Chara braunii | reverse complement strand
AACAAAAAAAAAACAAAAAAAAAACAAAAAAAAAACAAAAAAAAAACACAACGCTGATTGCCTGAGGCCAGAACGCTGAGTCCCTGAGTCCCTGAGGCCAGAGGCCTAGGGGTCCTTCGCTGTGAAACCGGGCAAAACGCGGTATTTTTGCTGGCAAACTATGGGAACCCCATAAAGCTGCAACGAAGCCCCTATTTTTGCAAAGGAAATTTCGAACGGACGGCATTTTTGCTGCCAAACTTCGAAACAGCAATATTTTTGCTATTAAAAAAGCAGTTGCATGCTTTTGTGTGATGTTGATGCGCTGTGCTGGGGGACACAGGCAGACTTCACGTCCGGCTCTGTATAAAGGCGCATGAACGGGCACTCTCCGTACAGTGCGCTGCGATCTGCTTACTGATCGTGGGCGGTGTCTGGGGATCGCAGGCGGGAGCTCCGAGAAGCGGCGTCGGCTCTCTCTTCTTCCACGGCATGTCAGCCGAGGAGAGGGAGCTCAACTTGAAGGGGCGACTCCATGCGAACAGCTCCGGGAGCGGCGAATTGGGGAGGGCGGTATCTGCTGCCATCGCCGGAAGAGCTCATCTGTTGCTGGGCGCGCGGAGACAAGAGCAAGGTCAGGCGAAAGGCGTGGACGAAGAGGATCAGGCACACGGTTTTCGAGTCCGTGTCTACGATGGCGGCGATGGTGGTCGTGCTGTTCCTGGGGCTTCTCCAGCTTGCCGTTCCTGGACTTGCTCAAAGTCCGCCACCTGGTACGGTAAAGATCGAGGGCTTGACCTACGCTGGCGATGGCTGTCCGCCTGGAAGTCTCGATCTCGCAATCTCCCCCAACGGAATTTCCAGTTTGGGTTTCACGAAGTTCACGGTGTTCACCCCAGGACGTCCAGCTGACCGGCGGAAAAGCTGCCATGTGGGCGTCAGCCTGAGCTATCCTGCTGGGTTCACGTTTAGTGTGAAGAATGTGGCATTCCGAGGGTCCGCCCAGTTCGGGGAAGTCGTCAAGGGTGGACTGAGAGCCGGGTACTACTTCGTGGGTTTCCCAGGGACAGTCAGATCCTCCCGGAGCTTGCCTCCTCCTGTCGAAGGCAACTTTGAGTTCTCCGACAGCTTCGGAACCTTTGCCTATGCACCGTGTGGCAGTGAGTCGGCGTCGCTCAATGTCTTTTTCGAGGCAACAGTAGTGCCCCCACCCCCGCCGGAGAAGAACAACAAGGCCTTGGTCGTCCTAAAAAACAAGGGCTCGATCACCGTCACCAGTGCCGGTTTTGGTCTGCTCTGGAAGAAGTGCTAAGGACATACTCGTATTAAACCGTTTCTGGAGCATCTGGCGGCAAATGCACCCAGATCCAGTTCAGAAGAAAGTCGTAATGTGAGCATGACCTAAGCTGATTTAACCAGGCGTCAACAACAGGGGGGGGCGGTCGTTCGACATCAGCAAGCTACTTGGAGAGAAGCAGAATGAGCGACCGGGAGGGGCTCAGCTTGGAGATCAGTGGATTAATTTATCGGTCCGCAGCTGCATTGCATTGTCCGGGGCGCGTCACTGAGCGTGGTCAGCTAAGAACTGGCGACATCACCGACGCAGGCGATCGGACGTGTGTGTGCACAACTGCACTTTGCTGATGGAGCTCAATAGGAAGCCTACCCAGTTGTGGAACTGGTCAGTCAACGATCATTATAATTATATGTAGAGTACGTATTTAATGTCTGGCCGGCGAGCGAGTTTCCACGTCATTTAGTTTCTAATGGCTGGCATCTAGGCATATAGTGCGAGAACTGTTGCGTAAAGATGAAGGAGACGGGCGTAGCGAACAACAAGGCATACTACTTAGTGCTCTCTCTCTCTCTCTCTCTCTCTCTCTCTCTCTCTCTCTCTCTCTCTCTCTCTCTCTCTCTCTGTGTTCACTTTTGTTCGCTTGCTGGCTTGCGCTTGCTCCATGTATTCGTGTGTGCCGCACGTCTTCAGAGTGCTAGTCTACACCCACAGGAGTATCTCGACCGTGGAGGCACGAAGCGCGATATTAGCGTGAATATGATCTCTTCTCGTACAGAAGAATCGTCTTTTCCAATGAATTCCTGCATATGTTAGCCTTCTTGAAATCGGTGCATTGTTCTCCTGCATCAACGTGTTTCCGTGTCCTCCCACAAACTGTCATGATTGGAGTGCGTCTGTGCGTAGCGCCAGTTGTTGGTTCCCTTGGAGTGTATGCTTTGCTCTTCCCACCAATTGGTATGCGCCTTTCTTTCTTCTGTTTGCGCTCGCTGGTTCTCCATCTCATGGGGTTGCTGTCTCTCAACGCTTTTTTAACGGACAGACACTTAGCCTTTGTACTCGCTTGTGCTTGAGCGCCCCGCACGAAGAGTAAATGGAATTCACCGCCGGGAATATATTTTCGTTTTCCGCAAAAAAGATCAGCACGCAATCTATGTTCCTGATTTTTTTTTTCCCCGTCTTCTATTCTTCGTATTCATTGAATTTCGTACCTGTATTTTTTTTTCGTTTTCCGCAAAAAAGATCAGCACGCAATCTATGTTCCTGATTTTTTTTTTCCCCGTCGTCTATTCTTCGTATTCATTGAATTTCGTACCTGTATTTTCTTTTTAGGACCTGGAAAATTTGTATCCCTGAAAAGCTGAAACCTCTCGTATATGCTAAAATCAAAGTAAAATACCCCCAAAACGATGTGGGAAGATGGCAACACCCCTCTGAAATTCCAAAGCCATTTTTTTTTTAATTTCATTATTTTATTATTTTTTTAGTTTTTATTTATTTATTTATTTTTGAACAGCGGGGCGCAGGCGGCCATAGCCGGGCTGCTAAGCACCAGGGGTTACAGCGGATGATCGGGTGGTCTTCAGGGAGTGAGGCGCTGTGTGGGATAATCAAGGTCTGATTGAGGGTGACGAGATACGTACCTGGTACATGAAGAGAGGTCGCCGATGGTGTGGACAGTCATGTACATTGGTCTTCGTAAGCCGAAGTGATCCTGTTGTGTGAACCAGCTGTAGAGTAGGATAGTATGGTAGAGTAGGCTGGGCGCTGTGCGCCAGACAAAGAGAGCGACTCTGGATACTGTGTTGGTGTGGCCTACGGGCTTGGACATTGGCTCAATACTTCATTGTATTGCTCTTTATGGATGGTTTTCTCGGTGCATTTGTACTCTCTACTTGGGACACTATCATACTACTACTTGATCAGCTGTGTGATTTCGAACTTGGTTTTATGTATATCACTCACACTCATATTCCTTGCAATTTGGTATCGGAGCTGGTTGATGATCACCGCTTACCTGACACCGGTGACATTGTAACTTGGTGCGCTGAGGATGCTTCATGTGCAGTGAGAATACTTTGCCGCTGGTTGCCTAGCGGGGCCTAGGTAGAGAGGCCAGCCGCTGGAAGGCTGTGGCGACAGCGTGGGAGCTGTGGCGACAGCGGGTGTATGTGTGATGATGAGAGTATGCTGACGTGGCATTTTGGCTGAGGTGGCACTGCATTGCGTTGTGGGTGGTACCGAGGCCATTGACCGGTCATCGAAATGCACATCAGCCCAATTGGTGAGAAATCTGTGGTTGGGGGAAGCTATCTCCAGGTACGTTGTTCCCATTCCTTATCTACCTTCTCAATCTCTTCTTATCATGAGGAAGTGAGTCCAACTTGAGTGTCCTCTCTTTGGTGAGGAGTCGTGTGCACTCTATCTTGAGAGACGACATTCTTCCCGGTGGCGCATCTGGCAGGAGAGGGCGGTGCCTTTGAAGGGCCCTGGTCGAAGCACGTGGGTCACGGTCACCATGCCAACCCAATGGGATTGGTACACGCATGCGATGGCTGCTTTGTCCATTGAGGCTCTTTGCTGCGCTGATAGAAGGGGTGTGCGGACTGACCAGTCCTATTGAGACGCTCCCAGACCGTCTATAAACATTTCTGGTTGGGGTCTGATCTGTCCACTGGCTGTGATCGTCATCCTGATTGTGACGTTAAATAATTCCTGAGGAGATGGGGGCTATCCTATAATTCCTCCTGATCAGCCAGATCAGTCAGACGTAAGGCTTGTTGCACGTGAGGGTAAACAAAGGGGCAGGCTGGTCATAAGCATACTTCTTGGGCACAGGGGTGGGCCGTGGTTGCACACCTTAGACACCGCAGCTTGATGATGCTCACAGGTACGTTGGATACAGGGGAAGATGATTCCTATTGTGAACTCAACTGTACATCACTGACATATCCATTGTGCATACGTCTGCTCACACTTGTCTAAGTTTTTATTTTTATTAGTTGCTTGACAGACTGCTGACACCTACCAGAGAGACTAGAGTAGGACTGTAATCTACCATAGTCAGTTCTCCTCAAATCTTCTGTGCAGACTAATCTGAATAGAGTTAGACAATGTGTACAGTTTGTGTAGATGCTGTTGATGCCGCTTGAGTAGTAGACTAGGTAACTCGCCGAGCATTTATTTTAATTATTTATTTTTAGATCCGGTCAGACGCATGCTGCGGTAGGTTCCAGCGAGGACATTAGTGCAGACAATGTCTACCTAACCTATGAGTGGATCAGAGGGTTGTGAGGGTGCAAATGACGACAGGAGGTTAACAAGGTTATCATCCCTTAGAATCCCTAGAGTATTCCAGACCCTACAACCGGGAAAAGAGAGAAAATTAAGGGTTGAAGCTAGGGTCCGTAATCTTGAGGTTGTAAGGGAAGCAGCTAGAGCTGTAGCAATGACTACTTCCGCAGCATCGGCTGCGAACTCAACTGGTCAAGGGCTAGGCATGCCGACCAGTTCACAGTCAATCTCCAGTACGTCAGGGGTTGGCACTAGTCAAATGGCGGGTTCGCAGTTCAGCTCGCTGCCTCCACGCACCCGGGAGCAGATGGAGCTCCAGCAAGTAGAGAGGATCCGTTTAAGGTTAGAGGAGGAACTTAGACAGGCTACTAAAAGAGAGAAAGAGATCAAGGAAAGAAGTGTCAAATTAGAGGGCAGGGAGGCAGACATGGCTGTGCTAGAGGCATTAGTCCGCACTTAACACTCCAGGAAAGATCCTGAAGGCAAGTGTCATATTAATGCATGCGTACATAGATAGCAAAATGGACGCAATGCAAGATACTCTAGACCAGATTCTGCAAGCGCTCATAAGCCAGGGATCCGGCCAGCAACTTTACCATCGCTGCCACTCTCAGTGAGGACAACCGTCTATGCCACTCAGTCAGGACCACCACCAAGTGTGTCATCAACAATAGCTCTATCTCAGACTGTTGCTTCTTCATCTTCTGATCAAGCGACTGTTGCTACACCACAGTCGCCACCTGTCTCGCAAGCGGGACAACAATATCCTTGGTATCCCAAGACCCTACTGAACCCACCTGCAACCTTCTCAGGAGACGAGAAGGATGAGGCTCTCGACGCATGGTTGAGAACGGTGCCTGTGTGGGTGAGGGCCAAAAGGGCATTGGTAGAAGAGGAGGTGATTACTGTTGCATCCTACTTATAGGGTTCAACAGCCCATTGGCTAAACGGATTGGTAGCTTCAAAGGACTTTGGCAAGAACATGCATGATTGGGCGCAGACCCACACATTAGAAAGCTTTATGGACTTAGTGGAGGCTCATTGGCACAACCCTCAGCAGGCACAGATTGCCACTGATGGACTCTTGAAACTTGATACTAGAAATTACAAGTCTGTGTGGGAACTCACCACAATCATAGAGCGCCTGATCGTCGTTCCGGGAGCGGAGTACAATCCACAGGTCTTGCTGACCATGTTCCTTAGATGTCTTCCCACAGACATTACAAATTTATTAGCCAACGAGGCTCGCAGAGAGTATCACACTTTTGAGTCATTCAGCAAGAAGGCCCTAGACTTAAAGGCTACGCTGGGTGGAGCTCAAACCCCTTCTACGGATGGGAGAAAGAAAAAGACTTCACAAGAGTGGAAAAAGAAGGGTAGCCGATTGATTATGGTTGATTCCGATGGGAATCAAACCGAGATCGATGATGTTTTCGATCTTGTGGTGGGTTCAGAGTTTGACGGCGAGGAGAGTGATGAGGGTAGCAACCTCGCCGCCGTAGGCAAGACTAAGGCCGCTGGCCGCGGCAAGGGCGGTCAACAAAGGAGTCAGGGGCAGGCCGCTAACCCAAACAAAATAACTGYTTGGGTTAGAGCAAGTCTGRATCAAGAAGTGTGGCGGGACCGTTGGTCTCGTGGTGCTTGTATTAACTGCGGTGAGAATGGTCACACACCTCCTAAGGGTGGGTTCTTTTCTTCTCAATCTGRGGCCTCTTCGAGCTCCAGCTCGGGAAACACTTAGGGCCAGTAGAAGTTATAGCTGCTTCTACTCTCGTTGAAGCGGATGATGTACCCTCCCCATTTCAAGAGATGGTCAAAGCTATTGACTCCTTAGTCACCCCGCAGACGGATCCATACCCAACTATACTCTGTACGTTGGATGTGTCTGAGGCCTTAGAGGACCTTCAGCAGACACAGATTGACACTGATGGACTCTTGAAACTTGATACCAGAAAGTACAAGTCTGTGCGGGAACTCACCATAACCGTAGAGCGCGTGATCGTCATCCCGGGAGTGGAGTACAATCCACAAGTCTTGCTGACCATGTTCCTGAGATGTCTTTCCACAGACATTAGGAATCTATTAGCCAGCAAGGCTTGCAGAGAGTATCACACTTTAGAGTCATTCAACAAAAAGGCCCTAGACTTAGAGGCTACGCTGGGTGGAGCTCAAACCCCTTCTATGGATGGGAGAAAGAAGAAGACTCCACAAGAGTGGAAAAAGAAGGATAGTCGATTGATGATGGTTGATTCCGATGGGAATCAAACAGAGATCGATGATGTTTCTGAACTTGTGGAGGGTTCAGAGTCTGACGGCGAGGAGAGTGTTGAGGGTAGCAACCTCGCCGCCGTAGTCAAGACTAAGGCAGCTAGCCGCAGCAAGGGCGATCAACAAAGTAGTCAGGGGCAGACCGCTAACCCAAACAAAATAGCTGCTTGGGTCAGAGCACGTCTGGATCAAGAAGTGTGGCGAGACCGTTGGTCTCGTGGTGTTTGTATTAACTGCGGTGAGTATGGTCACACACAGTTCAAATGCAAGAACCCGAAGGTCTCATAGAAGATCCCTCCTAAGAGTGGGTTCTCTTCTTCTCAATCAGGGGCCTCTACGAGTTCTCGTTCGGGAAACACTTAGGGTCAGTAGAAGTTAAAGCTGCTTCTACTCTCGTTGAAGCAGGTGATGTACCCTCCCCGTTTCAAGAGATGGCCAAAGCTATTGACTCCTTAGTCACCCCGCAGACGTATCCAGACCCAACTATACTTTGTACGTTGGATGTGTCTGAGGCCTTAGAGGACCTTCAAGATGAGTGGTCGGCAAGGGACCCTCGTGAGTCTTGGGTGGCACTGAGTAGAGGTCATAAAGGGGAGCACTTCGTTGTGGAAGTTGATGTGGGTGTGGCGCCTTCGGAGATATTAGCTCCACACGAAACTTCAGAAGTCGTGACTGCGTTGACAGACTGTGCCTAAAGGACCGGGAATAGCGCCTTAGTAGACCGGTTGCATCTACTTTGGCCAACAAAGAGCGCATGATGGTGGACTACGTTAAAGATGTAGTCTGCACCTTCTCCTACCCAGGAGGAGAGATAAACCACAAGATATCATTCCTGGTGAGCGACGAGTTGCCCTTTGACACGTTATTAGGCATGTACTACCTCGAGGTTGCCAAGCCCCAGTTTAACTGGGACAAGAAGGTGTTGAAGCATGAGTTGCCGAGTGGAAAAACCGTGAGACTGACAAAGTATAAAGTCAGTAGGTTAGTAGACTCCTATGGGTGCTTATGCGCATCTGCCTTTTATAATTATTATAAACAGTATCTAGAGAAAGGAATGTCCTTAGTCTATGTCTCTGCAAAAGCGGAGGCCGTTAAAACACCCCCAAAGATAGAGACCATCGTCGCTAAGTACCCAGATCTGTTCGAGGAGTCTACAGGAGTCGTAGACAGGGAGATTGTCCATGCCATAGAGATTATCCTAGGAAGTAAAACACCTAAGGGTAAAATCTATAGGATGGCTCCAGCCGAGTTGGACGAACTTCGACGGCAACTGAAAGAGCTCACAGAGAAGGGTTGGATACGGCCTAGCACTTCCCCCTTTGGCTCACCAGTATTGTTTGTTCCAAAGAAATGGGGAACACTAAGGATGTGCATTGATTATAGAGGCCTCAATGTCATCACCGTTAAGAACGCATAGCCCCTACCACGCATCGACGACCTATTGGATAGGGTGCAGGGATGTAAATACTACACCAAGATAGACTTAAAATCCGACTATCATTAGATTGCCATCAGACCAGAGGACCAACACAAAACCGCATTTCAGACCAGGTACAGTCTATATGAGTTTGTGGTGATGCCCTTTGGCCTTTGCAATGCGTCGGGTACATTCCAGCACGCCATGAATAGGATCTTCCATGACTACTTGGATAAGTTTGTTGTCGTGTACCTTGATGACATACTTATCTTCAGTATATCTGTTGAGGAGCATGCTCAGCATGTAGACACAATACTTTCACTCCTTCGGCAGCACAAGTATAAGATAAACTCAGAGAAATGTGAGTTTGGTTGCACTCGAATCTTGTAGTTGGGTCATGAAGTATCCACGGATGGGATTAGACCCAAAGATGCTAAGGTGACTAGCATACGTGACTGGCCACGACCCCAGTCAGTGACTGAGGTCAGATCATTCTTGGGAATGTGTGGTTATGACCGCAACTTCGTAAAGAATTATAGCACGATCACATCTCCCTTGACTGATCTAACTCGACTCAACACACCATGGGACTGAACCGACGAGTGTAGGGCAACTTTCAAGCGTTTGAAGCATGCTCTCACGCATCATGAAGTTCTAATGGTACCCGACCCGTAGAGGCCATTCGTTGTAACCACTGACGCAAGCCAATAAGGGATTGGCGAAGTGCTGGCTCAGCAGGAAGGGAAGAAGTTGAGACCGATTGAGTACATGAGCAAAAAGATGCCCTCAAAGAAGTTGGCAAAGTCCACCTACGAGAGGGAACTCTACGCTCTTTACAAGGCACTTGTCCACCAGAGGCACTACCTATTAGGAAGGTTCTTCTACTTGAGAACTGACCATTAGACACTCAAGTGGATCAAGACTCAACGAGTTCTCTCTGATGCACTCAAACGCTGGATTGAAGTCATAGATCAATATAATTTCAAACTAGACTATTTGAAGGGACAGTACAACAAGGTTGCAGATGCGTTGTTTAGGAGGGCATATTACCTAGGTGCGCCGATTTCTGAGTTTGGTTTGTCTGAGGACGTGACTCGATCGTTGGATGAAGCCTACAAGGAAGATCCCATCACGATGGACATCATCAACAAACTACAGGCTAAAAATAAGGCCACCACTGATGAGTTTGTGATGGTGGATTGGTTGCTCTTTCTTGAGAAAGCATGGTTCAAGAGGTTAGTTGTTCCGTCTAGAGAGACTTTGCATCGACGGCATCCTGGATCACAGAGACATGTCTGTTCCTAAGCCTCCTGGCAGGGGAAGACTTCCCAAACCTGCGTAAGAGTACAGAGTACATTTCAGATATCATACAGATCCGAAGGAAGATCGATGGATCTCAAGGGAGGAACTTGTGAAGACAGCTCCTCAGATCGTGGCCGATTACGAGAAAAGACTGAAGGGGAAGGCTCTAGCATGAAGCATCTTAGCGGACTTTCGAAGCTAAGGGGGATGGAATGTGAGGAACAAGCCCTCAAGTGGCCCTATCAGACATCACATTGTTCTGGGCCAAGGCCCCAGCAAGCCAAGTGCCCGCCCTAAGTGAAGGCGGACCTGAATATTCATCACAGACCAATTTCAACATTTCCATATGTGGGTATTCAGGCTCTTGCAGTGCGTCAGTTGGTTGAGTGAACGCACGAGCCTCACTAAGCTGCGCCGTACAAAGCAGGGCCGCTACATTGAGAAATTGGTCATCGGCCTTTGGAAAAGCAATACACCCGTCACACCTACTTGGGGGCCCTGCGCAGATGCAACTAACAACCCAAGTCCGGAGACTCAGGCCACGCCCAACTGTAAAGGGCCCAGGCCCTCAACTGTAAGTCTCGGCCTGGGCACAGGGTCTGAGACCCAACCGAAAGCTACTGGAAGCTTCCAGCTAGGCCACACGCAGCATGCAGCAGGCTGCCACTTCCATAAAGAAAGTGAGGCAGCCCAGGCCAGGCATTCTGGCAAGCGCTGGCAATGCGGAAGTGCTACTGTGCTCTCGCTTGATGCTGCACTCCTGCCAAGGGTGCTGATGGGGCGCGAGAGGTGAGGTGGGGCGCTACAGGGCAGCGAGGCGCAGGCGGCCATAGCCGGGCTGCTAAGCGCCAGGGGTTACAGTGGATGATCGGGTGGTCTTCGGGGAGTGAGGCGCTGTGTGGGATAATCAAGGTCTGATTGAGGGTGACGAGATACGTACCTGGTACATGAAGAGAGGTCGCCGATGGTGTGGAAAGTAATGTACACTGGTCTTCGTGAGCCGAAGTGATCCTATTGTGTGAACCCGCTGTAGAGTAGGATAGTATGGTAGAGTATACTGGGCGCTGTGTGCGAGACAGAGAGAGCGACTCTGGATACTGTGTTGGTGTGGCCTACGGGCTTGGACATTGGCTCAATACTTCATTCTATCGCTCTTTATAGATGGTTTTCTCGGTGCATTTGTACTCTCTACTTGGGATACTACTGCTTGATCAGCTGTGTGATTTCGCAACTTGGTTTTATGTATATCGTTCATACTCATATTCCTTGCAGTGTTTTTTTTTCTTCGTGTTTTGTTTCGTGTTTTTTTTCTTTTCTTTTTCGTTTTTTTTTTCCGTTTTTTTCCGGTTTTGTTTTCGTGTTTTTTTTTCGTGTTTTTTTCGTGTTTTTTTTCGTTTTGCAAGAAAAACGAGATATAGCGAACTTCAGAAACCGAGCAGCATCATACATATGAGACCAGGTAGTTGTGACCTCCAACCAAAGCAGAATTGCAACACGAGCTGCAAGGACCACCATGCGCCCCATCGAGCTATGCTGTGCAACTCAACTATGGCTGCCTGCTCTCCCTGCTCGCCCGTGAGAGCGTGAGCCTGGCCAGCGTTTAGCGCAGCAATGCTTGCGCAGCATGCAGCCAGTGACCCAACGAGGAATGTGGAGGTAGGCACTTTCCTAAATGGAAGTGGCCTGCTTGCTGCGTGCGACCCGACTGCACCTGGCCTCGGCCCAGAAGCTTCCGGTAGGCCCCGGGAGGCTGAGCCCCAGTCTGAACGAACCAGAACCAGGGCCTGTGACAGTTACCCATGCCCAACTGCCCGCAGCCTATGTTGGGTCCTTGTTGCGTATTTCGCCCAGGGCCTAACCTAAATTTATTTGATAAAGGTAGCCAGGGCACGGGCGCTTTCAACCAACTAGCGTTGCGCAACTGCCTGAATTTCCCCAGTAGCGTGGAGACCCCAAATAGGCGTTGGTCGGCTTGCGTCTACTTAGGACGGCCGACTGTACTGAAAAGAGGGCCCAGGAGGGCCTATCGAGGCCTTAAGCCTCGCAATTTTTTTTTTCATTTTTTTTCGTTTTTTTTTCGTTTTTTTTCGTTTTTTTTTTTCGGGTTTTTTGTTTTTGTTTTTTCTTTCCCCACCCCCTCCCCGTCACGTGGTGGGGCCACGGCCAAGATGTCTCGGCCACACTGGACCGAAAATGAATCATTTTCTGACTGTATCGACCACGAAAGACCACGTATACACATTCTTGGCTCCGCCCTCAGCGCCCTGCGAATAGATGAAAACGTCCAATGTGGAGAAGGGGAAAAAAAGAACCACACATCCAACTGCTCAAGGGGCTCTCCTTGATCATGAATGCATACTACCGAAAATATCACTTTGTTCATGACTGTTCTAGACCGGAGATATAACATATACACATCCTCTTCCTCTCTCTTTCTATTTCGCCTGCGTGCGCGTGCGCACGACATAGATAGATAGATAGATAGATAGATAGATAGATAAATAGATAGATAGATAGATAGATAGATAGATAGATAGATAGATAGATAGATAGATAGATAGATAGATAAATAGATAGATAGAGAGAGAGAGAGAGAGACAGACAGACAGA
>BFEA01000509.1:736320-748848 GCA_003427395.1 Chara braunii | reverse complement strand
TCTCTCTCTCTCTCTCTCTCTCTCTCTCTCTCTCTCTCCTCCAGATCTCAATATCCAGAATACTACTACTACTACTACCTACTGCTGGAGGGGGGTAGAATCAGACCGGACATCCGCACTGCTCCTCCCTTCACTGTGCTCTGATATCCATCCACTATAAAGCTTCACTCCATCTTACGGGAAAAACGGGAGGCAATAGAAGTGGGTAAGCCTCTATCACTAACCATAGTGAAGAGCACCCCCGTTTTTCGGCCCACGTAAGATGAACGGGGAAGACTGGTGGCAACGATAGAAGAACTCAAGACTTCAGACTTCGCGACTACGTGGCTTCAGACTCAACGACAGAGTGCGCGCAAGTATACTCACGCATACTCAGTATACTCAGGTTTACCCAGCCGCAGGCCACAACCTTGGTGTCGTATGCATCCCATATTTCTCTCCAATCACTTTACCACATTTCTCTCCTTATTTTTGCTTCTGCTGTCGTCACTTCGAGGGATGATGGCTTCTCAGGAACCTCCCAATGGAGTAGAGTTAACCCCCGAGGAGAAAAAGAGAATATGGGACACCCTAACCGAATGCTATAACACCGGGATTCTCCCGGAATCCCTAGCCCCTCGCGTGGTAGAAGAGGGACCTGACTTCGTGAGAGTTGTCGTCAGGAAAGAGATATATAGCATTCAAGCGGAATGGTTGAGGGCCCATACAGTCTCTGTCTTCTTTGGGGACGACTCCACTTCTCTCTCCGTCTCGATCAAAAACGACCTTGTGCGCATCTATGAGGATGGGTGGGGCCGTTCGAGTGAGATTAGTGCAGCCCCAAAGAGAGGAGTTTTCAGGAACGAAGGCAAAAATTTGGTAACGTATGTAGCAAGTGCCAGAGAAATCGCCGAGTGGATGATCCGGAAGGGTGCCGGGGACGTCGAACTAGACGGCAAAAAGTACACGATTACATTCAAACCATGAATGACCGAACTTGAATTGAACCAGTGGAGGGAATCCATGAAATTTAAATTTTTCTGGGTTCGTTTTTTACAAGTTCCTATATCGGCTCTTCCACACATGAAAGGGTCGGTGGAAAAAATACTGGGAAAAATCCTCAAAGCATACGATGCCTACGCGGACCCCCTATCACCCAACCTGTGGAATGTCAGATTCGATGTCGAGCCTTCGGCTCGACTTCGATTCAAAAGATGGGTGATAATAGATATGGAAGAAGATGGTTTCGCAGAGTTGGAAATGGTGAGCACGACTACCCCTTGGTGCAAAGCCTGTCGTAAGTATTACCATTCGGACGAAGATCCGAACTGCCCCTCGAAACTGAGGGCTAGCGGAAAGAAGGGCTATACCGCCCAGGAGAAGTCCTATTTTCGGACAAACTGGGAACTGCTTCAGAAACTGGCTACTAATCTGCCTTCCTCATCCAACAGGGATCAGGGGAAAGCAACCTCGATGGGATCCGGCGATGCTATAAGGGAAAAAGAAGAGAAGGGGAGTTCCCTCCCCTCTGCACGCGTCAGCAAGCAAGGATCCCACATCCAAAAGCAAAATAACAAAACCAAAAAAAGGAAAACCTGGAGGAAGAAAGCTAAGAGAGACAACCCCCCTCCGACTCCCACCAACTCAGGAACAGACTCCGCAAGTGGATCCAAACGGTCGGAGGGAAAGGATACTTCCCCCACCACGGAAAAGGACGTGGACAGGGAGAGGGGCGATCCAAATGCAGATGCACAGAAAGGGGAAAAGAGGGAATCCACAGACGAAGCCTCCAAAGCTTCAACCTCAGTCCTTTCTCCCTCGAAATCCGCTCAGAAAGAAGGTCTACCCGGCCTGCCAGCTAACTTCGAAGAGAATGTCAATCAAGCCAAGTTGGGCTTTGATACACAGAAGAAGAAGGAAGGGAAAACCTCCCCTCCCAACGATTCAAAGATCCCTGAACCCTCTGGAACCTCAACAACTCTGGAGGAAGTCTCACCAGAGGACGTTGTAATGCGGGACAGTATCCCGCCCCCTGCACAGGAACCCAAGGAACACTTCTCCTTGCTGACTGGGACCCTTCCAACGGGCATCGAGTTTCAAGCCCAGAAGCCAGTCCCAGTCGATAGCAAAAAGAAGGGCAAGGGTAATCCCCAGCAGAGGAAATCAGCAGAAGGAAAAGAGCAAGTGAGTAAAGAGAGAGAGGAGGGGAGCAGCGGCAGCCTAGTCAGAAAGAAGCTCAGAATTGACCTCAACAGGAGTGAATCCCGTCTGGTGGTGGAGATTCAGGACCCGGGTCTGACGTACTCCCCACCCCTCTCCTCAGAGACTCCCCCATTCAGGAAAAGAAGCCATGGACTTCAAGCAACGAAGCCCACCCTGAGTCTGGCAGCTCCTCTGGTGACGCTGTCCAGAAAAGACAGGATAAATGCAAATGTTAAGGAAACGCTAATCCCCTTAATCTGTATCAGTTCCCCTCAGGGTCCCTGACTCCTCATTCTTAGGAAGGAGGAGGCGGTGGAACTGCCTTACTATTTCCTCACCAGCCCACCTGCTGAAGAACTGGTGACGCAAGGTATAAACTAGGGCCTCATGAAGGGGTTGGGTTCGTGCTTCATTCTGCCTCTCCCCCAGCCAGGTCGCCACACGGTGGCTCACCAAGATGGTAGTAAGACCCTCCTTCACATCTGGTTCCTGGGCCTCTCGGCATTCATTGGCACAAAGCAGCAGTGGGACGACCTCAAGCTCCAATGGATCCCCCTGCAAACCTTCATATCCCCAGGTCCAGGCGGACTCCAGACTCCAGACTCCAGACTCACTGTTGGACATCCGCGCAGGAAACGAAACCACAGCCCAGGATGTGGCGGACTGGTTCTTGCGCGCAGACCTCCTAAGTATCCTGAACTCCCCCAACTTCACTTCACAACTCCAGGCCCCCTCAGGCTGTGTAACAGGGCAGGACAGCGGCATCCAAGCTAACGGCGGCTCGATCCAGGGTGATGGTCCTACCCAATAGGGTCAGACTATCAACTTGGAACGTCCGTGGACTGGGTGAAACTACCAGCCGCTTCAAGAAACCACGTATAACGACATGGATACACAAAAACAATGTGCAAATACTATGCCTCCAAGAAATGAAACTGGATCAGAGCAAAATCACGGAAATAGCCCCCTGGTGGAAGGGTCCGCAGTTCTGGGCCCCAGCAGACGGTACCAAGGGCGGCACAACGATCCTAATAAATAAGGATTTAGACATAGAAATCACTGACAATCTTTTCGACCCGAAAGGGAGATGGACCTGGGTCAAATTCACATTAGGGGAGGAGGAATGGGCAGTAATGTCCGTTTACGCCCCAGTAGACTACAAGGAACGCACTGCTTTCTTCGCCGCACTACCTGCCAAGATCCCAGATGTGGAGAACATTGTCCTAGCAGGGGATTGGAACACCACCCTTAACCCGGGGCTTGATTCCCCCAACATCACCCCATTCAGAGAAGACGCCACCATGCTCATGTCCCTAGCTGAGTCTCAAAGCCTGGTGGACATATTCAGAACACTAAACCCAGAGTCACCAGGGTACACTTGGAGAGGCCCTAGACCAGCAAGAAATGCTGCAATCCCCGAAAGGAGACTGAATTTCATACTGGGCAGAGGAAGCCTCTGGGACCGGTGCACGTGGTGCGAACCCATGGTGGAAGGGATGTCGGACCACTACCCAGTGTGCATGGACATAGTATCCAAAGAACTGGTAGACACCCACCGCCCCCCGTTCAGACTCAACGTCAATCACCTGAAAGATAAAGGGATTGTCAAATGGATAACAGACCAAATATCCCAATGGCAGCAGGCACAAGACCTCTTCCCCAACGAATACAGCTGGGCTGAAGTTGGCATTGGCATCGTGCAGGCCGCTCTCACAATGTTCTCTAGAATGAAAGCTGCCATCCGTACGTGGAAGGAAGATTCCTTAAAAAAGAAAATAGAAGAAGCAGACCGAAAAACAGGAATAAACCCATTGTCAGACTATTTCTGGTCAGAAAAGAGGAAACACCTATTGGAATAACTGGAAGATATGGAAATAAATAAACAGCGCGAATGGCTAGATTGGCTAAAACTAAGGGGAGTGGTGGGATACGACAGGATGACCAAGATCACCTTCAGATCCCTCATCCTTAAGCAGACCAGACCTCGCCTATTGGAACTGATACACCCTTTTCAACAAAACGCTCAAATCGCCACCAGCACCGATGACATGTGCTCCTACGCTCTCTCATATTACAAAAGCRTAGTCTCCACTTCGCGCCCACAAGACAAAATAGATATGGACCTCTCCAGGGTCTCCTCCTATTGGGATAAGACCAGGGTTTCCCTCCCAACAGGCGGCCGAACCCTCCTAGACAGTCCGCTATCGATGGAAGAGGTACACCRCGCAGCTAAAGACATGGCACTGGGCAAATGCCCGGGTCTAGACGGACTTCCGCTAGAGATGTTTCTATGCTGTTGGGAGTCGTGCGGCCCCCTTCTCACCCACATGTACAACAATGCCCTGCACACAGGCTCACTCCCTAAGAACTGGACTAAAGGGGTAATTTCCCTCCTCTACAAAAAAAGAGACAAAAGAGACGTGCGCAACTACAGACCTATCTCTGTCCTAAACGTGACATATAAGATTCTAGCCAAGGCCCTAGCTACCCGAATTGCAGAATACTTACCAGACATGGTAGGTAGAGAACAGGGCGCCTTCGTAAGATGGCGCTCAATTTTTGACAACATCCTCTCTACTATCCAAGCACTGGAGATAGTAGGAAAGGAAGAAAGAAACATGGCCATCCTTCTCCTTGATATGGAGAAGGCGTACGACAGAGTGGGATGACCTTTTGTTTTTACCACACTACGGAAAATAGATTTTGGGGAGGGTTTCTGCAATTGGGTAAGGGCCCTATACACGGAATCCTCTTCAGTGGTCCTTCTTAATGGCAAACTTTCATATGTTTTCCCCCTCACCTGTTCCCTTCGGCAGGGTTGCCCCCTCGCCCCACTCCTCTTCGTAATCCAACTTGAAGTCCTACTGGACAACATCCGCTACAACGAGGATATAACGGGCCTCAGTTTGTCCCCCTCCATCCAATGGAAAGGGGGGGCAATCGCTGATAACCTCACAATTGCCTGCTCAAACGAGACAGGATCATTACTAACACTTAGACAAGTACTAGACACATACTGTGAACTATCAGAAGCCGAGGTCAACTGGAACAAATCCGTCTATTTCCTGTCACCCGCCTTCTCGCTCGCGGTAGACTGGGGCCTTAAACAGGTCCCGGCCGACAACTCCGACCGCTTTTTAGGAGTCCAGGTATCGCTCACAGACGCCTCGGAGGCCCAAGACGCAATCTTGGGAGAGAAAGTTGTCGGCCGTATATCCGGATGGGTGAGAAATCACCAACTCTCACTGTTCGGTAGGGCACTAGTCCTCTCCACATCAGCATTTTCTATACTATGGTTTCCGTTAGTAATTCACCTGCTAGGGGACACAACATACAAAAGTATTAAGCGAGCAGCCTCCCGCTACGTATGGAAACCATCGGTAACAGACCAACAAGGCTTTCTACCGAAGGTAGCATGGGAAACCATCACATTCCCAAGAGACCAGGGAGGTCTGGCCATCCTTGATCCCAAGCAACAAAACCTGGCCCTCCTCGCCAGATGGCCCATCCTTGCTCTACTGTGCTCTAAGGACCCCTGGTGGAAAAACTTCGCTGAATACATTCTCCTAAAGGAATGGTCCCTGAAAGAGGGCCCCCAAGTCTGGTGGTGTTTTCTCATCCAATCTTACTGTAACCGTAGAATAGGCTCCAGAGTGTGGAGCAATATCATATTTGCTTGGAAGAAACTCTTCCCCTCTGCCTCCAAAGAACCAAACACGAAGATAGAAATTCTTAACCAAGTCCTATTTGAAAACRACAGGATAAGGGACATAAATGACTCCCCCTTCCCCGCGGACGGCAGCCCGGGCACTTTTGGGCGAGCCTGGGTGGAGAAAGGGGTTGTCCTGGTCAAGGACTTATGGGACGAGGGAWCGARCAYCTGRCTCTCCTTGGATAACACTAGATGCAAACTGCCTCGCCTGAGAAACACTCGATCAAATTTCCTCCGCCTCAGAGCAGCCCTCCCAGCACACTGGGAACACGCCCTCAAAGCGGACACTGAACACACTCAAGGCACTTGGCTGGAGAACCCAGAGGAGGAGGGGACCCTCTGGAAAATCCTGGGCCCAGACTTAAAAGCCGGACTGAGAGCAGAGGTATGGACACTGGTGGATAAGAAGAAAAAAATCGGCCGCCTAAGGTTGATAGAAGAAAAGGTCATCCCTTCCTCTCTTAACGCCCAGGAAGCCAGGATCCAAATGTCCACCGATGGAACCCCCTCTCTGATCCCGTACAAACCAGCACCGGGTAGAACGGAGCCACTCCTGCTGGGATGGAACACCCAGGACCCGCTACCAGAGTTCACTCCCCTCTATAATTACAAGACAAAAGTTGGCGTACATATGGCTGAAAGTCAAAAAGAAGCCGGCCTCTACAGCCCTATCCAGGTGGTCAGTTTCCCACCCCAATACAATCATGGAACCCGGACTAAAGAACCTGTGGAAGGCATTAAAAAAAATTCCTTCACAAAAACAGAGTGCGATAATGTGGCTTCAATCCCTCCAAGTTACCCCCTCAGCCATGTGGCTGAACTCGAAAGGCATGAATCTCGATACTACATGCTCTAGATGCAACTGGAGATGGGAAACCTCGTCCCACCTGTGGCTAGAATGCCCAACCTCTACACATGTATGGGAATGGTGGAAAGAACAATGGAAGACAATGTTCAGCGACGCATTCGAATGGTCAGACTCATGGATTCTCTCAGGCGTACCCCCCACAGGCCACTCGCTCCRAGGGATTGGATATGTCGCCCTGGCTTGCAGAGGARTGGTAATGGAAGGGATATGGTCTGCACGCAATTCAAGAATATTCAAGAAARAAGAAATCCCCCTCCCCCGGATTACAGCCAGAATCAGGGCCAACATCCGACTMCTGATAATTGCAGACTGGTGGAGGGCAGGGAAACACTCTTTCTCCAATCAACTCAGACTCAGGAAAACCTGGGCGAAAGACAACAAGTTGGCGTCAGTCGCCCCARACGRCAGGATGATCTTCTCCAAATGGTTAACCCAGGCCTGAAGATAGGCCTTAGACAGACATATTAGTCCCCACAGCTGGCTTTTCGGGCTCACCCCGAAATTAGGAGGCGTAGTTAGCCCCCGTAGATAACARCCGTCTGACCARGTAGGAAGGTCATTTCTAGYGTAACTTMAAATCCAAGGGACACTGGAMCCGCTTTCCAGCATCAGGGACACTGTACTCCATCTCTGTTTCCTTTCGATGCATTCTCTGTCACAGGTGGGCAGCTTCTAGTAGTCCAGCTGCTAAGTTATGCTACTTATGATTTGACAGTGTAGGGACGCTGGACCCGGTTTCCAGCGTAGGTTTAGTCTCTGCTCCCTTCTTTGCTCTTTGATAGTTTGTTTATTAGTCCAGTTGCTCCTTTATTTATAAGCTTGCAGTTCAGGGACGCTGGACCCGGTTTCCGACAAAACCATCATGGTGGGACAAGGCACTGATTACCCCGGGTTGAGATGTGGAGGGATTCCCGGCCTCCTTTGGTTTATTAATGAAAAGACTGCAACTTTGTTAAAAAATAAAAATAAAATAAATAAATAAATAAATATAAAAAAACGACGAATGCATCTCTACACAGAAAGTGGCAAGATGCATCCGTTGCTGTACATTGTGACGGACGGATGCATCGGGCAACACCCTGCGGAAACATGCAGTCATTCTCTTTCTTCTTTAGACAGTGGTGTGGCGAGGCCCTTACCTCGGTGCTGCATGCGCTACCAGCCCTCAATCTCTATTTCCTGTTTTCAATCTACGGTCCTGAAAAGGCGGGCTTGTATATATATATATATATATATATATATATATATATATATATATATATAATAATGGAATTGAACTAGCTTAGGAAAACTTAAAAAAAAAAAAAACAGAGAAGAAAGAGGGCGGCTTGTATAATAATAGAATTGAACTAGTTTAGGGGAAAAAAAAAAGAAAAAAAAAGGGGAAGAACTTGAAAGAGGACGGCTTGTATAATAATAGAATTGAACTAGCTTATGAAAGGGAAAAAAAAAAAAAAAAAAAAAAAAAAAAGAGAAGAAAGATGAACGCAGATTCACCACCAACTGACGGCCTACTACCGTGACAAGGAGGGTTGGATTCAGCGCCGGAATCGGGATAGTTATTGCAGTTCTGCAGAGATGCAGAAAAGCAGATTCATCGCAGCTTCCTGCATACTGTGCAAAACGCATCCAGGTTCAGGCCATCTGTCCAATCCCGGTTCCTACAAGTAGTCAGCCCTCGCTCGCCTCAGGTTGAACCCCGCCCTGCGCTTACAAACTTTTTTTCTTTTTTTCCCAACGATTTTTATTTCCATTATATGTTTTTTTCTTTTCTTGAGGGGAAAATGCAATGCTTTGTATTTACGTCAACTGTTGATCTACAGACATTCTACGGAGGAGATGACCGGAAGACAAAAGAAAAAAAACAAAAAACAAAAAAAAGAAGACGACTTGCGCAGGTGGCACACCAGGGCCCTGGCAGGGGCGGAGGCGCAGTCTGCTAGCAGAGAGCGTGAGGGGAACACGCGCCAGCATCTGGGTGTGTTTCGCGCACCGAGGCAGAAAAGCAGATCGAAAAATCGCCATTCTCCGCACCTGTTCGCAAACACGTCCCGATTCGGGCGTCAAATCCAATCTTCTTTGCTACCGTAGCGGGCGGCACCTGTGCGCAAACACGTCCCGATTCGGGCGTCAAATCCAATCTTCTTTGCTACCGTAGCGGGACCTCGCCCAGAGCGCGCGGTCTCGGAGGAAGTGCTGTTCTGAGATAGACCGCAGGCACACATGACGCATCTGATGCGCTACAGATTCGGTGCCCGTTCCTATTCGAGACAGGCAACTCTTTTCGGTATTTCCTATACGGGAGGGTTAACCTGTTCCCGACCTTGTGGAATAATAAGGTACGCCTTTGAAAAGAAAAGAAAAAACAAAATAATAATAATAATAATAGGGTACGTGTGACTCCTATGTTTCCCCAAATTCTTAGCGAGATTCTGTTCCGGATACCGCACGTGACGAGCCACTTTTTTTTGTTTTTTTTAGAGGTCCAAGTTCATTTTGGCACCTGACCGCAATCCTTACTAAGAGGGTGAATGATGAGGCATTATGCGACGAGGTTCGCGCGCCATTTTTTTTTTTTTAATTTTTTTTTTGTTGGGAAAGCAGTCCCTTCTTTTTTTTTTTTTTTTTTTTTTTTTTTTTTTTTTTGGAGAAATCCATTCATTACAAATCAGGAAAGGACAGGGGCCCGGGAACACGCCCCACAAAACAACCCGGTACACAACATGCTCGTGAGTAGGTATCAGCAGGGCCGTGGTCCCACTAGCGATGATGATAGGATAGAAATCCTGAATCTTGCTATGTTTTACACAGAGATACAGAAAAGCAGTGCTATCTCGATTTCCTGCTCCTGTCCTCAAACACGTCCAGATTCAGGCATTCAATCCGCTGCTCTTTGCTAATGGGACCACGGCCCAGGATGTGGCCTAGCTCAGGGCATATGCACAGGGGGACCAAAAGTCTCAAAAAATTGAGGCATTTGGTTTGGGTTTTTTGAGGGGTTTGGGGTCTCGCTCCACTACTCTTGACTCTCGAAGATTTTCGAGAGTGAGGGTCTCGCTCCACTACTCTAGAAAGAGGCCGTTTCTTGAGTGATGCACCGCTCCACTTACTCTAGACGCCAGGTCCGGAATCCGGGTTCTTGAGCTGTCAGTCTGCACTCACGAAAATGACGAGAATCCGTCGCCGCTCCACTACCTCATGAAATGCACTCACGAAAATGCTTTTCTTGGCACTCTTAATGGTTCAAAAGTGCCCACCTGCAGCAGCGGGAATTTCAAGGGAGGCATCCAGGACCTTTGAAACTTGAGCACTTTTTTTCGAGTGCACCTGGAGTCTGGCCGGACAACGCATGCTGGTCGTGTCGTGTAGCTCTCTCAAAAAGCGGTCTGACATCTGAGAGGCCTTCTCGAGTTCGACCGTCTAGAGTAAGTGGAGCGATGTTCGCTTTTTCATTCGTTTCTAGAGTCTGACAGCTCTAGAGGTACTCTCGAAAATCTTTGAGAGTCTAGAGTAGTGGTGCGAGACACTGAGTTTAGATCTGTCTGACCCTGAGTCTCGAATATCCACGCGGCACAACTTACTCTTCCTAAAGGGTTGTCACCACCGGTGGATAGGCGTATCCCTATCCAGCTACTACTGAACCACGTGCAAAAGTTACTCAAATGTAATCGCGGAGGTGGCCCAACCGAAGGCGTTTCTCGTACGTTGTAGCATAGGGGGTACGCACGGTTGAACGCATTAATCGGACTCACGCGCGAACCGACGCTCGGGGCTGATCTCCGAAGCGAGGTTCCACCAAGGTAGAGTGGGACGGTCCATATAAGCACGCGATACACTTCGCAAAAATAAAACCAACTTTCACACGTAAATCACGCCTAGTCCCTTTTTGCATCCGACCCATAACCTTTTAATGACAATATTCATGAATAATCAGTCATGTAACTCTGAATATATATCACGGCGACGTAAACTTCGTCATATCGACTGGACATGAATAATTACGCAAGCAGTCGCAAGAATGACGTACTATGTGGTACCCATAATCACCTGACCCTCAATGATCTTGACGGTCACTTTCGACACTCAAGTGTTGGCTGACACGCGTTTTGGAGAGTTAATCTCTCTACGGTAGACAATCGAGAAAACGATTGCGAGTTCTACCCTCTTCTGCACCTTATGCAAGCGAGTGGTAGACGAGACTTGGCCTTTTGTGGCGGGCAAATACCTCTGCCCCTAGGAATGAGGCACCATCATCCGGGGCTTGGAAACAGGTTAAGGGGTTTGACTTTGACAGTCGTCACGGACCTCAACATCCAACTATAAAACTTAATAACCAAAAAAAAAAAAAAAAAACAAAGTCAATTAGTAAATAAACACCGGACATCCACATATTGATCAAAACTCTAGATAAAATTGAAAGGGGAAAAAAAAAGTTCATCAGGTATGCAAATCGTGCGACATGTAGTTGTTATTCTCATTGTCTCCAAGGTAAGGCTCGTACGTCAAGCTTCAAACACTAACCTGCATTAAAACATATACACACGCGAAAACCACATTGCCAGACACCAATGTGGTCAACTTTACTGTTTTTGTAGCTCACATCACGCCTCACACACTCAAGCCGTAACAATTATCCATTTTTTCATTATCTGCCTTTTCATTATCCGCCTTTCCATTATCCGTCTTTTCATGCAATAACACATTTAATAAGAAAAGAACAATTAGATGAGAATAATATTCCTCCCTGTTAAAAGATCAAGTGAACCTAAGTACTCATGTGATTTCAAAAAACGAGTGTCATACGCGTTCCTATTGCAAGCGAAAGAATGTGAGGGAAAACATCAACATTCATTTATTTCGTAGCGAAATAAATAAAAACACATTCGCAAACATTCAAGGAGTCAAACTCATTTTCATATTTGCATTCAGACAGACAAAGGTTATGAGACTCGTAGATAGAAAGATCAATTGAGATAGAACTGAAGGTAAAAAAACTGATACCACACCATGCAAATCTCATTCGAAATAGATCCAAAGATAAAAAAATAGGGGAGTACAAGCGAATTATCTCACTCTCATGCTCATGGCATACCTACAAACCAACCAATCACCATCTCTTACCCCTCCCAACCACCGACGATCCTCGATGTTGCATACTTGGTTTGGGGCACCTACCAACAATCATCACCTGGTCAATTTTACAAATGCGTTGATCCCCTTGGATCTCATATTCCATCTCAACTATCTGGCGCGCCATCACGCAAAGCCACAGTAGACCTATTGGGACTTTCCAACTTGTTGATCGTCACTACTATCTAGTGACTCTTCCAAATCTACGTTACCAATTGTCCGATGGTTGGATGTCCCGACCGGACGTCTCCATTGGACATACGGTATATCAGTTCTTCGGAATCCCAAACAACTGATTTTTTGGAAAAATTGATAGAAAAAAAATTGGGGGTGGTTGCGCACCCCGTTACAACAAATTTGGGGTCATTTTGAAGAGGAGGGGGGAAGTGTAAAACAACGATTTCGTCAAAATGAACATCTTATATTTTTTTGAATGAAATCGAAATTGACATTTTCATTGTGACTTTGGGCGCAATAAATATCGAAAATTCGAGGTTTGGGGAATGGGCAGACATGTTAGGGGTAAGGGATAAGGGGGGAAGAGTAACTGGTAAGGTGTAAACGGTATGGAGCAATATTTGCCACACACTATATATTGCTTCTCTTACAAACAATTTCATATGACCCACATCCATCG
>BFEA01000509.1:721320-731320 GCA_003427395.1 Chara braunii | reverse complement strand
AAACCGCTGAAGTGGCTGAAGCTTCTGAAAGGGGTTTCGGGTACCCCCATCCAACCATTTCGATGGAGTTACCTGAAACCCCTTTTAGAAGCTTAAGCCACTTCAGGTCATTTTGGGAATTTCAGGTGGGGACCTGAAACTGCTGAAGTGGCTGAAGCTTTTGAAAGGGGTTTCGTGTACCCCCATCCAACCATTTGGATGGGGGTACCTGAAACCCGTTTCAAAAGCTTCAGCCACTTCAGGTCATTTCAGAAATTTCAGGTAGGGACCTGAAACCGCTGAAGTTGCTGAAGCTTTTGAAATGGGCTTCGAGTACCCCTATCCAACCATTTGGATGGGGGTACTCGAAACCCCTTTCAGAAGCTTCAGCCACTTCATGTCATTTCAGGAATTTCGGGTGGGGACCTGGAACCGATGAAGTGGCTGAAGCTTCGGAAAGGGGTTTCGGGTACCCCCATCCAACCATTTGGTGGGGACCTGAAGTGGCTGAAAGTGACCTGTAAATAGTGTGTGTTGTTAACCATCTCTCGCGGGGATCGGAGGAGGGAGTTGGGGGGGGTACAGGAAGAAGATGGGGGAAGTGGGAGCGGGGTCGGGATCAGGAAGTAGGGAGGGGGAATAGGATCAGGCCAGGGGTCAGGGGAACCGGAGCGCGCAGGGGGGTTAGGGGAAGCTGAGGAAAGTAGGGGAGGAAGGGCGCACGGGAAGTCGGTGCGTTTGGGGGGGGATCGAGACCGGGGGTGGGGATGATCGGAGTGGCAGTGGGGAAGAAGTGCGCTCGGGGGGAAAGATTCAGGGTCGGGAAGATGGGGTCAGGTACGCAGCGGGGGGAGGCGAAGAAAACCGGGGGAGGAACGAGAACAATCGGAGGAAAAAGAAGGAGGACCGGCGGGGAGGAAGAAAAAGAAGAGGAAAAATCAGGAGGGAGAAAGAAGAGGAAGAAGAAGAATAGGAAGAAAAAACGATGACGACGACGGAGAAGGGGAATAAGAGGAAGGATTTCGAGGACGATGATGACGATGGAGGAGAAGAAAAAGAGGAAAAAAAATAAGAATTATTTTTCGTTACTTATCTGTGCCGCGGCATCGGGAATCTGTGACGTGGCAACGGAGACGAGGACGAGATGTTGACGTGGCAGCGACGACGATGACAATAACAACGGCAATGGCGATGACGTGGCGGCGCCTACAATGGTGATGACAATGTCGATGTCGTGGCGATGGGGAGGGTCACAAGACCGCTCTGATACCAGTGTGATGAGGTGGAGGTAGAGCAACGAGGTTGAGGAAGAGAGAGGGAGGGAGGGAGAGGACACGTACACACGTACTCAACTCGACACAGACTCGACACGACTCGACGGACACAGACACGCAGTGGCAAAGTCGCAAAGTCACAATCTTGGTTCCGTACACAATTTCGCAGCAAGTCACATTGAAGCACAAACACTGAGGCTGAAAACTGAATGCCCGAACTCAGCTTGAGTCCGGTCCTAAATACTGGACTCAAGTTGAGTCTGAGGGCAGAATTGCAATTTGCCTCGAGGCCGAACTGAAAATCGAAGGTCTGAGCCTTGGCGCCAGAATGTCGATGGCGCCAAGTATCGAATCCGAAAGTGTTAGAGGCGGGGTTTGAGAACGGGCGCCAACTGCAGAGGGCGCCAACAGTCAGGAACCGGACATCAAAAACTAAAAAAAAAATTAAAATAGCAGCCCGACAACTGATAACCTATGGACCAGGGATCAAGCCTTGGCTGAGTTCGTAACACTATCCCCTCCCTTTGGAAGGCAACATCCCGACTGCCAATGACCCAATGAACAAATGTGAAGGACGGGACGAGGCCGATCACTGGTCAAAAGAGGAAAGGGTGGGTAATGCAGGTAGCAGGGTAATCCTATGGGGGTTCTACAGGGATGAGGGAATCAATGTTCAAGTAATAGGGTAATCCTATTGAGGTTCTACAGGGGTAAGGGAATCAATGCTCAAGTAACAGGGCAATCCTAGTAAGGTTCTACAGCGATGAGGGAATCAATGCTCAAGTAACAGTGTAATCCTTTTGGTGTTCTACAAGGTTGTAGGTTTTCAGGTTTGAGAAAAATAAAAATAAAAAAATTTGTTTATTCAATGTTCAAGTGGTTTAGGAGGTTTGGGAAAACAACGTCTCAAGTTTGTAACAAGGTGTCAGAGGCGAAAAATGTATTGAGGAAGGTCTTGGCGGGGGACGCAAAAGTGGCGGTGAGGAAGCAGTCTTCAACAGTTCGGTGATATAGACGGCGAGGGCTTCAGCTTGATTGTCCTTGTAGCAGGTTGCGTTCGGTACACGGTCTGATGATGAGGTCTGATCCGGATAGAAGGTCGTAGACTGATCTTAATGTAGATGTTAGAGGTGCTCCCGAAGTCTGCGAGTCCAAGATGTCGGCCAAAGAGAACAGCATGGTGGCCAACCAACTGTCTTATCTCCTCGTATTGAGCTGCAGCATGCCATCGTTCTCGTGCGCTTGCCATTAGATCCATTATCGTCGGCGACACGCAGGGGCCACATAGAGAACTTTGACAAGAGAGACAAGGATGTGGCGTAGGACAGATGGGAGAATGGAGCAAAGCGGAGGTAAGAGCGGATCAGAGAGGGGGGGGTTCAAGAGGCGAGGGCTTTGCTGGGTACAAGGGTGTGTGTAGAGCAGGGATACGGGGTTTTGGCGGGGTCCGGGCGGGGTTTATGAAAGGATTTAGGTTTTGAGCTATATTATGTATATAGGATATAGGGTGAGCAGGATCATAGGCGCGAACAAGTTTCATAGCATTGTTAAGGTTAGCAAGAGGTTCCCATATGGATTCTTCGTCAGGGTATCCTGTCCATTTAACTTTGTATTTTGTGATTGGTTCCGGGTGGTTAGATACCTGAGTAGTTCTTTGTCCTATGATGGCTTCAACGACGAATTCAGGGTCTGTGGGTAACATGATTGGTGGGGGTCTAGGATATGGGCGGTCAACAAATTGGGGTGGGGATTCATGGTATTCTCTAGGTATTCTACGTAGAAGATAGGGTGGAAATGACTCATGTCAGGGGGGAGTTGGAGCCTGTAATTGACGGGGGAGGTTTGTTCAATGATGGGCAAGGGACCGAGCCATTTGTTCGAGAGTTTCTCATACAAGCCATGTTCGGGTTCAAAGCGTTTGGTGGAGAGCCAGACTTTGTCCATTTTTTTGAATGACACGTCACATTTGTGTTTGTTGGTCGTGTTGGTTTGTTGTTCTTGTGTTCTTTCAAGGGTTTTCGTGACTTCTCTGAGGAGTCTGTTCATTGTTGCTACCCATTCATCGAGAGAAGGGCAGGGGGTGGAGGGGTTGAGTTGCGAGGGAAGTAGGAAGTCAGAGGGCAAGTGCGGATGATAGCCAAGGTCGAGGTAAAATGGAGTCATGTCAGTGGAAGGATAGACAACATTGTTGTAGGCGATCTCGGTGGCAGTGAGCAACTGATCCCAATCGTGTTGATGTGGATGACAATACTTCCTCAGGATTCGTTGGTGAGTATCGTTCATCTTCTCAGTTTGTCCATCGGTCTGTGGGTGGAATGGAGTGCTATACTTGAGCATGGTTCCGTAGACTTTAAAAAGGTGTTTCCATAATAATTGTGAAAGGAAGCGAGGATCACGGCCCCTGATGATGTTCTCGAGAAAACCGTGATGGCGTGCGACATGATCAAGAAGAGAATGACGACGTCCTTGGTGCTGTGCGATGTGGTGCAAGGGATGAAGTGGGCGTATTAGTCAGGCGACAAACAAGGACATAGATGCAATCATGTCTGCGGTCGGTCTTGGGGAGACCACAAACGAAGTCCATAGATATGAACTGTCACCGGTGGGTGGGGATCGACAATGATTGTAGCTTGTTGGGCTTGGCGTGGTTTGAGGGGTTGACGGCTTGACATGTGGGGCATGAGCGAATGTAGGCTTTGACGTCGGCGAGTAGGGAAGACCAGTAGAAGTAACGAGAGATGGTGTCGAAGGTTTTTTGAAACTCGAGGTGTCCCGCAGTCTTGGCGTCGTGATGCTCGGCCAAGAGTTGGGTACGGAGGCCACGTGCGTCGGGGATGCAAAGTCGGTGAGTGCCTTTGATGTCAATGTCAAAAAGTTGGCCAGAAAGGGAGTAGTCGGGGACTGAGTCAAGGTCACGAAGTTTGTTGCCGATTGTTGAGAAATCCAGGCAAGAGTGGTAGCCTTGGGTGTAGCGGTGGTGGAGTGATCGGAGGAGTTGGATATGAGTCATGGCGTAGACTTTCTCAGAGGGTTTGTGGTCAGGGCGTCGAGAGAGGGCATCGACAACGCGGTTGCTTTTGCCGGGGGTGTGGCAAATGATGAATGTGAATTGGGCTAGAAAGTCTAATCAACGAGCTTGGCGCGGCGTGATGTCTTTCTTGGTGAGGATTGAGGAAACGATGGTGTTGTCCGCGCGGATAGTGAAGTATTGCCCGTTGGGGTACGGGCGACAGACTTTGAAGGCGTGAATCACGACGAGTTCTTTCTTGTAGGAGGGGTAGTTCATCTCCACCGTGTCGGGAAGGAGTTTCTTGCTAGCGAAGGCGATGGGGTATTCGCTGGGTGGAGCCTCGGGGTGGGTGGGGGAGTCTTGGATGAAGGGGGTTTCAGTGGTGTCGCGAAGGAAGTGTTGGGATAGGACTGCTCCAAGGGCGAATTCGGATGCGTTAGCGGTAACATAGAAATGTCGAGAGGGGTCGGCGATCTTGAGGACGAGTGTCATGGCGATGGTTTGTTTGAGGAAGCCGAAGGCGTTTTGGCGGTGGTCATTCTAAGTGAAGGGTTCGTCCTTGCGGGTGAGTTTGTGGAGGGGGTACGAGATGTCAAAGAAGTTGCGGATAAAGGGGCGGTAGTAGTTGGCAAGGCCGAAAAATGAGCGAAGTTGGAGTAGGGTCTTGGGTGGTGGATACTCGATGAGGGCGGTGACCTTCGAGGGGTCCAAGCGTATACCTTCAGCGGAGATGATGTAGCCAAGGTATTCAACGTTTGAAGCGGCAAAGGTGCATTTGCTGAGATTGGCGTATAATTTTTGCTCTCTAAGGATAGAGAGTACTTGGCGGAGATGCTGAAGGTGAGACTCGAAGGTGGGGCTATAGACAAGGATATCATCGAGGTAAACGGTGACACAGACTCCGAGGAGGTCGCAAAAGATGTGGTTCATGGTGCATTGAATGTGGTGGGGGCATTGGTGAATCCGAAGGGCATTACAAGGACCTCGTAGTGCCCAAAGCGAGAACCGAATGTGGTCTTGTGGGTGTCCTCCTCGCGGATGCAGATCTGGTGGAAGCCACTGGGGAGGTTAATTTTGGTAAAATATTTGGCTCCACGGAGGCGATCAAGAAGCTTGGAAATCCAAAGTAGGGGGTACTTGTTCTTGATCGTGATCCGATTCAAGGCGTGGTAGTCTGTGCACATCCGGAGTTCCGATGTTCCGCTTTTCTTAATGAAAAGGCAGCTTGTGCTGAAGGGGGATGAACTTGGCTTAATGAATCCTTTTTCAAGGAGTTCATAGAGTTGCCGCTTCATTTCTTCGACTTCCGAAACGGAGAGTTGGTATAGAGGGCGGCAAGGTGGAGAGTGACCGGGCTCCAAATCGATGGTGTGGGATACCCCATGATCCAGAGGTAATCTGGCGGGTAAGGATTTGGGGAAGACGTCCTTGAACTCGTCGAGGATGGAGGTGAGAGCGCGGTCGGAGGGGGGGGCTTGGTCGGGTTTGTGCGATTGGAGCAAGTCCTCCGGACGCTCGCGATCAAGGACAAGGCAATAGTAGATGGAGTCAGGGTACGTACGAGCCATGTGAAGGAATTGGTGTGCAGTGACGGAGCTTGGGGAAGAGGGATAGGGGAGATAGGGAATGTCAATGGTTGTGTCAGGGGGGTTGGTAAGGCGGATGAAGTTGGGGTGGAACGAGTATGGCATGTAGCGGTCCAGCCACGGTGTTCCCAAAACGATGTCGCATAGTAGTAAGTGCATGACATCGAATGAGACCTGACTTCGGAGGGTTCCGACAGTCATGGTGGTCTCGGGAACCGTGTGGTCTACTACGACGGCGGTGTCTTTGTCCCCTAAATGAATCGTAATTGGGGAGTCATAACCGGTAGAGGTAAGACCGACTTTCCGGACACACGTGTTGAGGGTGAAGTTACCGGTGGCTCCAATATCGAGGAGGGCCCGAAACTTAGTCGTAGACGCACCAAGGGTGGCGGCGATGAATTTGAGGTGAAAGCGTGATGAGTTGGTGGTGGAGATAATGGTGTCGAGGCGGCGTTGTCCAGTGCCTCATCAGACAAGCCGATCGAGTCAGGCTTGTTCCTCAACAGCATCAAAGAAGGTGACAGAGGATGGATTCGGAAGGAGGGTTGCATAACATATAGCGGTGAGGGGGCCGTTAGGCGATGAGGGTTGCGATGCCTGGGGGTCGTCCGGTGGGATGTGCGGCACCGGAGAGGGGGGAGGCGACATATTTTCAATGCCAAATGGGTCACCGGTGGGGTTGAGATCATTACCGATGGGATGGTCGGCAGACCAGCCGTCGATGCCGGGACGGATTCGTGGTGATCATGAGGATGATGTTCAAGTGGAGGAGGGGCCGGGAGTGGCTGATATGGAAGCAGCGGGTTGGGGAGCCGCGAACCTCGGTGCCTAACGTGTGCACTGTCTGGCATTTTGACAACTTGTCTGCCGATGTCCTAACTGTCG
Organism: Chara braunii; assembly: GCA_003427395.1. Taxonomy (NCBI): domain Eukaryota; kingdom Viridiplantae; phylum Streptophyta; class Charophyceae; order Charales; family Characeae; genus Chara; species Chara braunii. Next base: position 724,586 of record BFEA01000509.1, on the reverse strand, counting down.
GCACCGGAAACATCCACCTTTATCTTGGACGGGTGTTTATGGGAGGACGGCTGGTGCGTTATCTACTTTCCATCTGCATGAGGTGGATGGTAGTAGAGAGTTTGTCGGGGGAGAGTGATGTGGTGTCTAGTGGATCGGAGAGGGTGTCGGGGTCGGGGGTGGAAAACTTGTCCGAGGAGGTGGTTGAGGAGGTGTCCTCGGAGGTGATGTTGTGGAAGATGCGAGGGCAGGGAGGGGCCGATGTAAGTGCGGTCGTGTAGGGGGAGAAGATGCGGTCGATTTGGAGGGCACGAGCGAGGAGGTCAACGAGGGTCATGGGTGGCTCGCGGACGAGGACGACCGCTAGGTCTTTGCGGCATACGCGCTTAACGCAGGACTTGAATGCGAAGTCGCTGATAATATCGATGGGGATATGTTGACGAAGCGAGCGGACATATTGCACAAAACGGTCGGTGGGGCCGTTTTGTTGGAGCCGGCAGAATTGGTCGATGTGGTCGTCGACAGTTTTCTGTGGACGGAAGGTGGAGGTGATGAGGGTGGCCCACTCAAGGAAGATGTGAGGTCAGAGACTGGTTTGATGGCGGTTAGTCATTTCAGTGTACCACCAACGAGCGGCGTTGTCTAGGAGTTTGCTGCTGGCAATAGGGAGCTAGTGGACGACAGGGATGCTGTGGAGGGAAAAGGTTTGTTGTAGTTTGGTGAGAAAGAGGAAAACATCCTCATGGGGTTGGCCTGAGAAGGTGGGAATCTCGTTGGTGCGAAAGGATGGAGGGATTTTGCCTTCTCTGGGGGTAATGGCGACAAGGCCGTTGAAATCAAGGGTGGAAGAGGAAGAGTCGACCAGGGTGAAATCGTTGGCGAGGTTGGTGGGGATGAGAGCATTGGGGGGGAGTAGTGGAAGGGCGGAATACACAACTTGTGGAATAATCTGAGTATAGATGGGGAGGGTGGAGGTGATAACGAATGAAGTTAGGATGGGTTTTGACTTGGGGGGAATGGTCGACGACTATGTGACGGCGGGGTTTGTCGGCTTGGTGACTATGGTGGAAGTCGTGGTAGATGCGGGCGGGGGTGTGGATAACATGCTAGCGGAAAGGGCGGTGGATGTGGGGGAGGAGATGATTGGTGTAGATGTGGAAGCGGAGGGAGGGGGAAGGGTGGTGGCATCCGAGGTGGGGGGGGTGGAACGTGGTGGTGACGACCTGGATGGCGGGGCTGTGATTTTCAATGGTGGTCATGCGAGCAGAGATGGTGTAAACGGATGTTTTGATGTCGTGGATGGATGATTGGAGGGATGTCATCATGCAGATGAGTGTCGCGAGATCGGTGGTGGCATTGGGTGCTGGTGTTTGCTCGCTTGCAAGGTTGCGGGCGATGCTAACGACGAAGTCTGTGCGGATGCCGGACATATCAATGTTGGATGATTGGGCCGTCGTGGGGGAGGAAGCGGTGGCAGAGGCGGATGAGGTGGCAACCGCAGATTCCGCAACGTTAGAAGCGGCAGCAGCAGCGACGTCAGCGACTACACATTGAGGGTTTCTGGTTGAACGTGGCATGCCCAGAGGGGGGTGGTTCCTATTTACAAAAGTAGAACGTCATCAAGTGATTTATCAAAAAAAATAATTAAAAAAAAAAATAAAATTTACAAAACAAAAATTAAAATAAATTAATTCCGATTCAAATTAATTAAAGTTATTCAAAATTAATTTGAGAATACACCTTTGGAAAGAAAATAGAAAAAATCCGAAGTAGAAACTTGCAAAGTAAAATTTTTCATAAATTTCGTTGAAAATATCGGAAAAGGAAAAAAGGAAACAATTAGTTTTGAAGAAAAATAAATTCCGATTTGGGTTTAAATTTATTCGAAATTAATTTTGGGGTATGATTTTACAAGAAGACATGAAAATTCGAAAAAGGAATTACGTAATTCTAAACTATTCCCGAATTTCAAATAAAGGATTTCGAAAAAGAATTGATCATAAGGTATTTTCGCGTTTCAAGAAAAAATTCTAAAAGGGAAAATTTTGAATTTAAATACGAGAAAAAAAAATAATTAAAATTATTTTTGAATTTCAAAAATGAAATATCAAAAAGGAATTTATTCAATTTAATTAATTCTAACGTATTTCAAAATTTTCAAAAAAGAATGAAGTAAAAGTAATTTCGAATTTCGAAAAAGAAATGTTAAACCAATAGTACCTCCGAGCCTCTTTTTGCCAACCTTGAATTTCACTGCGCTCTGAGTTTGCTGAGCTTGGGTACCACTCCGTTTTCTTTCTGGTACTCTCACGGAAAAAAAAAAAAAAAGTTGCGGCCGTGAACTTAGAAAAAAAGAAAAAAAAAAAAACGAAACAAAGCTTTGGTCGTGATTGCAGTTGTATACATTCTTGGAAGTGGTAATGTGAGTGTGCCCTCAGTCAGGGCATCTCAAACCCGTGGCCAGGTTGCCAGATTCGAAAAAGAGAATAGAAGGGGGAAAAAATGGGCAAACGGATCCAGCCGTGAAAATGATTGGATACATTTCCCTTAGTACCAGTGTGATGAGTGTTATAATCCTCTGACAAAACACAGCTTGAACAAATCACGAATGGCTTGAGCAATTCATGGATTCCCCCCTGCCTCATTGGCAGGGGACTTATAAGAGACATACGAGCAAAAAAAAAAAGAAAAATGTAAGATCCAGAATGTGACCGCCTTACCAGTGAGTTGCATTCTGTGGAGGAAGACTCTAAGCACGACCTCCAAGATGACCCTGCCCGACATCATTGAAGTAGAGATAGTGTTTTCTTTTCTTCCTTTTCCTCACTCGCGGGCAATATAAAAATCTGATTTATGGGACAGTGCCGACCCTGTGTCCCACCCCCGATAACTTCAGAAACTGGCAAAACATCGTAATTTCCTACCACCGGCGGAGGTACTAGTGGTTTAAGAAAGAATTGATTAATCCTAAAGTATTTACAAATTAGAAAAAAAAGTTCAAAACAGGTCTAAAGAAGAAAAAGTTAAAAAATAAGTAATTAATTTTCAATTTCAAAGAAATGTCGAAAAAAAATTAATTAATTATAACCCAGGCTACCAGACTGACGAAAAAGACGAAAAGTCAATGAGCACGCGACTGTCGAGCACAAGGCTTGGACCAATGTGCGTCGCAAAGTCGTACGATACAGACAGCCGTCGACACGGCGTAACAGAGAGAGAGAGAGAGAGAGAGAGAGAGAGAGAGAGAGAGAGAGAGAGAGAGAGAGAGAGAGAGAGAGAGAGAGAGA
>BFEA01000509.1:702243-720885 GCA_003427395.1 Chara braunii | reverse complement strand
GAGAGAGAGAGAGAGAGAGAGAGAGAGAGAGAGAGAGAGAGAGAGAGAGAGAGAGAGAGAGAGAGAGAGAGAGATTGGAATCACGGGGAGAGAAACCCGACTCGCAAATAGCGCAATATGAACCTCGCTTCAGAAAAATATAACATGGAAATAACTTGAAGTGAGGTCGGCGTTACTCCTGACATGTTTCAACCACTACGCCGGAATGGCCATCCTCAAGGGATGATTGCGCTTGCGAGTTACGTCGTCGTGGTTGCTTAAGTACTACCCTTACCATCGTGGTGAATATCCTTCCTGTGTTTCCAAACCTCATACCTTTTTTCCTCTCATGTTGCAGCTGTAGGAACAGGCAGTAAGGCAAGAATATTGAAGAAGCGGGAACAATGTTCAAAGCAAAGTGGAGGAACTCCTGCCGACGGGGTCGCAGAGTCGAGGGATACGAGGGCATTGGAAGGTGGGGTCGCTGCTCAGCAGGCAGGGGTAGGATATGCGCTGGACAAGATGGCGCGGGAAGAAACAAAAGAAGGTGTGGTTAGAAGGAGAGTCGAGTGGCACGTCACGCCTACCCCCCGTTGTCACCAGAAGAAGACGACGTCAGGGCGATGAAGACGACGAGTGTCGAGACGAGTTTGAGAGAGCATGGACCTAGAGGGATGCCGCGAGGGATTGTCTGCGCAATCGGGAGATACGAGAGCAAAACATAAGAGTCGGTGAGGATCAGGACAAAAAAGCTGCCGAACAGGACAAGGAAGAGGGTCCGGTAGTCGATATGCCTAGATACTACTTACCACGTCTGTCTAACCCTTCTCTGAAGAAATTGACCCAGACGTCCCATCACCCCCCGTTTTTTTTTGAGAAATTAGCCAGACCTTTCAAAAACATCCATCGGGGAAAACGTTTCGGTCGGAGTTCGCGCCTCAAAGATAACAAGTATTGGCCCACTCCTCTGGAATCGGAGGAGTGGGCCAAGATCCGGCTGAGATGGCATTTGACAACTCCGATCTTTTACACCTTTGGTCCGTACGACCAATAGTCTTGCGTAGACAGAAAAGTAATCTCCTCTTTGTCCCAGACGGCTTGCTGATTCTTCATGAGGGCCTCGCAGCGGACTGCGGGTGGTTTCCCTTGAGTGATCACCTCGCATCCTAGAAATTCAAGAACCCCTTGGCGGTCGTCAGTCTTGGCTAAGGCGAGACTCTGATTGTAGATGAGACGAAACTTTGAAAAAATGTACCTGATTCATTCCAGGACATGCTGAGAAGAGTTAGGAAGGACTATGAATAGCGCGACATCGTCAACTAACCTGCCAAGATAAGTGAAATATATTTTTGGGATGAAATGATTGAGATAGTTATCAAGTTCTGTTGATCCCGTGTACCCTGTTGATCCGGTGTACCCTATCAAGAAAGATCTCCTCAGAGGCCAAGAGAACCACTGCATCCAAGGCTAGAGAGGGAAGTGGGCACCGTAGTACATCTCGACCTGCTATTCATGTCGACTGGGGATCGTGACTACAACTACATCTTTGATGCACGGGATAACCTTACTGGCTTTGTAGATGATTGCGCCATTCGTACAAAGACCGGCTCGGTTCTAGTGAGTTGCATCGATGAGTACTACCTAAGTTATCCCTTCGTCAGGGAGTTCATGATGGACAGAGGATCAGAGTTTACCTGCTTGGAGTTGCAGGAGTTGTTGTCAGGGTACAGCGTGGTGGCCAATTATACCACAGCCGCACACCCCCAAGCAAATGCTTCGGTCGAAAGAGGTTATAGTGTCATCACGAACCTTCTGGCTAAGTGGACTGAAGGTAGGCGTAATCAGTGGCCAAGATATCTAAGGGCGATATTTTTCGTCAAGAACATTACAGTAAAGAGGACCACTAAGTATGCGCGAGCCACGCTATATACTTTCCCAATTGAAAGTTTCTTGAAAACCTAGAGACGTCAGGATTTAGAAACCAATATCTCCTTTGAGGAATTGCTCGACATTTGGGCACGGCAAGTAGGTGTGATTGAGGAGAGGATTCATGAGGCATCCAATCAAGTGGCAAGGAGTTGCATGGACGATAAGGCCCATCGGGACCAGATGGCGCGCGGGTGAAAAGCTCCATAGTTGGGGGATATCGTATTACTGTATGACTCGTCTCTGAAAAAGCAATGGTATAGGAAGCTCGACAAGAGATGGTTAGGGCCATATCGGATTGTGCGGTGTGAGGATTTTGGTGCCTACCAGATTGAGGAGTTAAATGAGATAGAAATGAAAGACAGGGTATCAGGGACGAGGTTGAAAAAGTTTGCGGCGAGGGAAGAGGTGAGATAAACGATTTAACCCCTTATAATAGAACCCTAGAAAGAGTGACATGGTAGAATGTATGGGCAAAATGTGTGTTTGCTGTTGATCTGAGTAAACCCTGCTTGCCTGTTTGCTAACTACTTTGGTGTGCCTGTCGTCTTCTTCGCCTATTATGCAGGTCTGACTTTACGAAGACAGCCATGCCAAGAGGGAGGGAGACGCGGTCACCACGGAGGCCATTGGGAGCGTCAGGGGGTTACGAGCAGCATGGGTCTTACCGGAGGGAGCATACGTCCGTGTATGACGACGGAGATATAGAGCTCTTTCTGGATGACTTCCGAGGTTACGCAAATTATAGGAAGTGGACAGTGGATCAGATGATAGAAAGATTAAGGGGAGTTGGTCGGTTTGAGGAGCCCATCGCGCACATCCGCAGGGAGGCAAGGACTTGGCAGGAGGCTGAGTTGAGGATGCGGGGATTGAGACCTTCACGGGGACAGATGGAGTGCCGATTCACATAGAGATGGGGAACATCGAGGAGTTTATCCCTACTTTTGAGTGGTTCATGCAGGAGCAGGGCATACTGAGGGATGCGTGGGAGCAGATGTTACCGTTATGAACAAGGAAGGTAAAGAGGCCGTTGAGGAACGTCGAGGAGTTCATCCCTGCTTTTGAGAGACGGTTAATGGGGGCCCAAATATTCGTCGTTTTCGTTGGCAATTGCGGTGCGAATTTCATCAAAATTTTTAAAAACAAAGGATATGAGACCATACTAGTGCAAACATAAAAAAAAGAAACAGGCCAAAAAAAAAACAAAAAAACGCTATGAAACCCTAACACAAAGACACTGTCCGAGTCAAAATGAAACCTCCAACGAGTTCAACAAAATGCCAACTTTTTCATTATTGATCCAAATATGTCAAAACTGCACACATGACGTACCCTAAAGCACATATATATCACAAAAAAAGAAAAACAAGAAAAAAAGCAAAAAATCAGCACAATATGACAGTTTCAGTGCAATTAAGTGCAAAATTCGTTGAAAATAGCACCCCTGGTTAACCACGTGTGCTGCTTTTGAGTGGTTCATGCAGGAGCAGGGCATACTGAGGGATGGGTGGGAGCAGACGTTACCGTTATGAACCAGGAAGGTGGAGAGGCCGTTGGGTCGGCAGATCAGAGATAGGGCGCGAGATTGGGAGGGCTGCAGGATGCACCTGAGAGAACCCTTTCGACGGCCAGAGCCACCTAAGCCCAGGGTTAAGAGGCGCCAGAGAAGTAAGAGGCAGAGGGACCCTGAGCCCAGAGAGGCCATCTGGCAAAGGGACCCTAGGCCCAGAGAGGTTATCCAGCAAAGGGACCTTGAGCCCAATGAGGCCATCCCATCTCGAGGAGGACGGAACGCGCTTGCCCGACAAGGTGAGGAGTTAGCACAGCAGGCCGAGGAGCGAGGGGCATATCCTGAGTGTGGGCTTGGCCCAGTGGTTTTTCAACACTTTATTGAAGGAGGATTGTGAGGGTCTCTTCAGCGTACGAAGAAGGGGGTGGCGTCATCCGGAGGATTACTGTAGGAGTTGGAGGCGCACTTGGATATTTCACAGTGGAGAATACCCAGACTGACATGAGGCCCGATGAGCCAGTTGGGGACGTACTGCAGGAGGAGGTCCACGAGCCAGAGCGAGAGGCGGAGGCAGACTCTCAGAGAAGACGAGTTGCAGAGGAGGTGATAGAGGTTGATGAGGATACTTCACCTCAAACGCCTGCTCCAGAGTGGGGACCAGAGACAGTGCCAGGGGTCACTCGTGAGAGAGGAGGGGAGCTTCGGCATGAGGAGACCCCACTATCGCCCCCGGATGCCGCCCTTTCACCAGGGATGAGGGTGGAGATGGAGCACGGGGAGACATGATGGAGGAGAGAGGCTCTCTCCATTGTCGATACGCATTTGGCGACGTATGGCCAGGAGTACCCTGACATCAGGGAGCCCGCGCCCATGGAGCCACTGTTGGAGCCACGCCAGAGAGAGACGAGGAGTGATATTCCGGTTAGAGAGGTTCTCCCCACAGAGAGGAGGGCGCTAGCAGGAGAGACGGCAGAAGAGAAGTGGGTTAGGGTAGGGAAGTGTCTAGAGGAGATTTGGGAGGAGAGACAGAGATTAGAGGCGGCATGAGCGCTCCCAGACCAGCCATCTGATGTGCCACCTAAGGCCCGCGGAGTCACTGAGATGTGGGACGAGTTCTGTGGTCAGAGTGCTGAGGGGTTGACTGCACCAGAGGGCTAGACTCGAGACAGCGAGATCAGTGGATGGGTACGTGGACCGCAAGCTTCGTTTTCTGGCGAAGACATCTTTCCAGAGGTACTTGATGTTGCAAGGTGGGTAGGTTGGAAGAAAGTTGAAAGATGGGAATCTGGGAGTGCATTTGGAAGCAGTAGAGGCGGAGGTCCGGGAGCTCAGGGCACTGGCAACTAGTCAGGCCGGCCACCATCTAGGATATGAGGCGACAACTTCAGGATATGGCGGCTAGGATGGATAGAAAGGCGCCCACCAAAGCGGCGGACTGGACAGACAGCAGTCGGTACGACATTCAGGGGGAGTCAGTGCAGGGCCTATTTGGACATTCGCCACGGCAGGGCCCTCCCAAGAACTACCCATGGGGAAGGTCATCCTGGAGCCAGAAGAAGCGAAGGCAAAGAGGGAGGCCGAAAAGGAGGCCTTTGAGTTCAGGGCACCTACCGAGCTTGCCACCCAGCTTGCGACTTCTTCAGAACTAGCGATAAAGTCCTTGACACCACGAGCAGCAAGCGACAAAGAATAAGTTTGGTTTGAGGTTTAAGTATATCACGCAAGGCGTGATTGTGTCTGTGATTTATGTTGACTAAATGGTTGACTAGAGTAGGGAATATGTGGGCGTGCAGACTTAAGGCGTGCGTGAACTCTTTTCCTTTTTGATGATTGTGAAACGTTGGTCGTTGACAATATTTATATTAGATTAGGATTAAAAAAATATTGTGCCTTGATTGGTGCGCTTGCTTGAGACTTGTGTGTACATACGGAGGACGACATCGACAACGACGTGATTTTGAGAGTGTTTTGGTAGATCTGTGCGTCGCACAAATATCTGCTTATTTAAGTGTCTATCGAAACTTGACCCAACTTTGGACCTTACACTTTTGGTTACGGCGTTTGACTTTCTCCCAAGAGATTCAGGGATCGAGACCAAGTGGCGGTGACGCAGGATCAAGATAACGAGAAGAGACCAACGGGTTGAGGATCTAGCGAGGTTATCCCCATGGTTTGGCGAAAAGGGGTTCCTAAAATCCTTTGCTTTTGTCTTTCTCGCCTCACCACGAGGTGCTGCCGCCAATCTTGTTGACTATTTGTTTTATTCTTAATAATCTATTATTATTATTATTATTATTATTATTATGGCTTTTCGCATATGAAATCCGTTTGTCGCGCGTGGCACTAGGACCGGTGACGGTTAACGCGTTTGCAAAAGTGAGCAGGTGGTTAACCTCGAGGTGAGAGGGTTTGACTGCCACTGCGGGTGTACCAACCGCCTGCCAGGATCTACTGTGAGGGGTTTGAGTGTGAACAAGTCTGTTCGCATTCGAAAATTGGTGAACCATGCCAGGCGTAATGGAGTAGAGGTGATCTAAGGCTTATCTAGGGGGGGGGCGCAGCGACGCTGCAGCAGGAGTGAGCAAGCTGGAAGTTACAACAGAAGGATATTTATTACCACCACCGAGATCTGTGAGTGAGACTTGTCCAGTAAAGGGGTCCGAAAAGGGTGGTGGGCCCTGCTGGAGGGAGCGGGCTTGAGAAAACTCCGTCGGGAGCCACAAAAAAAAAAAAAACTGCGGAATTTATGTGCTGGGACCGGGAAATAGCGGACCATACTTGGGCTGAATGGTCGGGCGCTAGGGAGAAGGCCGCGGCGATATTGCTGAGCAGATTACGCATCCGACTTGGGCAGAAGAGACGGGGGTCTATCGAACCATCTAGTAGTTGGTTCCCCTGTTGTTTCTTTGATGATAGCTGAGACTTCTGGCCGACTCGAAGTCCTTCGGGACATCCGTTCAAATTTGCAACGATACATAAAAGATCAGCATGACTCTTGTGCAAGGATAACATGCATAAATCGACGTGTTTTTTTTTTTTTTTTTTTTTTTTTTTTTTTTTTTTTTTTTTTTTTTTTGATTTGTCATACGAGTGTTCCGCGGGGCTGGTGCACTATCGAGCCGCAGTACGCTGTTCGATCACAGTATGCTTTCGGGTCGCAGTATGTTATCCGGCTGAGTCTAACAAGGAAGAAATTGTGAATCTGAACGCACTTTCGCGCTGGGTGCAAACGAAGACAAGAAGGATGGGGAGTGACGAGAAGTGGCTATGGCAGGAATCAAGAGTTCGTACGTCACTTATTCCTTGATGAAAGTGAGCGGGGAAAGGTAGTGGCCAGGGGTTCTCGAACCGGGCGAGTGCAATGGTGAAGCTGGTTTCGTTGCTAGATCAACAGAATGGGAGATTAGTGAAAAGAGGGGTGTGTGGAGAGATGGCACAAGGCTAAGAAGAAGTGAGGGGAAAAGTTCGTAATCTGCGTAATCCTTAATAGGATCACTCGCAAAAACATGTGTAGTAAGGGTTTTCAAGGAAGGTGGGATCGATGATAGCGTTAGGTTGGTGAGAGAGCGGATTAGTAGATATGGAGAAAAAGGGTTGTGAGTGAAGTAGCGAGTTCTGACGGGGGAGAAAGCCATTTTGTCTGCTTCACGACGGGGAGAGGGAAAAGAGAGTTGGTGAGTAGGGGTTTGAGCATGTTGTGAATCAGATGGCGGGACTAGACTAGTGTCAAAGGTATTAATCTTCGAGCTAGGGAGAAATAGACTGCGCCGAGAGAGAGGGCAAAATTCGGAGGAGCGAGGCATACTTCCGAGTTTTAACGAAAAAATCATTCCGATTTTTTTTGCTCCTCCTTTCGATCGAAAAAGGTGAAGAGGCTGGCTGTGTAGGTGGGTACGTATCTGTGGACCGAGGCACTACTATCCTAGCAATTAAAGGAGGTGAGGCCGGCTATGAAAGTGAAGTCCTGCCTATTGGCCAATACACGGTCCGCCCAGTTGCACAGAGCTCTTGAAGGCAAGCCATAGAGACAAGAAGGGGGGGGTTGCCTACTATCAGAGTCACATATCGATTCTACTGCGCCGAGTGGTAGAAAGCAGTTTGTGGGAGAGGAAGCTGTTTGTAAGCCGGTGGGCTGCCTAGGTTGTTGAGCTGGGTGACTGTAGACGAACGACGGGGCTTGAACGTTTGCTGGGTGATACGATGTTCGTCCTACCGGACGAGGCAGCGTGGATTCAACTGAGAGGCTTGCCTACTGAGTCGTGAGCTGCCTAGTAGGAGCAAGGCAAACGGTCGAGTTAGAGGCCTACCTGCCAGCAGAACAACGAAGAAGGGAGCCACAAGCTTGCCTGCTCACCTGTTGATGGTGCACGGCTCCTTCTGTTGTACGAACTCACTGAGGGCAAGATGCGAACTTGCGAACTTGCGAACCTGCCTGTAGCCATTACACCTCGGGGCACGGGTTCAGTGGAGTGAATAAGTTGATAAGGAGGAGTCCTTGCTGTGATTTGGGGAAGCCGTCTGGAAATCGGCAATTGGCAGTTTGACTTCTGTTTGACCGAGTTGCTGCTGCGTTTTGATCATCATTGCGGGGCCTCAGGAGCATAAAGGTATATCAAGGCCCTCTCCTGCGAGTAGAGTCAGTCCCTCTCCTGTATCTTGAGAGTTTGAGACCCCTCATTCTATCTTTCTTACTCTAAATTCTAATTGTGTCCAGAGAGGAAGGCGGCAGGCGGGTTGCAACCCATAGGACCGCAACCAAACTCTATAGGGAGTCTGCCCACCGATTGCGGGAGCTCTGCCGGAACTCAGGAGGAGTTCTGAAGGCAGGGAACTGAGAGGTGATCATTTGCTTTCCCTCCATAAACCAGTTATAACATCTATCTGTATTTCTTGCTATGTTTGACTGAGTATAGTGCATGCATCCCTACTTATTCTTTCAGTTTGACTTTCAGGACAAACCAAACTTAATTAAAAAAATGATTGTGCAAGTTCCAGTTTCAGTTTTGTCGTATTGACTGAAAGCAGGTTGTGAACAGGGGTTGTATCTGGGGGAAAGGTGGGAGGAGGGCTGTATTGCTTGTGTCTGGCTGGGTCAACCAAAAGGATGTGAGAGTCTCCATAAGATTGGAGGACCCAGTGCTATGCTTAATTTTTTGTTGTCTGGAGGACCAGACAAATTTCCATAAGATTGGGTGGTCTGGTTACTTTGACTTACAGGGACTTTTTGTGTTTGACTTTCAGGGACAAAGCATTTTTCCACAAGATTGGACGACTTGTTGCCTTGTTTCTTTGGATTTTCATAGGTTTTATTAGTTTTAAGAAAGAGTTGGGCATGTTCCATGAGATTGGATCACCCTGACTCTCTTTTGTTTTATTCTGAGGGGGAAATTAAGACAAAGGACTGGACAGGTTTCCATAAGATTGGGTGGTCTGGTCTGGAGCCACGCACATGCTAGAACCAAAGGGATAATTTTTTTTTATATTTCTATATTTATTTTGTTTATGAACAGGCTAGTCAAACATTTTTTCATAAACTTGATTGGTCTAACTATAACTTGTCATTAACTGAAGAGAGTATGAATTAAGAATAAACTTGTGGTAAGAAGGGGCAGGCGGAATATTGTTCTGAGATGACCGGTTCAGTCATATGTTACCTTAAAAGATTAAGTGCAGACAATTATAAATAACTTGGATACTTAAACAGTTCAGGGCGACTAGGTTGGATAGCCTAGTCATATGTCTAAATAAGAGAAAAGTTGTACTTATCATTGTGGTTTGACTTTGCATGTGGTTATGCGATATCACTACTTAGTCTGAGTTTCAGTTTGATAGGTAGTTGTTTTAGTTGCTCGCCACGTGTTAAAGTCATAAGAGTTAGTGTCGATTCCTGCATTTTCTAAGCTAAGTTTATTTTAGTTAGGTCAATTTCTGCATTTTCTGGGATCATTTATGATACTTGGTCTTGTATAAGTTTTGGTAAACCACTTTCTCTAGAGGAAGCGCGACCGAATTTTCTACAAAACCAAGAAGTTAGTCAGATTTTATTTTTTCAAAGTTTAGCTTGTATAAAATTTATGTACGGCTTAGTAAAACTATAAAAATTTTCGTTTTCTAAAGGGAGTGCTGCCCAAATTTTTACTAATTCATGAATTTAAACAAAATTGGACTTTGAAAAGTCAAAGTTATTCTCGCTTTTAGACTTAGCTTTATATAAAGTTTGGAAAGCAACTTTGCTTACGAGAAGCGTTGCCGAAATTTCTACAAATGTAAGGCGTTGATTAAATTTTGTTTTGGCTGAAATCAAGTTTATTTTGAGTTTTTATCTGACTTAGTATAAATATCGGAAGTTTGCTTTTCTAAAGGAGATGCTGCCGAAATTTTTATTAATTCAGGGAGTTTGAAAAAAATTGACTTTCTAGAGTTGAGAATTATTCCAAATATTCGTAATTGAGCTAAAATAAATTCAGAAAAAAAACTTTTCCTACAGGAAACGCTGCCAAATTTTTTTAGTTCAGAGGAGATATGTTTTATTTTGACATGTGACGATATTAAGAATCCACCAAGTATGGGGGAGATTATGTCAAAGATCTGCCTTTCTTTTGACACTGACTTAGGGGTAGACTTAGATTTACTTGGCATAGAGTATTGAGTAAGGATGTGCTGTGGATACTTATTCCCCATACACTGATGGTTTAACTTGGACATTGACATGTCTTATGGTACAAGTCACTTTGATCGTTCTGATTCATGATTTGGACTAGTTTCAACTTGATCCTACAAGGATCATATTCTGTTATCAATGATAACAGGTCGGCTGCTGATTCGTCAGTCTACGACTCAACTGCAATCCATTCTCATTACCCAACCTAAAAGGCTTTAGCCATATTAAGGTTTTCACTCGGATTTTTATTAAATGGTCATTACACGAAGGTCCAAAGTATTTATTTTTGGAAGGTTGGACAAAGGTTGGGGCTAGCATGACTAAAGCAAGGGGTATGAGTATAGAGAAAGGTTGAAGTTGACCCCGTGTAGTGTGTGGACTTTTTTTTTGATTCTTTGATTTGATTATATGTATGTTTGTGATTCAGACTTTGAAATTGATTGTCTGCGATCACATACATATATATGGCTGAGAGGAGTCTCATTGTGATTGTGAGAAGTGATCGTCACATATTTATTCCCCATTATATATATATATATATACGTATATACTAGGTAGCATGGGTTATCTGGCCGGATAATCTGGTCGGATTATCTGGCCGGATGATCGGGGGGTAGGATCATCTGGAAATCCGAACGATTAAAAAAAATGCCTAAAAAAAGMAAAAAAAAAAAAAAAAAAAGTGATATTGCGCATGAAAAATACAATAGAACCATGCTCCTATTTCATGAAAAGCTTGATAGGACCTGGAAGGGTTCAAAGGGTATAAGATAGGGAATAAAGGGGTTTAGAGGGGGGATGCTTAATTCATTCTGTAATTTTTTATATAAATATTATTTTCTTGTTCCGTTTTATTTTTTATCTTCATATCTGTTGAGTAATCAAAGATGGCCTCAAGCCAAAAGTTGTTCATATCATTGATATGAACAACATAAGTTTTTTTTCGATTTTTTTGAATGTTTTTTTTTTTCGGTTAAAAAAACCATATTTTGTGCAGGGCCGGATTTTCCATATCCGGAATTAATCCGGAAATTTCATCCGGATTGAAAATTCTGGATGAAATTGGTCTGCAGGATATCCAGATTTGCGACTTAGCGTATATATCTATGTTAAAGTGTTTTCATAGCCTAAAGAGCCCACGCGTAAGGGTTTGATTGGGGTTGAGATTGAAAAAGGAAAGAAGACTATCTTTATCGTTTTGCTTTTTAAAGAGTTCTTGGTCGAACGTTGCTCTTGGGCCTGGATACGAGGTCCTTGTCCAGGACACCCCAGGTCCTAGACTCCATGCGGAAGGGATTACCTCCCGCGCAAAGCCTATTTGCCCTGCCCATGGGGACACTAATCCTAAGGGTCCAAGGTGCCGGGGGCCCCAAACGGTTGTTCCTTCAACCGTGAAGCATCGTGAAGGGGTCGACCCTAACGCTACTCCGAGATTGATAATTGAGTGTCATAAGAGGCACCCGGATTCACGCGGGACCGCTTGATTACGGGCACTACATAGTACGCTACCATTGTGACTTCTTGCGTATTCATGCATTATTGGTGGATATGAGAAAGTCCTGCATCTGTACGATTTTATATTAAAGTTTGTTTGCGAAGCCTATACAATTTCCGCATCGGGAAGTTATGGGATGGTCATTGAAGGGACTAGGATTGTTTGTGTTGTCATGTTTTGTTTATGTGTGCTTTATTTTTATGCTGTAAGTGTGGTGTAACGCGTGGTGAGTGAGATGCGTCCTACTCGACGAATCTCGCTTGGAACTTCAGCCCCCCGTGCGCCAGTTCGCGTGTGGGTTCGATATAGGCGTGAGACCACGCGCACCCCCTATGCTACAGTGAACGAGAAACACCCTCGGCTGGTCCACCTCTGTGATTGCAACTGATTAACTTTCATACTGTGGACTGGTAGCTCGCTGGGGATACGCCCACCAAAGGGAAGTGACAACTCCAGCAAGGTGGAGGTAAGTTGTACCACACGTTGGCCCTATCTTGTCATAGGGGCTCGCGAGAGGTATGGCTAGCGCACTCGGCCGGAGCGACTTGCGGAAGTGCCATGTGTATCACGACGAGGTAGACCAACTCCTGCGTGACGAGGTCGGGAGGGTCCCGCACTACGAGGGAGACACCGGGTCCCCACAAATGAAGAGGTGATTTCGTGGAATGACCCAGAAATATAGGTCAAACGCAAGACTTAGTACGGGGAAGTAGAGATCTTTCAAAAGGTTTGAACCCCTAAGCAATGGTTGCTCCCTCCTTTCTATCTGACCTTCCTTCCCCCTCTCAGTTTCACGACCCTTCTTTCTTTTCGGATCTCCCCGAAAAATTTTGTTATTTTTGCACTTGCATTTCGCGAGTCTACGAGGTAGATTTTTATCCTCAAAAGTTCGGGTTCCCAATGCATGAAGTTGTCGGCTAATTAGGCCTTCTCGAATCTAAGCCGACGTTTCCTCCTTTTCGGTTGCAATTTCTTTTTGGAGATTTATGCACTTACTTTTCAGAATTACGAGTGCCTTAGAGAGCATGCTGAGAATTCTCATTCAGGGAATTTCGAAATTTACGGGCGTCTTTTTCATTGACTTGTGAATTCTTGCATCGAGAATTTCTCATACCACCATTGAAAGATCAATGAATTTTGAGTAGGCAATTTAATAGACATATGATTTTTGTACGCTCAAACCATCACGCTTGTATAAGATTTGAATTTCGTATTCTTGAAATAGTTTTGGAAAGGAACGCAACTGCTTTGAGGTCCTTCTCCTCTCTCAAGCACTAGCGCGGTACCTTCAAGCTTCCCCCTGCCCTCTTCCCCACTAAAGCCCGTACCATCTTCCCTTTCCTCTTCTTCATGCCTTTTTCCTTCGTCTGTAACTGTTTTCGATCCCCTCTCTCTCTCGTGCTTCACCCTCAATCGTTCTCCTTTGAATCTAGGACCTGCTCCACGCTACTTTTCACGCTTTTCTTCTTTCTGCTTACCGATCCCGCCCAAGGTATTCGAAGTCACTGATCAACATCGTGTAAGGAGAAAACTCTCCCTGCACAAAGCAATTTGATTGACTGCACGAAGAGCCTACGAGGGACCACTTGATTATGGGCACTACATAGTACGCTACCATTGTGACTTCTTGCGTATTCATGCATTGCTGGTCGATATCAGAAAGTTCTGCATCTGCACGGTTTTATATTAAAGTTTGCTCGCGAAGCCTATACGATTTCCGCGTCGTGAAGTTCGGGGATGGTCATTGAAGGGACTAGGATTGTTTGTGTTGTCATGTTTTGTTTATGTGTGCTTTATTTTTATACTATAAGTGTGCTATAACGCGTGGTGAGGGAGATGCGTCCTACTCGACCGATGACGAGTCTCGCTTGGAACTTCAGCCCCTAGTGCGCCAGTTCGCGTGTGGGTTCGATACAGGTGTAAGACCGCGCACACCCCCTATGCTACAGTGAACGAGAAACACCCTCGGCTAGTCCACCTCTGCGATTGCAACTGATTAACTTTCGTACTGTGGACTGGTAGCTCGGCGGGGATACGCCCACCGAAGGGAAGTGACAACTCCAGCAAGGTGGAGCTAAGTTGTACCACGCGTTGACCCTATCCTGTCATAGGGGCTCGTGAGAGGTATGGCTAGCGCACTCGACCGGAGCGACTTGCGGAAGCTCCATGTGTATCACGACGAGGTAGACCAACTCCTGCGTGACGCAGCCGGGAGGGTCCCGCACTATGAGGGACCGATGCGCTAGACACCGGGTCCCTATAAGTGAAGAGGTGATTTCGTGGAACGACCCAGAAACAGAGGACAAACGCAAGACTTAGTACGGAGAAGTGGAGATTTTTCAAAAGGTTTGAACCCTTAAGCAATGGTTGCTCCCTCCTTTCCATTTGACCTTTCCTCCCCCTCTCAGTTTCCCGACCCTTCTTTCTTTTCAGGTCTCCCCGACAAATTTTGTTATTTTTGCACGTGCATTTCGCGAGTCTACGGGGTAGATTTTTATCCTCAAAAGTTTGGGTTTCCAAGGCATGAAGTTGTCGGCTAATTAGGCCTTCTCGAATCCAAGCCGACGTTTCCTCCTTTTCGGTTCCAATTTCTTTTTGGAGATTCATGCACTTACTTTTAGGAATTACGAGTGCCTTAGAGAGCATGCTGAGAATTCTAATTCAAGGAATTTCGAAATTTACGGGCGTCGTTTTTGTTGACTTGTCAATTCTTGCATCAAGAATTTCACGTACCCACCCTTGAAAGATCAATGAATTTTGAGTAGGCAATTGGATAGACATATGATTTTTGTGCGCTCAAACCATCACGCTTGTATAACATTTGAATTTCGTATTCTTGAAATAATTTTGGGAAGGAACACAACTGCTTTGAGGTCTTTCTCCTCTCTCAAGCACTAGCGAGGTACCTGCAAGCTTCCCCCTGCCCTGTTCCCCACCAAAGCCTGTGCCATCTTCCTTTTCCTCTTGTTCATGCCTTCTTCCCTTCGTCTGTAACTGTTTTCGATCCCCTCTCTCCCTCGTGCTTCACCCTCAATCGTTCTCCTTTGAATCTAGGACCTGCTGCACGCTACTTTTCGCGCTTTTCTTCTTCCTGCCTACCGATCCCGTCCAAGGTATTCGAAGTCACTAATCAACATTGTGTAAGGGGAAAACTCTCCCTACACAAAGCAATCTGATTGGCTGCGTGAAGAGCCTACGAGATCGATATGGATTTTCGTGGGCGATCATCTAGAACCTCTTCTCCTCCCAATCCTTACCCCATCCTTCTCTCTCTACCGCTCCCCTGCTCCCAACTATAAAATCCGCAAGCGCTTCTGAAAAGCTCTCATGTCTCAACCTATCGGCCAACTTCCAGGAAGTCAGGGCTACATGATGGGAATGCACGGCGGGTCGAAAAGTCCTGACGAGCTAATTGTAGTTTCACAAGGTTGAGTGCTAGGTGGCCGCGACGAACTCCGGGATTTGGGCAAGTCGGTGTAGGAGCTGAGTGTGTGGGGTGACGAGCCTGACGACCGTTGTGAACTTGTGGTGTGGTGGGTGGTCTGTGGTGGTCGGGATCGCCTGTACTAGGGTATGGAACGTGCTTGTGATTGATAGGTTGTATGGCCTGGGGCCGTAGTCAGAGAGCGAAAAGCTTGCGCGCCTTGAGTCTTCGATTGGAAGCTAAGTTCACGACGACTTGCCGGTTTCGGTTCTCAGATCTATTTATGTGCTTACTACCTTTCCTCTGTCTTTAATCCCCTTCTCTGGTCAAGCTATATCTCTGACGTCATCTTTTCTCTCTCTCTCTCTCTCTCTCTCTCTCTCTCTCTCTCTCTCTCTCTCTCTCTCTCTCTCTCTCTCTCTCTCTCTCTCTCTCTCTCTCTCTCTCTCTCTCTCTCTCTCTCTCTCTCTCTCTCTCTCTCTCTCTCTCTCATGAATAACTGAATGTATGACAATGTTCCCACGTCCCCACGAGTTCCTAAGATTTTGGCGTGTTCGCCTCGTTGAATTCAATCGGATCTCGCGAGGACGGGCATCATTGAAATTGAGAGGCCAGCAAGCTCGAGCGTTCTATCCACACCCCTTTCCCCTTGTTTCCTAGTGGATGTTGATCTATGCCGAAGTGATCTCTTTTTGTATGTATCGAATGAGTTGTCGCTCCGACTATGGGAATAAGTTAAGATTCCGATACGATGTATGCTCGCACTAACGTAAGTTGATCATTCTCTCGAATCAGATTAGATTGTATGATGACTGGAACGAGATGCATGGTATGATGTCTGCTTATTTCCGTGATTGGACAATGGACTAATTAGGTAGATATAATCTGGTTTTTGCTCAGGCCATGTGGAACAAACATTCCGATCCGACCAGGTGCTGACTTCCCTCACCCCCATCTTGGTCATTCCCCTATAACGGGGAAAGGACACGCGTATGCGAGTGGGACGTACGGGAAGCAGTCGCCAAGATCGGCGGAAGATACTACTTCTTACTAGAGACAATGTGTTCTAGCTTTGTAGGTGTTGTTTTGTCATTGTTGACACTCACTTTCCTCCTTATTCGTTGTTGTTGCCTTTTAATGAGTTGATTGTCACCCCGTGGACGATAGTGGCACCCAATTGGCCCAACACCCTGTGCAGCAATTGTGACCACATAGAGCATTGCAGGAAAAGGGGGCTCCATTATCGGACACGTGGGGAAGACGGACAGAAGGAATGAGTGACCAGGCTGAGGCCCTCCACGTCAGACCCCAAACTTTGTAACGAGCGACACCGGGATCTGATCCGAAAATGGGATCCCACGTGCGTTCCTTCGCCCTTTCACTCCAAAAGACGGCCAGTAGCCTGCGCGAAAGTACAACGATTATTTTGGATTGAATGGATGTTTGACAATAGCACGCGCCTGTTTCTTCACGCACGTCAGTAACCTGTTCTCACTAAAACCGGAACCACACGGGGGACTTCAGTTCCGTTACAGTCCCCACACTCAATTTCCGAAAAATCCGTGGCACACCCCATTTTACTGTTGTTTAGGGCCAATCTCCCAAAAATCCTTGGCACACCCCATTTTACTGCCTTTCAGGGCCTTTTCCCCACCACACACAACTCTGACCGAAAGACAAGACAGGGCCTCCACAATTTTGGCCCTCCCTCCCACGGGCGCGCGACGACCTACTCCCAACCCTCATGCCCCCCAGACTTGAAGACCTGCCACCCCCTATTTTCCACACAGTGTCAGACAAGGGCCCCTCGGGCCCTCGGCAGACGGTTGGGCCAGTTGTTCGTTCGGACATCCCGGACGGTCCCGGACGTCCAGCTCGGTAACATAGCTCCAAATGAGTTGGTATATAACATGCGAGCGAGTGAAGACAACGCGTTTGTGAGATAATAGTTGCAAAGGCAGCGGAGAAAGGATGCATGGAAGAGATAGAGAGGGGAAAGGAAAGGGAGAAGAGGAATGGGGAGGCACATCGAAAAGACCATGTCGATCCTACAAGAGTGCTCGTAGCCAAACAGATTGCAGAGTAAAGGGTTTAGAGCCACCTTATACGTCGCGATCCGGTTTCTACGGTCACTTGGGATTGCCAAGATCCTTCCAAATGTGGACGGAGGCAGCAAAGAGGTTACGAGAGATGGTGTAAGGTGGGACCAACAAGATGAAGAAGGAAGGAAAGTCGTGATGGGAGGGAGAAGAAGATAGTTACGCTTTGTTGTGGTAGGTGCGAAAGAGAAGAAAGAGGAGCGCGAGAAAAGATTGCATGCAATGGTGTAGGTGCAAAAATGCATTGAATTTCGCAGAAAACGTAAAGGCATCAACACAGTTACATGAAATGCTAGTGAAAGCCCCACCTTTGTCTTACGACTAATTTGAAGTTGACAAGTTCGAAAAGAAATTCAAAGCGCGCTTGCGAAGGCCCGCAAATCCTCTACGTCGATTCCTATCTTTCTCTACTCATAAATGAAAATTCACACGAAATAAGGATATTTCCAAATTGCACAAAAAAAATACAAACTCAAAGAAACAACCCACGCATACCCCACCAAAGACAAAGCCTGCAGAATTACATTGGAATTGGAAAAGACACTGCCGAAAGTATAGTATACAACCCCTTTAAAGGCAAGAAAATTGAAAGGGGCACGAGAACCCGTGCAATCACTTAAGCTCGTGTGTCACACTCTGACCCTCCAGTTCACCCGAAGCGGAGTAGGGCTCTTAACCCAGTAGACACTTTCGGATTAAGGCCTGGGCCGATACTGATCCCGACAGGCCAATTTGACAAGGTGCAGTTGCAGGCTCGTGAACCTTGGAAGGTAGTTTTGTCAACTTAGGAGCTCGCCACACAACTGTCCGATTGAGGAATCTCGACATTTTGTGATGACCACAAAGATTGTGGATAGGCGGATGATTGACCTCAATTTGCAAAGTGTCAGAATACACAGTTCGACACTTCTTTCGAAACAAACCTCTCCCGTCTGCCTGCAGCAGCCAAAGTTTCGACAGCCCTCTCCCGGGCTTGCGAAAAAGATGGTTGGGACACCACAACCGGATTTACCCTCAGTAAAAGCAAAATTGTCATGTGGGAAAGACACAAACGGGAGCTCGAAACTTAGCCTAGTCCACTGTGCTGCGTGGCGAAGCGGGGCCCTGTTTCAACGGTGGTGTGGCATTGCCCTTAGGCTCGTGTGAACGGGTGGATCCTGATCCTCTAAACAAAGGACCCTGACCCAGACGTTTTTGAACCCTAAACAAACAGTCATGACCCCTACAATTGTTTTTTTTTGGGGGGGGGGAGGGAACTACGTGGGAGTCACAAAAATGAGTTACAATTGCACTATGGGCCAAGATACAGTTTCGAATTGCAGTTCGGGCAATGTATACAACCCAGCTTTCTGGCCAAGTAGGGTGCGCGAAGTGCAATTGCAAACTGTATCCTGCCCCATAGTGCAATTATAACTCTTTTTTGTGACGCTACTGAAGTTACCCTTTTTTTTTTTTTTTTCTCTACCTGTCTCTTATACACATCTAGATGTGTATAAGAGACAGCGGTAAGATCATCCGAAAATCCAGATGATGCCTAAAAAAAGCAAA
>BFEA01000509.1:674780-687976 GCA_003427395.1 Chara braunii | reverse complement strand
AAAAAAAAAAAAAAAAAAAGGAGAGAAACGACTGCTGCCATAAAATTCCACCATGGTCGGGATGGCCTCGGGCCATGCACTCACTCAAATCCGACTCGAACGTCTCACTTGCACTGACGATCCCGACCGTCACGTGCCAATCCACCATAGCGAGCGTCACCCCGCTGACTTAGCCTCTGAGTGGCCCTGCTCGGATCCCACAGTCCGTCGGGCGACTCAGCATGCCGAGTAAAGCTACAGCCTGCTCGTCGGGACTTTTCGACTCACACCTTCCTTCATACCATCTAGCCACGACTTCCTGGAAGCGGGCTGATGAGTCGAGAGAGAGATTTTCGGGAGCGCTTGCAGAATTTATAGCTGCGGAAAGAATGATAGATGGTGGGAACGTTAGGACTGAAACAGGGAGAAGTAGGAGAAGACTCAGGAATTGCCCGTCGAAAGCCATGTCGATCCTTTGGATCTCAGCTGTAGCCAATCAGAATCGTCGTGTATCAGGAGTTCTCCTCTTACACGGCGTGTCTCTTTGGCTAGAGGGAGGGGGTCGACCTGGTGTTTTAGCACGGGGGATCAGAGCGGGAAGAAAAAAGTGAGAAGAATAACACGAAATGGAGCCAAGACTCAGACGATCAAGAAGGAAAGAAAAGGCGCGCAAGGCGATGGGGAGATGGGAAACGGTTACAGAGAGAGGAGGAGTATGAGCGCGAGGAAGGGAGTGTCGAGGACAGCGGGGGAAGCGGGGAGGGGAGGCTCGCATGCATGGCGCTGCCGCGAATGCAAAAAGGCACCAAAACAGTTACGACTAATTCAAATCGAAAAATACCATATCCGCGCGGCAAAACGGGCGCGTGGGAAAGTCCTACGCCTATTCAGATTTCTGCGAAAATTCCCAGAGCTTTCCAAGACGAAGTTGCGAATATTCATGCAAAAGAAAGGACACGTCGGATCCCGCTTATTCCGAAATTCCCAACCGTCGACCCAAATTCCTAGCGCGTTCGCTAAGGCGCGCGTAATTCCCAATTTGCAAAAAAAGACAAATTTCCAAAAATTGATCCGAGGGCCTTGCATATTCATGAAAATACAAAAAAGAGGCCTCGTCGGATGGTCATCCAAAATTTGACAAAAAGACAGAGAAACAGGGGGGGAGGGGGAAGGTAGCGCAGGTCCGAAAGTTGGCGCGTCACAGGCACGAGTTAGTCTAAGAGGCAGATCTTCTCTTTTAATTTTTTAGCTAAAGCTCTCAAGTTTTGAAGGCTGTTTACGAGGTAAGTCCCGAAACCTTTCAG
This sequence comes from Chara braunii, assembly GCA_003427395.1. Taxonomy (NCBI): domain Eukaryota; kingdom Viridiplantae; phylum Streptophyta; class Charophyceae; order Charales; family Characeae; genus Chara; species Chara braunii. The sequence goes on along the minus strand of BFEA01000509.1, from coordinate 686,693 downwards.
CTATCGAGGACGCACCGTGATCAGGAACTTACCTGATTGGAACTCACCTGTTGGTAGTCAAGGTACGCTGCTGCGTCTCTGTCGAAGTCATGACGGCGAGGAGAATAGGGAGAAGGAGGAAGGCGAGATTCACCGAGAGTAGAACATGGGGTTACCCTAGAGAATAGCCGGACTCGGTTTGAGATTCGGAGCAGCAAGCAAGAGAAGGATGTGAGGCGTGGGGTCTGAATATGGATAGGCATAGTAGCGCGGACTCAGTGGCTTTGGCCCGAGGTTGAAGGGCGCAATCATGTAAGAAGGAACCGAGCTTCGGCCGGACCGTTGGGTGAACGAAGAAGGATAGGGGAAGTCTAGGGCTCAAGGAGGAGGAGGGAATGATAGGGCGAGCGAAGCCTACAGGCTCGAAAGAAGGGACCAAAGGAGGAACAAAGAGGCAAGGGAGGCGTGGCTAGAAACTAGAAGGAAGAGCAACGAGTCTCGGAGCAAGGACACATTTGGTATTTAGCATGGAGATTTGCCTAATCGGAGGCAAGGAGAATTCAGGACAAGGGAGGGCAGCCCACACCACCACCCCCCATCCGGATCGCCTCTTTGGAGGTGACGCCATAGCCAGATGGAAGGAAGTGACAGAAGGGGTACTTGCTCCGCTGAACAGAGAAGATGCCGGCCGTCTCCTCCGTTTTAGTCACAGGCTAGACGGTTTTCTAGTATTGGATAGGGGAGGGGGAACGTAGTCGAAACCAGAAGACGCCAGCCTCTTAGAAGGATGGGATCTCAAGGCAGTTAGGGATAGGAAAGGCTTTAAGGGATGGGTGAAGTCCACGAGGAAGGACGACTAGTAGCCAACTTCCTCGGGACAAGGAGCTTCTGCTATGGGGAAGAGAAGAAGGAAACCTGGATAGTTGATCTAGGATACTGGCGGAGAGGAAGAGAAGACTGGCAGGGCCACATCCTGGCTTTCTCGACTCGGTCCGTCGAATCGGGGAGGCTGCTAGGAAACTTGGAAGATGAGGTTGTCGGACGCAGTCGGGGAGGCTGCTAGGAAACTTGGAAGATGAGGTTGTAACAGACATCGCTAGAAAGGCGAGGAGGGGGGCTTCGGAGAATCTGGCCGAAAGGAAGTGTGCCTTCCTCACCCTAGGGATTCTGTTGGCCCCGCCTGGGACGCTGGCCGGCAACGGGTCTATCTAAGTAGAGCCGTGGGCAGGATGAGGGAAGTGGGAGAATGGGGACTCAGACAGAATGGCAGTATGCTGCTTCTCAGTATCTTTCCAATGACATCCCACGGTCCCAGTGCCCAAGGCAGTACATAGTTCGAAAATAGTTCGAAAATAGCTCAGTCATCTGTGAGGCTCGGCCTCGGCAGCAGGTCTGAGGCCTCAGGGCCTAGTTGCACCACTCGCCATCCACCAACATTCTTAATGCATCTGGTGTCCACATGCATTCATCCAGATGCATTCATAATCTTGGCGGATGCCGAGTACTGCAACTAGGCCCTCAGTCGCTCAGTCACTGAGGCGCGAGCCGCAATCCTGTTCACGTGCTCGCGGATCAGATTCACGCTCCAGCGACTTCCGCCCAGACTGTCCAGACCAACAACGAAAAGTGTATCCCAGTCCTTCGGGACATCCGTTAAAATTGGAACGGTACAGAGAAGATTAGCATGGCCCCTGCGCAAGGATGACACGCATAAATCGAGAAAAGTGTATCCCAAAGTTCGACAGATTTTTTTAAGGTACGGAGTGAGTGTGGCTTCGCGTGCACAAACGACAACACGTTTGGCGATGTACATTCCCATGTTTAGTGGATGAATGAAGATTCGTTCTATGTTTTGCACATTTGATGAGTGGTGGAGCGAGGACGAAACGCTGAGGCGCGAGGCGTCATCCTGACCCAGGTAGTCTTCACGTGCTTAAGTACCAGAGGCACGCTCCACAGACGTGGGGCTAACAGTGTCGGCTGAAACGAGTAGAGCGAAGTAGGCCAGCAGAAGCCATGTGCGCGATCTAAGGGGGTCGCCACACCACGCTCGAAATGTGCAAAATCAAAATAAACTTCCAGCGAGAACATGGCCAGAATGACCCGCCACATTTTTGTCTTTTTCACATGTCGAGAGTCGCGTGGCGAGCACCTCAGGCACAACCGCAAACGGAGCACCTGCAGAGACAGTAAAGAGCAGAGGGCCTAGCTCAGTTGGTAAGGCACAGAAGTTGCATTCAGGAGGGCGTGGGTTCAATACCCATTGGCCTCACGTACGTGCCTGGGCAAGCTTGGTGTTCTACCAGCTAGAGATAACCCGTTGGCCCCCCAAGCCTGCATTGGCAGGGCCTTGGTTGATGTTGTTGGTTGCTGCACTGTTGGTTGCTATGCAGCGATAATATTGGCCATTAGACACCGCCATGTGGGCAAGCTTGGTGTTCTACCAGCTAGAGATAACCCGTTGGCCCCCCAAGCCTGCATTGGCAGGGCCTTGGTTGATGTTGTTGGTTGCTGCATTGTTGGTTGCTATGCAGCGATAATATTGGCCATTAGACACCACCATGTGGGGTTTGGGGGGGGGGGGTGGGGGGAGGTGCAGTGGCTGGCCATTGCTCGGCGCTAGCACCGCCGATTTCCCCCATCGGCAATGCCTGCCCACCCCTCGTCATCGTGATGAGGGACTGGTACAGCCTTGCTCTCGCACCACAGCTGTGGTGCCAACCTACCCCGTGGGCTGGGGAGAGATCCCGGTTGGTTGGTGTTCCCCCGTACTACACATACACTAGTGAGAGGATGAGATAGATGAGTACTAGCAAGAAAAATGAGATAGATGAGAGAAGAATATAGCTTAAAAAAAAAAAAAAAAAGTAAAAAAGTTAGGTGTATTCTTCTCTCATCTATCTCATCTTCTTGTAACTGCACTATGGGGCAAGATACAGTTTGCAATTGGACATTGGGCACCCTACCTGGCCAGAAAGCTGGGTTGTATACATTCCTCGAACTGCAATTCGAAACTGTATCTCGGCCCCGCGTAGTCTCCCATTTTCCGTTTCTTTTTTTTTCTTTTTTTTCTTTTTTTTTCTTCTTCTCTTTTTTTTTTCGTTTTTTTTCAAGGCTCCAATTTTTTTTCTTTTTTTTTCAAGTCCATGGTGTTGTAGAGGCCAGTCACTGAGTACACAGTGATCACCTGGAGCAGTGGGCCGTGGGTGTCTTGGAATATGGGACCACCTGCTATCCCATCCTCACGTCAATACTCCTAGCGCACCCCCTATCCCACTATCCTACCTCAGTGTGACCAGCACTCAGGACCATTACCCTACCAATGGGCAGGTAACTTGGACTGAACAGCAGTGATAGGCACCAGGGCTGATAGGTTGCCCAGCCCTGGTGGAAGCGGAATCGGACGAACCTTGTCGAACGGGAACTTCGGACGCCAGGCCCAGACAATGGACTACAGGCCCCAAGAGACTCTGCGCCCTAGGTTTCAGACAGGGTAGCACCCATTGAAGCAGTCTTACCATCCTTCCCCTAGCTTACCCAAGGCCAGGCGGAAGTCGGACTGGCCTGAGTGACTCATACCCCTACCCTTACCCCAGGGTCTAAGCCTTATATATAGCCACTAGACAGTTCTACCCGAATATCAGTAGGAACTCCGGTGGCCCAAACCTGTCCCTACCGCAGATACTAGACCCCACCCAGTGACTAGACCCCCCCAGTCTGATAGTTGTGTAGTTCGCAATGTACGTGTATACCGGAAAGCTGTGTATGCTTCGTGTATCAATGTATGAAGATGTACAGACAGCTCTATGTGTGGAAACTTGTGTATGTAGCCCGTAGGCCATGTATAACTGGCAAGCTATGTATATGCCCGAAGGCTGTGTGTGCTCTGTGAATCAATGTATCGAGATGTATAGGCAGCATCATGTGTGTATATAGAAGAGGCAACGAGGTAACCTGGACAAGGACCCCCCCAAGATCCGAACCAAGCTCGAACCCATGACCTTGTAACGTGTAATCGAATGACTATCATGTGAACAACTGGTGGAAATGGCACGAAGGGTGTGATATGCCAGACTGGGGAGATCAAGAGAACACCCAAGACCAACACCCCCAAGCAACCCATGTGAAACCTAGAACCAACATCTAACACTGTGACGCCCAACCTCACGCCCGACGCGACTTCCTGATCGGAGTAGGATGTGGGCCTGGAAGTCCGAAAAGGGGTGTGCCAAGGATTTTTGGGGAAGTAGGGGTGGAGTCCCAGGTCAGAACTGAGATCTCCTGTGGCAGGGTTTCAGGGGCACGGGTGCAATATGGTTTGGGGGGCGGATCGCTTTCGGTCGTAAGGCAGATGGCATGCGCGGTGCATTCAAGGCCGTCCGATCCGTCTGTTTTGGCGGTGGCGGTTCGGGGAGAGGCCCGCCCGGGATAGCTGGGTTCCCGACGAGTCAGTCCTTTGGGTGCTGGCACATGGCGTCTGTCGCCTTGTGTTTCGGTTAGGCCCTCTAGTTTCGGGGGCTCGTCGGTTGCCGCGCCGCCGGCAATTTTCGCAACGCGTGCAAGGCCAGTACGGGGCGATGGAATTCCACTCTACCACCGTGAGTTGGTGATACGGGAGGAGAAGACGGAAGGGAGGGAAACGGGCAGTGATAACGACGATACCGGGGCATATGAAGTAGTGCGAGTTATCCATGGTTGGATAATCGGGGCGCCTCGAATCGTTGGTTGTGGCGCAGTGAAACTCCCTAGGGCACAACCGATTCTCGGTTAAGCAAGGGAATTCCGGGTATCTTTGCCTAATACATTCTCTCACCCAAGGGTCAAAGTACTCCGAATTCCAAGAGCTCGGCGTCTTATCATTGCGGTGTGATGGAATCCTCCCGCACGCGTCTAATCGGCAAGGGGGTTTTCCGACGCGGTATCGGAACCTCCTACTCATTTAGGTGCGTGGGGGAAGGGAAATTCCCACCTACCCGATATCGAAGGTGTAAAGTCGTCAATGGTCGTGAATCAGCACGCGTGGATACGTGTAGGCTGCGCGGATCAGATCGCGCTTACACGCATCCCCACGATGTATTCGCTTGTCTCTAGACAGACAACTACCCCATCATCTAATCACTTTGTGATCCGTACGCAATCGTTCCTGAGCATGCAAGGTGCAGCAGCAACAGTAGCTCAAAAAGGGGAAAAACAACAATGGAAGCAGTATTGATGACTACGGAAAAAATGCTTACCATGCTTACGAGTGCATAAAAAACGACAAGCAAAGGCAAGGATCAGGCAAAAGGACACGCAATAGACATGACATTCGTTCATCCATTAATTCGACAAAACACTCAACAAACGAAATCGAGATCAATCGCAAAACGAGTGTGGGCTGAAACCAAGACAAGGATTCCGAAGACAAAAGAAAACGGGCGAGTCGCCCTGAGCCGAGATCAAAATTTATATTCAAAAGCAAGGAGGGGGAAGAAACGAAGAAGATTGCAAACCCACGTCCATCGACCTCATCTCTCTCTCTCTCTCTCTCTCTCTCTCTCTCTCTCTCTCTCTCTCTCTCACCCTTGACTTTATCACCCGATGCTGACAGTCCGTCGTCGGGGACCAACCCACGAAGTCGTCACCCCGCTTAGTCCTCCCGCACTCGTCAGGTTCGCCCGCGCTCACAGTCCGTCGTGGCCCGCATCAACCCCGCGCGTTTGGCACCAGCTCGTCGGGTCGCCCGACTCCCACTTCAACTCACCTCTTACTTCGCTCGTGAGCTGACCCTCACTGATCGCGCTCCCGGAGATTCCGACAACTGGTTAAGAGAGCGATCTAATCGTGCAACCGGAATTTATAGTGTGCATGGATGCGCGAAGAACACGGAATTGCAAGGACTTAGAAGGGAGATTAGAAGAGGGAGCGCCTGCGTTCTGCATGGCCAGATCGCGGCGTGGGGGACGTAGCCTCTCTCCACGCATCGATCCGAGCAGTAGTCCGCGGGCTAGCTAGACACAGCAAGAGAAAAAGCGAGAGCGGGAAAGACGAAGTTCAAGAAGAAAGATACAGTTATAATGGCGCCCGCCCAAAATTACAGTTACAGTGTTACACACACGATTAAGGGCGCCGACTAATCTGAGCTCCGTTGCAGCCGCAAAAAGAAGCACGTAAGCAAAAAGCGCTGCGCGGCAAAGGAAAATCCTAAATTCCAAAAATCCTAAATTCCAAATTCCAAAATTCCAAAATTCCAAAATTCCAAAATTCCAATCTAATGCAGAGAAAGCGAAAAGCACAAATTCCGAAAGGAAAGTCCGAAATTCCGAGAGCCATTGGGGCTCGATAAGATTAAAAAAGAACAAGCAAAAATTCTCGCGCGGTCTCCGCGCCTAAAATCCAACAACAGAAAACGAAAAGGAACGTCGTCAACCAGAATTGTGGCGGCGCATCACCCATCAATCATCCCCGGGACTTGCCTGGGCCTGAACCCAGTCATCTGACGATGCAAAAAGACGAAGAAGCGAGGACACTGATGCAATTTTCCTTCAATCCCGATCTCTCGTAATTGGCTCATCCTTCCCAGCTTAGGACCCCGCGTTGCTACCGTGCAGAAAATTGCGCGGAACAGAAATCGGTTCGTCACAACACCATGAACAACCCTTGGGTGGTGCGCAGGCAGTGTTTGTAATAGCTAACCTGTGTCATCCCAAGGGGGTGTGTGTCCAGCCGTGCGTCATTCTAATGCCCTGCCGGTGTCCATACGCAAGGCTACGGATTTGAACCCGCAACCTCATACCACAATGTGCATGTCCAACCGGTGCTCTAAAAAAAAAAACAATGTGTGGATGCGAATGCAACCACTGTTCGCCTCCCCAACACTGATGGCGACCGAAGTACTAGTCTTGGTAACCGAAGAGTTGAAGTGAATTGTTGGGACCAGTCGTAGAAAATCCTTACTTATTGCAGTTCCACCTAACTCGGCACAATGTAGAAGAGGGAAAGAGGTAACCTGGACAAGGACCCCCCCAAGGTCCGAACCAAGCTCGAACCCATGACCTTGTAACGTGTAATCGAATGACTACCATGTGAACAATTGGTGGAAATGGCACGAAGGGTATGATATGCCAGACTTGGGAGATCAACAGAACACCCAAGACCAACACCCCCAAGCAACCCATGTGAAACCCAGAACCAACATACAACACCATGAACAACCCTTGGGTGGTGCACAGGCAGTGTCCGTAATAGCTAACCTGCGTCATCCCAAGGGGGTGTGTGTCCAGCCGTGCGTCATTCTAACTCCCTGCCGGTGTCCATACGCAAGGCTACGGATTTGAACCCACAACCTCATACCACAATGTGCATGTCCAACCGGTGCTCTAACCACTGAGCTACATCAACTGGGCTCCATTCTATTTGTGAGGAGCAGCACATGCTGGGAACCGGGCCCAACTCCTCTCCTCTCGTGTTTAATCATTACTGCCATTGGTTAACGAATATCTAGCTGGTTTTCGTTTAAATGGCAACATCATTGGTTCTGGTTCCGCCGAACCGTAAGCAAAACTGCCTGAGGCTGCCAGGATAACTCCGTGGGCCAAGTCCCACTTACCCGAATGATCTATTTCTTACCGCGGAGTTGGAAGATCAACGACCAGAAATCAAGGAGCACCATAAGTGGGACTTGGCCCCCGGTTCGAATTGTGAGGTCCCCGGCCTCGATCATTTTGTTTTTAGTAATGAATTGTTTGAAAGTGGGTAAAAAAAAAATGAAGATCTGCTCCTTAAAAAAAAAAAAAAAAAAAAAAAAAAAAAAAAAAAAACAGAAGAAGAAAAAAGAAGGCCGCCAACTGCGACTTCGGGACATCCGTTAAAATTGGAACGATACAGAAAAGATTAGCATGGCCCCTGCGCCAAAAAAAAAAAAAAGCCACCAACTGGTGCCACAGTCATGGTGCTGGTTTTGCTTGGCTAGAGAGCCTTGCTCAGCTTGCGGGCTGCGGCGAACTTTGTGAGGGAGAGCCTTGCTTCATAGGAGTGTATGCCCTTACCATCACTCCTATCTGCTGTCGCAAGCATAATTTTTTCTTTAAAAAAACAAAAAAAAAAGGACCCAATGAAATGTCCATAAACTTTTCCCAGACATTTGTTCTGTTGCGGCCGTTAATGCGCCATGTCCTTTAGGGCTTGGCTGATGGGGTCAGGCACAGAAGGGAAAAAACGAGCCTAAGCTGTTGTTGTTGTTGTTGTTTTTTTTTTTTTTTTTTTTTTTTTTTTTTTTTTTTTTTTTTTTTTGCCGAGGCCAATACTCAGCTTAGGCTACTGAAAACCGGGTCCAGTGTCCCTTAAAGGAATCTCCAAAAATAAAAAATTTTAAAGCAAATCTATAGCAGTATAATATCCTTGCTGCACATGAATACGCCGACATGTTTCTAGGATAGAAACATTATTGGCAAAGAACTACGAGCTATAATCTGCAAATCTCGAAAATGCACAAGGTAATTTACGAAAATTTTACAGTTTAACCCTACAACTATTTCCAAAGGCAAACTAAATTCTTAGATACAATTCAATTCTAAAATTCAATCCAAGTACATACTAAATTTTAAACTGGGCATATTAATATTGTCTACAAAAAATAAACGATTGAAAACAACCAAGAAAACGACCACATATAGAGAGTCCTAGAAAATTCAAAGGGAGGGAGAGATGCATAATCGCGCCCACAGAATATATGAGTGGAGAAGATACAAGCGAGATTTTCCCTGTGGCACAAAGTCGAGCGTAGCGCACTCCCCACACTACTCAAGGCATGGGTGACCCTGTGTCACTGTTCCTATGCTTAGAGTTCAACCACTCTTGGAACGTAAACGACCCTGTAACTCCAAACGCGGTTATGGCTGACAATTATTTTACCCTTCGCGCCCGGGAAACGTTCCCACCGCCACTAGTGAGTCTCCCACTCCCGCTGATGGCGCCGCCACCCATAAGGCTTCAGGCTTTACGACAATCCAAATTCCAGAGATCTACAAAATATCAAACTAAAAGAACAATCTCAATGAATAAAAGCTGGGAGGATGGAATAAACATTAGGGTTACCCTCTCAACCTCATTATCCAAAATGCTGTAAAGAGCTTTTGTTGCCTAGACGAGTTTCCCACCACGCACCCAACGGGTTGTGACGAACCAATTTCTGTTTTGCGCTATTTTCTGCGCAACGACAACGAGGGGTCCTAAGATGGGAAGGATGGGTCAATTACGGGAGATCGGGATCAAAGGAAAATTGCATCGGTGTCCTCGCTTCTTCGTCTTTTTGCGTCGTTTCTTTTCGGATGGCTGGGTTCTGGGCCGGGCAAGTCCCGGGATGGCCGATTGAGTGGCTGTCGCGCCGACGTGCGCGCAATTAATAATGATTGACGTCGCTTATTTTTGTTCCAATGTCGGATTTTAGACGCGGAGATCGTGCGGGAATTTTTGCATTTTTCTTTTTGAATTTTCTCTTTCATTCGTTTTTGGATCTTGTCGAGCCTTGACGGCCCTCGGAATATCGGACTTTCTTTTCGAAATTTGTGCTTTATAAAATTTCCTTTTGCAATAAGTTTTAAAATTTAGGAATTTAGGAATTTAGGAATTTAAAAATTTAAAAATTCGAGAATTTTTTTGTCGCGCGTTGTTTTTCTTGCGCGCTTCTTTTTGTGGGTGCAGTGGAGCTCTGATTAGTCAGCGCCCTTAATCTCGTGTGTAACTATAATTTTTGGGCAGGCGCCATTGTAACTGTATCTCTCTTCTTGAGCTTCGTCTTTCCCGCCCTCTCCTTTCCTTTTTACTATGGCTGTCTAGCCCACGGGCTGCATGATCGGATCGATGCGTGGAGAGTGGCTACGTCCCCCACGCCGGAGTCTGGCCATGCAGAACGTAGGCAATCCTTTCCCTTCTCTCTTCCTAAGTCCTTGCAATTTTGTGTTCTTTGCGCATGCATGCACGCTATAAATTCCGGTTGCGATTAGATAGCTCTCTTAACCAGTTGCTGGAAGCTCGGGGTAGCGCGATCAGTGAGGGTCGGCTCACGAGCGAAGTAAGAGGTAAGTTGAAGTGGGAGTCGGGCGAACCGACGAGCTGGTGCCGAATGCGCGGGGTTGACGCGTGGGGCTACTACGGACTGTAGCGCGCAGGCGAACCTGACGGATGCAGGAGGACTAAGCGGGGTGACGACTTCGTGGGTTGGTGCGTGACGACGGACTGTCCGCAACGGAGAGAGAGAGAGAGAAAGAGAGAGTTGAGGTTGATGGACGTGGATTTGCAATTTTCTTCGTCTTTTCCTTTAGTTTTGTATATAAGTTTTGATTTCGGCTCCAGCAATTCGCTCTCATTCCCCTTCAACATCTTTGTTTCACTATTAGTCCTTGTATAATGTCTCATTCCGTCTCGGTCCTCCCTCTTTTGTGTGTATGGGATGAACGAGTTCGGATAGAATGATATGTTTGTCATTTTTGCCTAGTCATCATCATTGCTTGTCACTTTGATCCGCTGTTGTTATGGTATGAGTTCTGATGTTGTTGCGATGTCTGATGTGTGTGATGACACCTTACATGCTCAGAAATGATTGCTTGTGGGACCACTGAATGATTAGATGATTGGGTAGTTATCCATGACACGTGGCGATTTTGTATGAGAGATTAAACTCTCACTTTTGCGTAAGCGTCAACCAACAGGCCCGGGTGCAAGCGAACACCTTGTGTGGATACGTGTAAGCGCGATCTGAATTGTGTGGCCTACACGTGTCAACACGTGGCGATTCGCGATCATTGACGAACCTGACACCTCCAGTATCGGGATAGGCGAAGAATTTTCCTCCTTTCAAGCATCTGAACTGACAGGAATTTTCGACACCATATCTAGAGATTTCCCTGTCAGTCAGATGCGTGCGGAAGGCTTTCACTGCTCCCCAATGACAAGATGACGTACACCCGAGACTCAGGGTACTTAGCGCACTGGGAAGGAGAATATCTTAGGCGGAGATACCCGGAATTTCCCTGCCTAACCGAGAACCAATTGTGCGTCAGGGAGTTTCACTGTGCCGTAACCAGCGATCCGAGGTGCCCCGATTACCCAACTACGTATCCCCCGGCTTCGTCGTTACCTCTACCAATTTCTCTCCCTTCCATCTCCTCCTCCCGTACCACCAACTCACGGTGGTGCCGTGGGACTCCATAGCCCGGTATTGGCCCCGCGCGCCTTGCAGAAATTGCAGACGACGCGGCAACCGCCTAACCTCTGGAATTACGGAGCCTACCCGTAATACGCGATGACAATCAACACGTCTGCACCCAGGGGTCTGACTCCTAGGAGTCTCGACCCTCCCGGAGGGACCTTTTACGAACCCCCGTCACTAAACGGGCGGATTGGACGACCCGGGATGCACCGCGCATGCCATCTGCCTTATGCCGCACGACATCGTCGTCATCAGATCGAAAGCAAACCGTCCCTTAACCTTATTGCACCTATTTCCCTGAAACCTTGCCACAGGAGATCTCAGTTCTAACCTGGGACTCCACCCCCACTTTCCCAAAAATCCTTGGCACACCCCTTTTCGCACTTCCAGGCCCACATCCCACTCCGATCAGGAAGTCGCGTCGGGCGTGAGGTTGTGCGTCACAAGATACAACTCTAGTTTGCTCTTCACCGGGTCTCTCATATCATCCCAACCCTGTGAGTATCACCCTAAACCACTGCAAACAACAAAAAAATTGTGGCAAATTTTCATCATGGTTTCAACTTCGACACAAGTTGGGACCAACATATAAAGAGGGTGAAATGGTTGGCCCAATCGTTTTGACGGGCCGTTTGCATGTTTTCAACCGTTTGTCAACATGCGGGCTATATGTTTTCAACTGTTGATCAACATATGTTCAACATGATTCCAACACGTCCATGTTGGAGAATTTTTTTTTTTTAACC
>BFEA01000509.1:646663-663605 GCA_003427395.1 Chara braunii | reverse complement strand
ACATGACTGGTTGACTACTGCGTGCCATGTTCTTGTCATGCATGGAAATGATGCTGGAAATTGGCACCCGGTAGCCAACCCGCGTGTCAATTTCGTTCACATCCATCGGACATTTGCCTATGGCGCTGCATTCAAGGTTCACAGGAGCTACACAGGGTAAGATGAAGGTGATAAATAACAACAGGGCCAGTTCTCTGACATCATCAGTTTGGGAGGGAAGATGACTCTCTCTCTCTCTCTCTCTCTCCCCCCCCTCGAAGGTGATAAATAGCAACAGGGCCAGTTTTCTGACAAATTTCAAATATTCCCAACAATATGTGAAATGTTCAACAGTTGATCATCACATTTTCAACAAGATTTCAACAACTTGTAAACAACTTTTCAACAGTTTTTCAACAATTGAACAAGTGTTAACACAGTGTCGCATGTTTATGACATATGTTATCAACGTTGAGTTCCTTCATTTTTGGTGGAACACATGACACTACCCCTGCCAAACTGTTTGTTAACACGAAACCAACAGTTTAAAAGGGGTGCCCACATTTGATAAACCGCCCAAAAAAATGCCCACAATTTTTCTGTTGAACATATCCCAGTGATTAAGAATATCGAGAATCTGTGAATCTCAATCATACATGAGAACTCAATACCAATGCGAGCTATGCAAAGGAGAAACGAAGAAGAACGAAGTGACACCACTCGTAACCAACTTTTATCTAACTCAAAGACGATTAAGTCATAAGCGGAATAGGGAACGCTCAGTCAAACGGGAAGCAGCCCAGAAGAAGAATAGAGCAAGTATGGGGTACGCAGAGCAGCGGCCAACGTCCTGCTAGCAGAAGAGATATCGGGGGGGGGAACGAGGTGGAGAAAAAAACGAAGGAACAACGGATCGCTTTACCCCCCTTTTTTTTTTTTTTTTTTTTTTTTAACAAACGCCTTGAGTAAATGCTAGGATTGCTGATAAGAGCAGACTATCCTAGCATTCTCTGAGCGGCTCCATCTATTGGTGGGGAGCGGCACCTGCTGGAAATCGGGTCCAACGTGACGGAAAGATAGAAAGGAGCACGGACCAGGAAGAGCAAGGAAATGAATGACCAGGGAAGAGAGGAATGAGTGGGAAAAATGAAGACAGGCAAAGGGAAGAGGAGTTAGGGCCACTAAAAAGTAGCGGACAAAAACCTACAAACTACATCAAACGGAAAACTACACAGAACGTAGAAGACAAAGCAACAACCAAATTAAGTAAAAACATAACATGAAGTGACCCACAGGCGGACAACCGCAAAATGATGACGGAAAGATAGAAAGGAGCACAGACCAGGAAGAGCAAGGAAAGGAATGAGCAGGGAAGAGAGGAATAAGTGGGAAAGACGAAGACAAGCAAAGGGCAGAGGAGTTAGGGCCACTAAAAAGTAGCGAACAAAAACCTACAAAGTACTTCAAACGGAAAACTACACAGAACGTAGAAGACAAAGCAACAACCAAATTAAGTAAAAGCATTTTTTTTTTTCTTAAACAAACGCCATGAGTCAATGCTAGGATAGCTGATAAGAGCAGACTATCCTAGCATTCTCTGAGCGGCTCCATCTATTGGTGGGGAGTGGCACCTGCTGGAAATCGGGTCCAGCGTCCCTCACATTGACAATTTGGATATCTTTGAGAACTGCATGCCCGATAGTCTCTGATCACGAGTTCTGTTGTAGAGGACCTCTTCACCCTCCCCTAAGGCGCCAGATGTTCAATCCTACTTAGACCTTACAACAGTTAGGAGGAGTTGATGGGAATATTGACTATACTTCCTCCTCATGTCCATCTGCTATTGAGTCTCTTCCATACCATGATAATGGAACCAATGCATTCTGAGGGAGCGTGAAAAGGCTAGGAAATTCATTAGCCGGGCGAAGAGGAATCAATGGATCCACCTGCGTCCACTCATTGAACTGAAGTTTGTAGTCCCTGATAAGTACCTGCTCCCCTTCCATCCCTTCTCCCTCCCCCCCAGCCAGTCACTGCTGAACTTTTGAAAAATTTTCTTGATTTCAACTTTGGTAGAGTTGAACTGGATTTTCTTTTTTATCGTGATCCATTGGTCGAAAATTTTTGTTTGGATTTGTTGTTTTATGTTGTCGTTAAACTCAGGCCCATCCAATCTAACATTTTCCCATTCTAGGGTGTTCCTTCTTGTCCAGATTGCCCAGAGGATTGTGCTTCTTCCCAAGGTGAACAGGTCGTGAGAAAAATTGTCTTTCTGTTCGGGTGCCCAGTGTGCTAGGAGAATTGCTCTCCATTCCCAGGGTCATTTTTCTGTGGTTTCTAGTTGTTCCCATATACGATCCCAACACCTCCAAAGCCATATCGAGCTTGGGCATTCTAGGAACAAGTGCTCGATTGTTTCTGAAATTTTTCTACTTGGAAATGCCGATAGGCAGAGTTTACACCACGGCTTCTACTATTCCCCTTTTCTCAAGTGAGGTTTTATCAATCAACCAATCATTGGTCGGGAGACACCTGTGTACAATCTGTCACTGGAGAGATGATATCTTAGAAGGTTTGATCATGGCACTCTTGAACCATTTAATATTCCTTAATTCTTCCTTTCCTTTATTCAAGTGTTTCATCCATCTCTCCTCTACTTTATCTTTCAGGCTGATTCTTAGTCGGATCATACGGTAGGTTGATTTGACTTATAGAGTATGCAGGTGTATGCTGTGTCTTCTATTGAGGTTTTTCTTTGTTCCCCATGACCAACATTCGGGGTCTATTGGTAGATTTGCAATGTCTGTTGAGGGTCGAAAAGCCAGCCATGACTATGCGTCCCGAGAGAGAACTCTGATCCTGAAGATGCTTTCCATTGATAACCAAAGCGGATGGTTATCTGTTTTGGTGTGGAACACGTTGTCTTCTTTTAATTCATATAGTTCAACTAAGACTTGTTTATCCGCTGCTATGAGGATTACATTGCCTACCACACTAGGATTCTCGTTTATTGCCACCTAATCACTTTCCTGGTGCCTCTTCCCCCTCCTGAGTACTCTGATCCATTCAATGGGGATCAGATCCACTATCCTTTCTAGGTTTCTCTGCACGTGGTGTCAGTGTTTTAGTTTGTCCTTAAGAATTTGACAGGAAACCCAGTCCCTGTTGGTTTCATCCCAGATATCTTTGATCCTGGTCACTCCTTCTCTGATCCAGCTCTTCCATGGGCTGTTATTGCAATGTAGTGTGGTGTCATGGTGATCTCGTATCCAAGTGTTGTTAAAAAGAAGTTGACGACTGATCTCTTCCCATCGTTCCGGGAAATGTGCATCAGGTAAGGGTTATTTCCTCCATGTTTTGAGGAGGGATCTCTTCCCATCGATCCTGGTCAGCTCCAGAAGGAGTCTTTGGCAATATATATCCTTGCAGCAACCCTATTAGACAAATGAGCCGTGTCTGTAACTTGGGATGAACTTCTAGGTATAGGCCAGTCTCTGTTCTCCAGCCACATGGTTGGGTCTATACTCCTCTGACTTTGGGGCAAGTCTCCTTAGTTGTTCTCATGCCAAGCCATTCCAAGGGGTTTGAGGATTGAGTAACAATCTTTTAATCCATTTGATAAAGAGTGCCTTCGCTTGGAGTGTTGGATCAATGATACCCAAACCACCCTTGGTTTTTGGATGAATGATTGAGGACAAAACTACCCTGTTAATGACATTTTTATAATCATGATTACCTCTCCACAAAAACACTGCCAGTTGTTGTTGGAGGGATTTAGACCATTTAGTATCTAAGGCCCAAATCACGGACTTATACCAGATCGAGGCTAGGACTACGTTATTAATTACCAATGCTCTACCCATTATTGATGTTTGCTTGTTCTTCCAGAGTTCTAAATTGGCTTGGGCGCTTTGAAAAATATTATCCTCGTTGGTTATTGGTTTCCCTTTAGCTGATAGTGCAATTCCTAGGACCCTTATAGGCCTATCATGTGGAAGCCATTTAATCCGTGGTGATTCTGGAGGTCTAGCTCCTTGGTAGTTAATCCACCATCCCTGGGTTTTTTCTCCCCAATTGACCTTCATGTATGCTAGTCTGAAAAACTTATCCGTTAAATTCTGGATTGCCTTCATGTTTTCCTGTGATGCCTCTATCATCAGGGATAAATCATCAGCGAAAAGTGAACACATAGGGATTGTCTCTTCTGGGATGGAAGTCACTCGTATTTTCCTAATATCCTTATTTTTCTTTAGGTTAGCTGTTGATGCTTTAATTATAATAATGAAAAGAAAGGGTGCTAAAGGGTCGCCTTGTCTCACCGATCTTTTCAATTCGAAAGGAGGCGCTAAGCTATCATTAACCATCACGCTTGTGGTTGCTTTTTGATGGAAGATTGCGATCCATCTTCTAAAGTTCATCCCAAAATTCATCTTAGCTAGGCATTTGTCTTGGAAGAGTCTATCTACATGGTCATAAGCTTTTTCGAAATCAATGAAGATAAATGCCGCATTATGTCTAGATTGGCGTGCTACTTTTATGAGTTCATTTATGAGGAGGGTATTGTCTTGTATGTTTCTACCGGTTATAAATCCTGTTTGGGCTGGATGAATAATATCGACAATGACTTGGAGCATTCTATCTGCTAGTACTTTTGCTATTAATTTATAGACCACCGTAAGTAAAGTGATGGTGCGGTAATTACGAATGTTGAGTTTATCACCTTTCTTATACAAAAATGTGGGGACTTCTTGATTTACTATCTCCCCCATGTCCCCTGCTTCCCATACTGCTTGGTAATAATCCATAAGTGTTGTGCTAGAGGACCCCACATGGCTTCCCAAAATTCTTTGGGAAGGCCGTCAATTCCGGGTGTCTTCCCTTCTTCCATTAGAATTAGTGCCTTCCAAATTTCATCTTTTGAAATTGGTCTCTCCAATTGTTCTTTTTGTTCTTCTGATATTGATTTGTTGAGGGGAATAAAAAAATCATTTATTTCCTTTTCCTTTTGCTTTGGGGGAATAGCTGAATTTTTTGATGTGAATAAATCCTTATAGAAATCTCTAGCTATTTTCATGTTGGCTGCTGTGGAAATGGCTAAGGGTTCATCACAATTGAAGGGGTTCATTAAGACTTCTATAGTGGTTCTACCTGACCTTACTTTGGCCATAGCAAAGAAGCGAGCATCCATATCACCTTCCATTTGATGTTTCCTTAGTTTCCCCCGTATTCTGAACCCTTGCCATCTGTATTCCATGTATTTCATTAATTGATCTTCTAGTGATTGGATTTCTATTGCCATTTGCTTTGTATTTAGATCGTCCGTTTTTTCTTCCTTTTCTTGGAGTTCTTGGAGTCTTTGAAGGGTTTCCCTCTTTTTTTGATTTCTTGATTTTGCCAAGGCTCTGGAGTATTCATTGCATTTACGTCCTAGGAATGCTAGGCCGTTGTTGAACCATAAGATACATCCTGGAGTATTGATTTTACCAAGGCTCTAGAGTATTCATTGCATTCTTTCTGTGTTTTCCAAAATTCCCATACATCCTTCAAATAATGGAGGAAGTTAGGGTCCTTGAGGTGAGACGTATTTAGTTTGTAGAATCCCCTGCCCTGATCAGGCTTCTTACGAAAGGAGAAGACCGCCATGCACAACGCATGGTCTAGGCCTTGATGTGGACTTCTTGGAAGGATACTAGCGAATTGCAAACCACCCTGTAAATCTTCTGAAGAAAGAATTAGATCAATCCTAGACTTAGTAGGTTTGTTTGAATGTCTCCTTGTGAAGCAGGAAAAGGACTTAGTGGACGGGTTTAATCTCCTATAAGTGTCAAAGAGGTTGTAGGAGCTGCACAATTTAGATATAATTAACTCATCGGTTTCTATGTATGGAGGGCATGGTGTTGGTATATTCCATCTGTCCAAGTTGCGATCCGGTGCCGCATTAAAGTCCCCTACCATAATAACTGGGATCCCTACCGGGAGGTGCGGAAGTAGTGTCTCGAAGAAGGATTGGCGTTCCACAGCATCGTTAAGTCCATAGATGTTAAGAATATTATCCACTTATAATTCCAGCATTGCCAGTATATATACCCATCTTCCTTCCTGCTGGTCAACTTCCCATTTGAGAACCTCGGCTTTAGAATCTAGGGGAACCCATATTGCTACCCCTGCACGCCCAGGTTTCGGGGCATGAGCCCTGTATGCCGTATAGGGCCAGAATTCCTTGTGAGCGTGGTTGTGAGAATCAGTGTTCATTAAGTGTGTTTCTTGGACAGAAATAATATCTGGCCACACCTTCCCTCCCGCTCCTTTCAGCATTTCCATTACGGCTTGGCGCTTAGAGAATTTTGTCGAGGCAATACCGTTTACATTTAGGGATCTGAGGTCCAAATCAGCGTTTCCCTTGAGACATTTCCAGTTTTTATCTTTATTATAGAGGAGGTCTATTAAGTTTATTTCCTTATTTTTATTTTCCATGTTACTGTAATTTTTTCCCAGGTCACTTTATCGAGAACTCCTCCTTTTTTTAGGAAAGCCTCTCTCACCAATTTGAGGAGCAGGGTGATGATATCCTCCTCTGACCAAAAGTGATTGGGTTTTATTTTGAGGATTTGTAGGTCCTTAATCATTTATGAGTTCATCCATTTTAGAGAGGGAGAGTCTGTTGTTCTACACTTAATAAACCTGTCGCACTCTGCTATACTTTCCAGTCCTGGTGCTGTTGGTGAGGAGAACTTCAGACTGCCTTGCGACGTAGATAGGTCAGGTGAGACTCGCTGTAGCCCTTGGACATGCCGGAACGCTGCCACCGCAGCCGCACGCTCTCCCACTGCGTCCAGATGCGCCACTCCGCCTTCCATGCTTTTCCTGGGGTCGAGGCAGTCGGGATGGCGTGTCATGAAATACAGCGTGCGGCCTTTGGACGGTGAGAAAGGAGGCCCCCCTTTCCAGCAGAAGGCTTGAGGGGAGGACGGCTCCTCTGGTATCGAGATTCTATTAGGTATGACAGTTGGTATAGAGGTCAGGTACAGAGCTGCCAGGATGCCATGGCGTAAGAGTCCAAGGCACTCCCTACCCACTCAAGGGCTAGGCTACACCAGGGCACTGTCGCCATAGCTCTCACACAGCTATGGTGCCTGGCAGGGTAGGCGCCTCGTGGAAGAGATCCGCGTCCACATACCCCGACGTTGCGTCCTACACAGCCGCCACCGACAACCGGGCGAATCTTTCTTTCCTTTTTTTTTTTTTTTTTTTTTTTTTTAAGACTTAGCAGGCCCTACTAGGAAGGGTTCTACGAGCACCCCCCCCCCCCCCCTACTAGGGCCCATACAGGTCACTCCATCTATTGATGTGTACACAGCAGAAATTGGCGTCAGGAAAAGAGGCTTGGAGGTAGTTGTGGTTTAAAGTTCGGAGTCTCGGTGAGCACCCTGCAAAAAAAAAAAAAAAAAAAAAAAAAAAGCACCCTGCTGCCCAAGCACTTCAACAATGAAGTGAAGGGAGAGTCTGAAAGAGGTCGCCAGGCTCAAGCTCCACTCAGGCTGATGATGATATCTCCCTGTTGCATGGACTGACAAGGGCTGGGACACGCCTCCAGCATCAACACCGGATACACTGATAATGTATCACAATCACGATTCAAACCAATTTCCAATGCTGATTGTTGAATTATGAACTGCAGGGCAGGCAGGCAGGCATAATTATGACCACAATTTGTGGCTTGGGTTTGGGCTTGGCCAGCGCGCCTTGCTTGTCCTGCTGGGCCAATGTAAGAGGCACTGGGTCCGGTTCTTTTCTTTTTTCTTTTCTTTTTTCCAAAAAAATGAGTCTCACGGCTAGGAGAGGTGATATGAGCACCCCCCCCCCCCAGCTGGCTTCCTGGATGCTCCGGTCTATTGGTGGGGAGCTGCACCTGCTGGAAACCGGGTCTAGCGTCCTCTTGCCGTTTCTTTCTTCTTATATAAATGGGCTCGCTCCTGTGAGAAGATGGAACCACATTTACAGTAATGGTAATCACATTACGACCAAAAAACAAAACAAGTCCTTCAGGACATCCGTTAAAATTGGAACGATACAGAGAAGATTAGCATGGCCCCTGCGCAAGGATGACACACACATCAATACTGGCGCTAACAAGCGCTATGGACCGGAGCGGCAAGGCCCGCCCGCACTCCATAGCCGTCAGTGAGAGAGGTGCTGATCTCCACGTGGGAGCTGGCCGCCATCTTTGACCGATGTTTGATGCCCTGCGCAACCAACCTAGCTGTCGGACAAAGATAACGACGACGGTGGTGCAGGGACTCGAAGGCGCGTCGGCGCATAAGTGTGACAGAGCATCCGGAGAGAAAAATAACACAGGGAGGAGGTACTCGTTTGCTGCTAGCGTTTGGGTGATGACTGCAATGGAGGATCTTCACCGCGGGGAGGGTGCATGGCTCTCTACCCTGGCGCAGTGTTGGCATCATCTGCAGGAGCAGGTGGATCTTCTCTCTTCAACTCCCACCCGCTGGCCTGACTTCGATCAGGGGGTGACCTCGCTGGCCGCTTGGCTGGCGGCCGTGATGGAACAGATGCTGAAAGCCGTGTGGGTGCTCGAGGAGGGAGCTGCCTCGGTGTTGGAAGATGCCATCGATTGCGTGCAGGAGGATCTCCTGATCGAGCAGTGTTACGCCCTCTTTGAGGTGGGACGTGACTTATGTGATGAGCTTCAGGTGCGGCTTGCGGAGGGATCAGACGGGCAGGTGGGGGTGTGTGATCACTCGTCTGATGAAACCATCGTTCATCTGGGAGAAGGGGAAGGCCGGCAGCTTCACCTTCACTCGTCTGATGACACTGCTCAGGGGCGGCAGCTGCACCTTCACCCGTCTGATGACACTGCTCAGACGACTGTGGTCAACGCTTATCTGGGAGAAGAGGAAGGCAGGCAGCTTCACCTACTCTCATTCGATATGCAGCTTTCTCCCGGTGTCCCAGCGATATCAATAACAACAAAAACAGTGAAGACAACAATGACAACAACAACAACAACAAGTTCAACAACAACAACAAGTTCAACAACAACAACAACAACAACAACAACAACAACAACAACAACAACAACAACAACAACAACAACAACAACAACAACAACAACAACAAAGATGATGACAACTGCAGCAGCGGCCGCTGGGAAGGTGAGTGTCGGGGGTGATGTGCTGCGGCCCTTCTCTGTGCACGATGTTGGTGTGTTTCCACCTACCACTGCGAGCCCGAAAGCGCCGCTGCGGTCTAACGTTCAAATCTCCTCCCTGGATGAAACTGATGAAGAAAACTGGGCTTATCCTGTCGCCCCTTCTCGATCGGGTGATGATCGATGGGGTTTTCTCGTTGACGAGGGTGGGGAGGTGAGACTGAGTTGGTTTGTGAAGTGCATATGTCGATTGGTTTGGGGTTGGTGGGAGGAGAGGGCGATGAAAGTGATAAAGAATAGTGATGTCATCATCAGACAAGAGTAACCTTTTGAGGAGGGTGCGACGATGCACCTGCGATGTGTTCTAATCATTTTCTTTTCACTCCCCCTCAATTTCGGGGTCTATCTCGCTTCTAGGGTTGCAGACGAGAACCGGGAGGGGCGGTTTGATTGATCACAATTTACGTGGTTTCTTGTCTGATGATGACTATAGGCATTTGAAACGATGAGGCTCTTTCTCGTACTCTTGGTGCTGTGTGTTCATGTGCTGATGTGGATCTGCCTCCTGCGGGCTACTAAATAACAAGGATAAGAATAAGAATAAAAAATAAATATAGAAGCTATGCCTACAAGATTCCATTGATGGATGCTCTCCATCCTCTCCCCTGCTCACAAGAACTGTCRGCGCGTGAGTAGGTCTTAGCGGCTCTTCATGGAAAGAAGGGGTGAGTGACGGAAGAGGGGGATCTGTCGTCTTGCCWCCGTTCATTTGGTTACGTGGGAGAGTTCGTACAAAAGCTTCTTTGTAAAAGGGGTCACAATCCCATGATTGTTTCGTGAAAAAACAGAAGTGAGGTTAATCCTCCCGTTCGAGGGAGCAATCAATGCCTCCCACTTCTGGAGATGCAGGGTCGAATAGGGAATCTGTCTCGCCCATGAGCAGTGGCTCTGGCTCTTCCGGCCATAACGGGGAGAGGTGTGTGTCTATTATTGTCTTGTTTGGATAATCTGAGCCTTGGGCACTGGGCCCTAAAAGGATGACATGCAGAAATCGAGAAATGGTCCATTTAAAAAAAAAAAAAAAAAAAAAAAAAAAAAAAAAAGACAATACAGGGGGAAGCCTGAGGGTGGAGATGATAATATGGTACTGCTGTCACCCTTTCAAATAAAAAATGGGGAAAAGAAACAAGGTTCATGAGAGAGGGGAAAAAACTTCAAACCAAAAAAAGGAGGGAAGGGGGGGGGAGGGGGAGGGGGGGAAGAACTTCAAAAGGGACAGAGAAAGGCACTTAACCCTGAGTTGCAAGGCAGGTTGGCCCCAATAAGGAGCTTCGCAAGTGATAGGCAGGCATCGTATGATGATGATGATGTCTTCAGATCTGGCAGCTGCTGCAGGATCTAATCAAATCTCTCAAGATTTCACAGCATATGCCAGCCGAGGAAGAGGCCACAGACGAAGGCCCCATGACGGTCATGGACAAAACTTCTGAGTTGTTCTCTGTCTTTTTCTTTCAGAAGCTCTATCCTCATCAGGCCACTGATAGGCAGGGCATGATGGATGAATAAGCAGAGTCTCTGGAGTTGGCCCACTCACGGCATATTCACACTAGGAGTTTGGGCCTCGTTAGACAGTCCTTATGAGTTCCTTGAGCCACAAGGAAATTTCCTTGTGGCTCTTAAGGGATTTTTGTGGCGCCGTTCCACACATCCTCGGAGACCTCTTCCGAGGACATCTCCTTGTGACCTGCCCATGGCCTTTTTCATACGAAAATATGCGGCCGCGGGGTCGCATGTCTGTGGTTCGGCGTGCGGTGTCCGTGTGGTGACACCGTGGTCCAAGGGCGTCTAATGGGAAAGGGCCTCGCGCAGTCGAAGAAAAAGAAAAACAGTAAAAATTTGAATCGCGGCTGCGGTGACGGCGTCGACTTTGGGCTGGCGGCACGAAGACGGTGCAGTGCTGAAGCGGGCTTACCGGCAGGCGTCACCCTTGTCCGGCTGCTGCTCAGTGTGCGCATGCGCAGCGGGTTCCGCCGTCGCCGACGATGTTGTAGTGAGGGGCGTGTGCGCCGTGGGACGCGTCGACGTGAGGACGACGACATCCCCAGGAAGGCGGCGGCTTGGCGGACCTCTGCGGGGGTGATCTGTTCACGTTTCCATTGCGAGAGGATCTGTGCAGCTGCAGAGAGACGTCATGGCTTAGGACGTGTCTGCCATGGATGGCGGCGGAGAGTCTGGACATGCGCTGTTGGCACCGCTGGAGCGGGCGGCTGTGGCGACGGCCGTGCCCACTGTTGTTCTGCGCTGTCAGCAGGAAAGGACACTGGGACGAATGCAGGCGCAGATGCGAGCGCATAGACGAAGGGTGCTGACGGATGTTGCGGATGACGGGCCCGATTACGTGGCGACGACGAAGCGGTCATCGAGTTTTGCTACGCGTTGGGTTGCGGAAACATTCCGCGGGCGAGATGGTGGATAAAACGAAGGACGGGGGGCACGTGGGAAGACTTCAGGCAGTGCGACGATGCCACAGGCGACTACTTCCAGGAGAACCTATGAATGTCGCCGCGTGTGTTTCAGGAGATCACAGAGGCATGTGTTCCTCATCTTCAGCGTCAGATGACGTTCTTCCGGGAGCCATTGCAGCCCGGCCACATTGTGGTATACACGTTGTACAGGTGGGCTTCTGGCGAGACGTACGAGAGCAGCACTTGCAACTTCGGCATCGACAGGGCCTTGGGTCTTGTTGCTGTCTGTGACGTCATTGCCGCGCTTTTGAGGGTGTACGGCGACAAGATCAGCTGGCTGACGAGGGTGAGGAAGCACGCCGTTTTGCGTGCATTTGCAGACAAAGGGTTCCCCAACTGCCACGGGCGCATAGACTGCACTCACATCTACGTGGACAAGCCTGCCAACGCCTCGAGCAAAAACTACTACGACAAGAAACGACAGCTCTCCATCATCGCTCAGATCGACGTCGGCATTCGCATCCTCCTCTCACAAACCTTGGTTCAACAGCAACGTGTAAGACCACGGCGCCTCCGCGGGCCTCCCACCAAAGGACTGGCTCGCCGCCCAATCTTGCGTCAAACCACTGCCCAATGGCACAGCGGACGGCCTGATGTTTTCACGGTCGTCATCACTCGGCAGTAGAGGAATCTCATGCGAAAGCAGGTGTGTGTACAGCGACGGGTCATATGCTATCTTGCCTGCACACCCCGCAGAGCGTGGTCGACTGCTTGATCCCGCAGTCGTGCTTGCTAGTGACGTGCCTGTGGGTGACGGGCGTGCAACTCTGACGTTCGTCAGTCGACGGTCCATCCCAACGCCTATGAATCCCCTGCGGCCGCGGTCGCCGCAGGTACGACCGCGGCCCACGGTCGAGGCCGCGAGGCTGCGGTCATGACCGCAGTGGCTGCGGTCTTCGGCGGCCCGCCGTGGGCGAGGGGAGAGAGGGTAGGGGAAGGGGGTTGCGGATTGGGGTTCCGGAACCCGGCCCCCACCCCCTTGAACAAAAAAAAGTTCAAAAAAATTATTTTCAGGGGGGTGGTTATTGGCGTGTGAAAAAAAAATAGAAAAAAAAAAATTGAGTGATTGATAGATTGATTGATTTTTTTAATTTTTTTTTGAAAAACAGTCCCTCTAGTGCCAGTGATGCTGACGAGGACAGACAACGCTAGCACCTGGGGAGAGGCTCCATCTATTGGTGGGGAGCGTCACCTGCTGGAAAACGGGCCCAGCATCCCTTATGTAGCATGATAAGCAGAAGGGATAATTGAATGGTATCTGAAGAACGCCTGCCAGCATTGATTACTCTGGATTAGCAGAGGATTAACTGAGCAGGTTGGGAGGATGACAAATATTGAGGAAGAACATGGGCGTGAAACGTGCTGGAAACCGGGAGCTGCGTCTCGGGAATACTTATAACCCCCATCTCTCTTTCAATCCCTTTACCTGGTCCGGGTTCCGGGAGGAGCCATTGGGGGCCACCAGTAAAGCCACCTTTCCTCTACACTGTCTTCTTCAGGGCGTACCAAACTGCTAGCATACGTTGAAGATAGATGGGACAGACTGTGGCAGCGGATAGTACCAGATTATAGGTGGTCGTGGGAGTGGCGTGCTATACTGGGTCACTGCCCGCCGCTCCAAAAGGACACTTTTGTCTGGAACATGTTTCATCTGGGGCGAAAAACGGTACTATGAATTTTATGGTGGCAAAGGTGCGTTTTACCCCTAGAACAGGTCCGGGTGGAAGGAGAAGAATGGATAAAACAATTCAAACACCACTTCCAACTAGAACTGATGCATCAGTGGAAATCAGTCAAGCAGACATTGGACACCCTTCACAGATCGAAGGACATTTCAAGGCGAATAGTGCAGTTCTCAAAAGAATGGTTGGGTGGGGAGAGAGAGGGGTGGGTGGCAGAAGTCAGTTGGTCAGGAGATTGGGATGGAGGGGGTGGAAGGGATGGGGGGGATGACGGACCGAATAGGAGTGCAGTGCCCAAAAGTTTAAGGAATGGCTGACAATTGACCTCGACATCCCTCTGAGGTCTGCGGATCAATTCCCTGATCCGTTCCCCCCCCACCCACAATCAATAAAGATCAGATGGTAAAAAATGAATATTGATTGATTGGTTGATTGATTGATTGAGTGGTTGATTGATTGATTGATTGGTTGATTGATTGATTGAGTGGTTGATTGATTGATTGATTGGTTGATTGATTGATTGATTGATTGATTGATTGGTCCTCCCTCCCCTCCCCCCCCCGACACACGCACACGCACACACACATGCACACACACACATGCACACTCACATAAATTCAATCTATTTTTTTAGTATTTTTTTTTCTAATTAATAAAATAATAAAATAAAAAATAAAAAAAATAAAAATAAAGTTATAAAATATAAAGTAATCAAAAAAATAATATATATATATATATATATACTCAAAGAATAATAAATAATAAATATATAAAAAAATAAAACTATAATAAAATTAAAAATAACCCAAAAGGATTTTCGACAAAGCTACAAAAACAATTCCTTAAAGCAACGTCATTGAAGTATATTTGCATAATAAAGAAAAACATAATATATAGAAAAACAAAATTCGTCGTATAACAAGTTATGGGATACAAAAATAAAACTGATACAACAATACAGCATACTGGAAGCCTGTCACGATCAGCTACCCAACCCACAAATTGAAACATTGCATTCAAACTAAATTATCGCCGCCGCTTTGCAAAAACGACACACAACAAACTTGAATACCGCCAAAAACACATGACCACGCATGTCCGCATGCTACAAGCGAAGCGCACACACCTTAGTCTACAAAGCACTGCAACACGAGACAAACTAAACTCTGAAACGACGCTTTCAAACAAAATTATAGCCAACGTTTATCCATTACAACAACCAGCAAATATCACCAAAAACATGTGCCCACAAAATGTCCCTATCCTAGAACCTGAGAACGCACGCCATAACCTGCAAACCAAACATAAGACAAACTTAACGAAATAACACGACATAAAAAAACCCCTTGTACCACGTCCTACTCCCTACGCCCTCGCCCCCTAAAAAAGTGTGGCCATAACACACGAGATACACAAGATTACGTTAAAAAAAAAAAAAAAAAAAAACCTTCATACTAAAACAACTCTACACACATAATTAAAAAAAAAACAAAAAAAACACGCTACCATACCACTGACCATAATGAATGCATCCCCCTCCACCCATATCTACTCTACGCAAACCCCTTCTATCTTACGAAATACACAAACCACCTTTCTACATGATTATTGCCAAGCTACCCCGTATCTCCTATATGCAGCTTCGTCGCTTGAGACTCATCCGTATATAACCACTTGCACTTACAATGCTACAAGCGCTCTCTGCAGTCCATACTCATGCTCCGGGTTGCAATGGTATGTTATGCTCTCGCCGAATCTCTGCTCACATGCTTCTAAGCACGTAACACTTTCTCAGCAACGTGATCCCACACAACTGCTGTACCAGACACACTCCTTACTAGACAGTGTGATCCTAACTGCGCAATTGAAGACACGTCCTCGGTGCTGCATACGGTGACACGTGGCAATTGATCTCTAGAGGACCCGATGACTACCATCGAAGATACGTCGTCCTAAGAGTTACGCATTCAGGTATGGCCCTACATACTCTTTCCACAAACAAACAAAATACCTATTACCTCCCTCCCTCCCCAAACCCTTCCACCACTACTAACACACATACTTAACCCCCTAACGAGAGCCACAGGCTGTCCCTCTGATGAGCATGTGACGCCCAACCTCACGCCCGACGCGACTTCCTGATCGAAGTATGATGTGGGCCTGGAAATGCGAAAAGGGGTGTGCCAAGGATTTTTGGAAAGTGGGGGTGGAGTTCCAGGTCGGAACTGGAATCTCCTGTGTCAAGTCTCAGGGGAAGAAGTGCAAGTGGTTCCTCTAGCTCAAAGTTGGGGTGGGCGCCGTTCCTGCAACCGGGGTCGGGAAAGAGCCGGGTGCACGAACGGGGTGTTGCGGGCGTTGCTGTGGGAATGCTCGTACCTCCATCGTCCGACGCAGAACTCAGAGTCAGAGTCTAGTGAGGAGGACGAGCTGGGTTCTCGTCGTTCTCTCCGGGGAGGATTCTGACGCGGGGCCTCCGTCTGTTCGTGCTCGTTGGGCTGCTGGCACTTTGGGCACATAGGCCGGGGCCAGAATCGGGATATGGAGTCCCAGGGGGTATCTAGCAATCGATGATACGGGAGGACGATGTAATGGGGAGGGAAATTAGTTGTGATAGCGATGAAGCCTAGGGTGATAAAGTATTGTTGGTGCCTACTGTCGGGATACTCAGGAATTCGGGAGTCCTGGTTGATTGCCAACTGGAAATCGCCCCTACACAGTCGCTCGTGTTCAGTTCGACAGGGGTAATCAAGGTTCCGCAAGTTTTGTTGTCGTCTAATCCACTGTTGTCGGACTTGTTGTCGTCGGATCTGTTCCCTTTCCCAATATGTCCTGTACTCGGGATTTCTCAGGCTTTCGCGGTCGGTAATCCAAAAGGGAGTTTCGATCGCCATATCCGAATCAACGGGACTCACTCACACACATCATTCCTACGTGGCGGGATCATAACTAGCCCCTACATGCGTGTGTGTAGATGGTAAATCCGTTGACAGATTGCTGTCTTCCACGCGTATACGCACTGGCCAACTAGTGAAGTCCTAAGCTGCGCATCCCAATGGCGGAGCAATCTATTGGCACACCGGTCCAATTATGCATGCAACCCCGTTCCCAGAACAACCCCTCCCTGGTTATACTTTTATGCATCAGAGGAAAGGGCCATCAAACATTCGAAGAGCAGACATACATTCCCAGTAATTCCCGTACTCTCGTACACAGGTCGAACGCAAGTGATTGGGCTAATCCCGCGCAGTGAGCGCACCGACCACATCTGAGAGAACTCAGACTCATAGATCAATACATGCACTGCGATGCCGAACGCCGAAAAAGCGACGAAGTTAAAACCACGCTAATCTACTGAACAAAACAGAATGGAAAAGCAAAGACAACTTGCGACAAAGAATGCGAGATCGTTCGTCGCCATACATACATAGACGCATTCCAACAGAGAGATCTGAGAAGATTCACACAGGAAATCCGAAAAGTGCCGCAACAAAATTGGCCAACGTTGGAATCAAAATTTATATAGAAGGGAGGGAGGAAAAGACACTGTTCCACCATATCCCTCGTCTCTCTCTCTCTCTCTCTCTCTCTCT
>BFEA01000509.1:628234-645618 GCA_003427395.1 Chara braunii | reverse complement strand
CCCCCGAAGGACCAAGGAGGAAACTTCGAAAAATCAAGAAGGAGGGATTGCCATGCAAATTATCCCCGATCCCTCTGTGTACCCCCAATCCCGCTTGCGCACAAGATGGTGCCTTACAGAAAGTAGTTCGTCACAAGCTGCTACGGGTGCTAAGTAGCGAAAAGCGCACTTCAGGGCGTGCACCCCCCCTATGGTTGTCTTCAACATCTATCTCTAACATCATCCTTACTTCTAAGTTGCTCCCTTCTTGATTAATCCTTCAAAACTAACATCCATCCTCCTGTTATGGAGTTGATGACATAATCAAAATTTTATTCTCTCAACCCATGTTGTGTTATGCCTGCTGCTAACTTGGTGCTATTTTACGATTGGACAGATGCATGGTCTGGTTCCCCATTGTATATGGGGTAGTTGTATTCTACACACCCACTACACACACACATACATACACGCACACACACGCACACACACACACACACACACACACACACACACACACACACACACACACACACACACATGAAGGCGGTAGAGGAGGAGAAGCAACAGGAGCTGGAGGTGGGAACTCGTGGAGCTGAAGGATTCCGCGGTCGAGCGCATGCATTCCTCTCTCTCTCTCTCTCTCTCTCTCTCTCTCTCTCTCTCTCTCTCTCTCTCTCTCTCCCCCCTTTGTTTTTTCCTCCCTTTTTTTTGCTTTCTTCCTTTTTCCTTTCCCCCGTTCTTTTTTCCTTTTTTCCTTCTTTTTTTTGGACCATAGGAATAATGGAGGCAGCACAAATCCGACTTTATGAATCCCGAAAAAAAAAAAAAACAGGCAATGTGAATCGACTAACTAAGGATTACGGGAGCAGCCTGCTCTCGAATCGTGACGGAAAAAGTCGGGGGACTGGGGTAATACGCAAATGCATGGTACCATGAGTAGGTCGTGGATTAGTCATGGTTTTCTTGTTTTTTTTCCCCCCATTTTTTTCTTTTCTTTTTTTTTCCTGGCCCCCCTTTTTTTTACCCCTTGTCGTTTTTTCCTTCTTTTTCTTTTTCCTTTCCTTTTTTTTTTTTTTTYTTTTCCTTTTTTTCTTTTTCCTTTGTTTGTTCTTTTTCCCTTCTTTTCTTTCTTTTCCTGGTCGTAGGATAGCCGCGTATAAAGAAGTGAATAGGAGCAATAGCTTACATCGGAAGGTTGCGATTCTCGAGCGGGCACCACAACTATATCAGAACAGAACGCAGGGGGTTCTATTTATCGGACCACCGTGGAGGAAATGGTTCTGACAGCAAACAAGGCTTCCGGTTTTTCGCGACTGCGAAGGATTGAGTGGGGCAGCGGGGGACATGGACTTCTTCGTCGACTGGGACTTGGAAGAAAAGTAGCAGGAGGTGGAGGAAGTGGTAACGTTCCCGGCAAACGGCACCCTCCCGTTTCTGCTTTCGTATCCCGGTGCCTGAGCACTCGGGGGCCGTGTGTCATGCATACTGCCTCTACCTGCCCTGCCGAACCTGCTTTGCCCCGCTTGTTCCCCTTCGTGCCAGCACGAAACGCCGCGTTCATGCTCCTCCTTTTCTTCGCCCTGCTTCCCAATCTCGCCATAGCCTGCGCGCTTCTTGTTGCATGTCTCTCGAAAATAAATTTTCTACACTTATCGGCAGGGCGCTTTGTATTTTTGGTCGGTTGCACCATTTGCTTCGCAACCCTCCACGCCCTTTCCGCAATTCGGCGAGATGATTCACGCGGGTGCAGGAACGTTGTCAGGCGGCCATAAGCAGTGCGCCACCTGAAATCTGCGGTTTTGGGACTTAGGCTAAGGGACAAGTCCGTGTTTTGACGGTACTCTGGTATGACCAGGCAGCAAAAATTAGGGGACCTCAGGGCACCCCGGATTAGGGCGCACCGAACCTTACGAGTAACCCTCAGGGATGACAGAATGGGCAGCCGCTCGCGGCATATCTAGGGACCGTCATTTCAGCCCGATTCGAGGCTAGGCCTCGAATGGCTGGCCGCAAGGGGGCATCGCGGGGACTAACCCCGCTGCAACGTTTTTGCAGCATACGACTGCGGCCGAAATGAGGCCTCAATTTTTTGTCTATTTTAGTACTCTAACTACAGATGGGGAAGAGGGATTAAGACCAGTGCGGGAGAAGAGAAAAACATAATATCCCTTAATTTCTTTATTTTTCACGGCATTTAATTCAAGGGGGTTTACCCTTATTATTTTATGATTCCCGACAATGAAATTAAAAACATAGAAAGAGATTAAAAATGGTAAAAGAGAAAAGAAACAGAAGGAATTCGGTCATTTATTTAAAATTTCTCGGAATTTAATTTTGGGGAACTTCCAATTGATTTACTATTTCCGACAATAGAATTAAGGAAAGGGAAGAGTGATGAAAAACGATGAAAGGGACGGGAACCCATGATTATTGGGAGATTGGCCTAATTTCGCCTCGATTACCCGCCACCAGCTCCGACCCCAGATTGAACATTTTCCCCGGATTTTAACAAGTTTTCACTACTGCCGATGGTCGAGGTTCCCTGCGTCGTTTCCCCTGGTTTGCTTGATTATTAACATTACCGCAGTTGGGATGTTCTGAGAGCGGGGGTCGCATGGATAGCATGGGGTGGTGCTACCATGGGTCGACTATGGTGTTTGGTTCGGTACGGATACGAGGGTTGTTACGGGGTGGCTACGTCCTACGGTGTCTGACGTGCTTCAGGTACGGTATGGGCCCGGTGACAGCTCTTTCACTACGGTGACTTATTTTCAGGTTTGGGACAACTGCGGTGATTTATTCTCAGGACCGGGGCTACTACGACAGTTATTCCAGGTTTGGAACCTTGGCGGCAGTTTGTTTTCAGGTCCGGAAACGTTGCGGCATTCTATATCAGGTTCGGGACAGGTACGGATTTATCATGGCATGGTTGTACGGGTTCGGCATCCGCGTGGCACAGCAGCCCGGTACTGGATTTTGGGTTTGGTCAGGTTCGGTGGCATGGCGGAGTTTCGTTTCAGGTTCGACGCCCTCACGGCGATTTATTTCAGGTTCGAGACCTCTGCGGTGATTTATTCTCAGGTCCGGGACCACCGTGACGATTTATTTCAGGTTCGGAACCTCTGCGGTGATTTATTTTCAGGTCTCCGGCCACAGCGGTATATTTTTCAGATTCAGAACCGGTGCGGCGGTCTATTTTCTGGTCCGAGGCCTCTACGGTATATTAATCCAGGCTGGGAACCGCTGGGACAATTTATTTCAGGTTCGGTTTGGGGTCGGCAACGACACGGTGCGAGCCATGGCAATCCGAGCGACTATAGGAGGATTGTCGTGAGTATTTTCTAGGCTCGGTGCAGTCCGAACTGGCTCGGCGCTGGTATGGAGTGGCAAGGTTGGCCAGAGAACAGGGCGGACATTCTTGACATTGGTACTGCAATGGTCTGATGTGATCCACGGCGTACTGATTCGGCTCGACTGCGGCACTGGATCAGCATTCGGTTCTCCAATTGGGGAGCTTGGTACGATCATAGATGACCCATGCGATTGTTTGAGCGCAGTATTCTGCGGCGGGCCCTAGTTCTCGGGTTTGACCGGTTGGTACGGATCTGGTACGGCAAGCAGTGAAATGGTTATCCTGGGTCACCGATCGGGCCGTGAGTCTGGGGTATCTTGGTCCCCCTGTTGGGGTCGATTGCTCAGGCCATCTGCGGATCTGATGTTATGCCTACGGCGTCCCTGAGTGAAACCCCTGAAGCATGGGCATTTCGGCACTAATGCGGACCGAATTTCTGCCTTATCAACCCGTGCTCCTGTGCACGTAAGTCTGTAGCAGCAATAAGTCGGTGTACCTGGGTCACATCGTAGGGAGATATAGGCGGGGCCAGCGGTCCGAATACACGGTGGCTCGACTCGCCAGACGGTTAAAGGAAGCGGGGCGGGAACCACGAATCGAGACGAGAAGCAAGTGTTGGGTCGGGGAACTGAGGATATAGGAGGGGACCGGGCCTTGTGTAGGGGATCTCATGCCAAGCGTACCCACCGCACAAATGTTGCGGACCGCTGAGAACCGGGAGAGGGCTGGCGCTCAGGCGGTTACACCACGAGAGAGGAGAAAGTCTCTCTGGCATGCCGGGCGTACACGGTCGGAAGGGCAGTTGAGTCGAGACAAGCGAACGGTGCGCGCGGCGTACGCAGCCTCCATCGCTATCGGATACAGGCGGAGTTAACGCCCTCGGAGTGAGCGAGCTGGGACAGGCGGACGCGCACGAGCTAGAGACAGGGGGGAGTGCGTCTGTATTGGGGAATGTGCAAGGTGTGCCCGCGCGCAAGCACGGGTTGGAGCGGGTGACGGAGAACGGGGAATCAGCTCAGTCGACTTCTAAGCTTGTTTACGGAGCAAGAAGGGGAGTGACAATTCAGACGGGGAGCGATCCTTTGGTCATCGGAGCGAGATCGACATTTGCAGGGTGGACACCGCTCCCGACATAGTGCACGTTTGGACTGGACCTACCGGCGGACGTGTACCAGACGTACCAAAATCACTCGTGGCGCGGTTGCACAGAGAGCGCCACAGTCGATGTTCGAGGTAAGGGGGGCTATTATGCGGGAGTGCGAGTGAGAAACGGTTGTCTGAATAATGAGCATTAATCTGGCCTTATAAGCGGGGAGAGTACATGCGAAGCTACAGTACTTGATATGTTCGTTCTATCGCTGAGCAGTTGAGAGCAGTAATCTGCCCTTATAAGTGGGCAGGTACATGCAGAGTCAAAGGGCTTGATGTGCCGTTCCATCGCAGAGCAGCTGCGAGCATTAATCTGGTCTTATAAGTGGGAAGGATACATGCCGAAGTTACAGTACTGGGTGTGCCGTTCTAAAGCTGCGTGGCTGTGAGCGATAACCCGCCCCGAGAAGTGGGGAGGGTGCGTGCGGGTTTTGGGGTTCAACATACCCGCTCCATTTCTGTGCGAATCTGAGTATAAAAAGTCTCACTAATAATAGTGACGAGTCCTTAGGCACACACACACACGCGCACGCACACACAGAGCGTGAGCAGGGGGAAAGAGGGAGGAAAGTTGCAGAGAGAAAGTGGTAACGGGGAGGTGTGGATGAGTGAGAGAGAGAGTCGAGCGCGTGGAGAGGAAGAGAGAGAATGCAGCGAGAGAGAAGAGGTTGTGCTATGAGAGGGAAAGGGTGAGGGAATCAGCGGGGCAGTGCCCCCCAGCAAATTACCAATATGAAACCTCACTGCTAGCGAAAACATCGATGATCGGAGTGACCATTCATGTGAACCCGCAGCTACCAAGAATGATGCCCGTCAGTTTACTACCGATCATGAGACACTGCTGCTAGCGGTAACGGCACCCTTTTTTTTTTGTGCGATCGATCACGTGATTCCGCTGCTAATGGAGACGGCACTCTTCAATGCGAACTATCAGTGAATTTCGCTGCTGACGGGGACGGTGCTCCTCAGCGAACAACTAATCTGGTGATCGCGCTGTTGGAGAGTCGAACACTTCTCATTTGCAGATCCATCAATCGAGCCAGATGTTGGCCACTCCTTCAGATTACCAAGGCTGTCATTGATCCGAGAATCAGGCAAACTCCGCTGTTAGTGGGTCCAGCCACACTTGCTGGACAGGCAATCAACATAAAGGGAAGTGGGAGGTAAGACCTAGGATCTGATCGAGAGTCAGGTTGGCCCACTTGGGCACTCTCAAGGAACTTTGACCCGAGGGAGTGGACTAGCACGAATAACTATTGCTGTTTTATTTATTTATTTATTTATTTTTAATGTCAAATCCCAGCAGCTATCTAGCGAGGGCAAAGGAATGAGCTTGCGGTCAGAGAGAGATCAGTGAGGACAGAGTGAGGGACTAGCGGGTGAGCAAGAAAGAGAGGGAGAACGGGCGCGTTCCCGCAACGCAGGGAGAGAAAGAGACAGGCATACAGACTGGCCCATATGCGGAAAATTGAGCGTGAAAGAGAGGGGGAGAGAGATTTGAGATGAGGGAGAGTTCCTAAGTAACCATCAGAATGACACGAGACTTTGGGAGACACTGAAAGGGGAAGCTGCGATAAATGATCGAACGGGATATTATTTGGGGATTTCCAAATACTAAATTACTGACATCTGAATTTTGGTTGAGTGGGTGCTTATCTTAATTGAAAGCAATTGCAACTGTTCTTTTCTTTTCATCTTAAACCCTCTAAGTTCAAATATCAGAGGTGACCAGAATTCAGCAACTGACAGGAGCTGTCGAAATCTCCACTGGGCGTGAATCGAAAAGTACAGACGCACCTCTCTGAGTTGTTCTCCTGGGGTCGAAAGAGTCGCCACCATACAGGGATGGGGAACCCCACTTGCTGGTAAACGAGAAGGCTTAAGACAGGTATAGCAAACACGAGTTCCCTGCTGCTCGCCGAGGACCTCGGAAGCGAGCGCGGCGATGTGACAGGCGTCGTGGCTCATGGCTTCAGCGAGCAACAGAATTCCCTCCCAGGGTTTCCCCACAACGTGTTGGATCTGGAGGATAGAGTTGAAGCGGATATAACTTTTTTCCCCCCTTCCCCCTCTCCCCGTTCCCCTTCCCCTTTCCCCCCCTTTTTTCCCCCCATATGGAACCAGATGAGCGATTGGCAGCAGAGGAACGAGGTGGGCGATGTATTTTGTTCTTGTTACAAAAAGGTCTATTCGATGTGATCTTTGGTTGTTTCTGGATGTATGGACTAGCCCTTCCTTCTCTCAATGCTTGACCAGTGTGGTGTCTGGATACACCCCTATCTCTCTTCCCCTTCTGATTCAATGGGAACATCGCTTGCCTCTTTTTCCCTCCTCTCCTTCTCTCCTTCCTACCTTTCCCTCTTTCTCTCCTTCTCTCTCGATTTTTTTCTCTCCCGTCCTCTTCCCTCCTCCCGCTCTCTTGCTCCCTCTCTCACTCTCTCTGTCTCCCTCTTCTCCCTTCTCCCTTCCCCCGCTCTTTTTTTTGTCTTCCCTTTGTTTTTTTCCGCTGTGGCCAGTTAAGATTTTTTCACCTTATTAGGAAACCTCTTCCGACGATGTCTCGTCCTTCATTGCAATCTCACCAGGTTGGACTGATGAATGTGTATGATCATGTCTGATCAATGGCGTGCAATAAATTGTTTTTAAATACTTGTCGTGCTTTTCGGTATTTTCTATGTTGACAAATTGTTTTGCGTGTCATGCTTTTTCGGTATTTTCTATGGTAGTATGTTGTTGATGCCCCCTCAAGGAACGAGGCACCCCTACCCCCCCTCACCTCGATTCGCCACCAACGCATAATTGGCCAACTTCGACCATGTAACGGCCCCATGTTTTATCCTCACCACAAATGGACACACGAGTGGTTTTACCCCGCCACGTTGAAAGATCGCCTCCCGCGTCTTGCTTTTTTGCTCACAGTGTGCCGACGCTTTTGGTCGGAGTAGCACGAGTATGACGTGTCGTGCTCGTGCGAAACTCATGTGACACACACATGTGACACACACACACACACACACACACACACACACACACACACACACACACACACACACACACACACACACCAGCAATCAGAAAAAAATGAAAAAAAAAAGTCCCCTTTTTTTATTGTGATTCTTTTGATTTTAGTACTTGTTTTTTTCGTTTTCTATTTTTTTTTTTCAATCCCCAAAAGCATCAAAATCCAAACCAAAAAATTATGGGGATGCAGGGAATTTCAAAACCTACAACCCCATAGTTTTTATTTTGTTTTTGGCCTATTATTCTCTTTTTTAAACATCAAGGGGTCTTTGGCCGCGGTTGGCCCCCGCGGCTGCCCCCCACGGGCATGACCATGACCGCATGCAGTAAAATGGCCTGCGGTCATGACCGCGGGTGATACATAGCCCAACGCCCTTCTTTGACGACCTTCTCTTGCGTGCGGCGGCTGGAAGCCAGCCGAGAAAACAAATGTCGAAGAAGACGACGATGACAAGTAGCATGGTTATGAAGAGCAGAAGAGGGAGGCTCCGGTGCAGGTCCCCCATGAACGGTCGGTGGACAGGGCGGCAACCCCACGTCAGCGTCGCAAATGTTCATTACACGACGGCGCGGAGGGCAGACGTAGGTGGCACTCCACGAGGGTGTGCAGCATGCGACGATAAGTGAGGGAGAACGACGACCGTGCATGAACGTAGCCCGTGGATACAAGGCACCGCTGCGAAGAATTTTCGAATTTTCGACCGTTGCTGACGTTAACCGACCGCAGAAGTTCGGACAAGGCATAGTGGGTACGATGGTTCCAGCGAAGGGAGGCCGACCGACGACGTTGACCGTTTGGAGCCGTTGGGGTACCCCACACTCGTAGCATGGTGGGGATGTCCATGGCCCCGGCGGATGTACCACATCTGGATTCTGGACCACCCTCAAACCAAAACTTGACGACGACAAAGGCCTTCGATGCTCGGAATATTGCGGTTCCTTGTGCTCCAAGGGACCTCGGGAGGTCCCTTGGAGATTAGGAAGAATTGGCTGGAGCCACAAGGATGCCACAAGGAATTCTCTTTGTGGCGTTTTCACATTTGTTTTTCCAGATCCACCCCGAGGATAGGTGGAGCCCGTCCTTGTGGATTTGGCGTCCCTGAGGAGTGTCTAACAAAGCCCTTTATCAACTGAACCTGGCCATAATATCCGTCACACACATCCAGAAAAGAGTCCTGGTGTTAATATGAACTTGGATTTTGCTGGCCCTTTTCAAACCATCTGCCGTTTTTGTGGGTAGCTTTGCCTGAATGCAGGCCCAGACAGGGGGCCAGGTCCCACTAGCAAAGGGGATTGGATAAACATCCTGAATCTGGACGTGTTTTAGCCAGACATACAGAAAAGCAGTTCAATCTCGACATTCTGCACCTTTCCACAGACAGGTCCAGATTCAGGTCTTCAATGCAATCCTCTTTGCTAGTGGGACCTCTCCCCTGAAGTTCTAACTTTTTCTCCACGTCTGCACCTGGCTTCATCAGTCAGAAATTTACTCAAAACAACCAATTCCGGACAAGTGATTCTCACCTGAACAAAAAAAATTTGAATTTTCGCATCTATTATGTATCAATCCAGCTGCAGGCAGTCGGGTACATAGATATAAGGTCTCTGCGAATGCCGGAGCAAACTTAGGAAAACATAGGGTCTCGCTGCATGGCACACGAAAACGAAACGAGTGCATCTGCCCACGAAAGGAAGGAAAATACACTGGTTACTATTTATAGCAAAACGATGAACCTGGCAATTTTCTCCAGGAAGATGCACTCGTGTCGTTTTTCGTTTCGTGTCCCGTGCGGCGACGCCCAAAGAAAGGCTTGGCAACTTCGTTGGAAGTTGTTTCCTTTTCTGGTAAGCTTTTATTTTTAACTGTAAGGGCATGCTCGCACACTCCTGGATGCGCGTCCTTTAGGGAGACTGATGCGTCCACAAAAGTCCTAGGGTAAGGGCCTCGCTGCACTGACATGCCCAAAAGACAAAAATCATGGCCGTGTATGGCTCCATATTCTAGCGGAAGATTCACTCTCGTTTTGCACATTTCGAGAGTAGTGCAGCGAGGCCCTAAGGCTGAGGTCCTACCAGCACCCCTAGCACTGGCGGGAGAATTTTAAAAAAAAAAAAAAATGGAAAAAAAAGAATAAAAAGAAAGGGTAAGGCTGAGGTACTAGCAGGAATGGTGCTCGGACATGTGCTAGAAGCAAACCTGTCATTTCTGTCCATTCTCTCCACTGGATCTATAGTCTCCAATTTTGCCGTTTCCCTTGTCTTTCTCCTGCCAGAGAAACAAACGGTAGCGCTCTGATGAAGCACTCACTACCAGGCGTACTCACTGTCTGGAGTCGGCAGCGCTCTGCGTCGGAAGCGAGGTGTGGGATTCGGGGTGTGGGGCGGAACGATGTCTTCTTCGTCAATCCCTAGGTTCGGCCATCGCCCTCAGCTCCGACAAGAGGCTGTGTCTCCCTGTGGAATATCAGGGAGCAGGGCAATTCCGGTTCCTCCTACAACAGACAATCTACAAGATTCAAGCAACGAAACTCATTGCAGTGTGAACACGACGAAGGGAGAGAGAGTCTAGTACGGGACAGCGGGCACATCCAACAGCGGCACCTCTGGAGGTAGTGGGTGGGAAGCCGGTGGTGGTGGGACCGATTTTGGGAGGAGCACGTGAGAACTACTGTTGACTATCTCGACTGGGAGCATGAGGCCTTGTAGAGAGATCTGGGGATCTGCTGAGGGAGGAAAGCAATCCAGTGGTGAACCGGGGGGCCTGCCTTGACAACCCTATGGGGCCAGGGATAGTATAGGTGGCGAGAACAGGTCAGCTATGGTTGACATTGGTGAGGAGGGCATTGTCTCTGAGATGTAATGTCTTGGTACTTGGAGGGATAGGAGGGGTTATAGGATTAGGAGGCCAGAAGTGCTGATATAGCATAGTCTCTATATTTTTCTATATTTTTCAAATACTAATTATCATAAGCATCGTCATCAAAATCATCATTAGCATCATCATCATCATCAGGTTATATTTAGCTTCCTGGTGTTCTGGTTTTCTTGGCAGCATCTAGCCTTCTTCTACATCTGGGAGATAGGAATTCAGAGATGGTCGAACCTGGACT
Organism: Chara braunii; assembly: GCA_003427395.1. Lineage (NCBI taxonomy): Eukaryota > Viridiplantae > Streptophyta > Charophyceae > Charales > Characeae > Chara > Chara braunii. The sequence goes on along the minus strand of BFEA01000509.1, from coordinate 635,004 downwards.
GATATCTGCAGAGTTGCTCTGTTCTGTGCCCCTGGTTGACCGATGCCAGAACGACGCTGGCCGGAGCTGGGGTGCTGCCCTGTAACCTGCAAATGGCAGGAGGGTGAGGCCTTGTAGAGAGATCTGGGGTTTGCCGAGGGAGGAAGGCAATCCAGTGGCGAACCGAGGGGGGCTGCTATGTGGCGAGAAGAGATCAGCTATGGGGGATGTAGGTTAGGTTGGTTTTGTCTCTGAGTTACAATGTCCTGGTACAGGGAAGACTAGGAGTTGGTATAGGATTAGGAGGCCAGAATTGCTGATATAGCACATGCTTCTATAATCTTTATAGATTCTAATCATCATCATCATTAGCATCATCCAGGATCATCATCATCACCACATGAGGGACGCTGAGCCCGGTTCTCGGCAAGTTTGGTTCGGTTACTCCGGGCAGACTGTGAGGACCCCGGCCTCAACCCACAATCTTCTTATTGGTAATACCAGCCTTGGGCACTGGGCCCGTTTTAAAAAAAGAAAAAAAAAGAAAAAAAGGACGTGAAGCTTGACGTGCGGGGCCACCAATGGGAGTGGGAGTTCCTCTGGTGGTGGTGGGAGCGTCTCCGTTGGGATCAAGGGCGCTGAGCATTAACCAAGACATTCTCATGCACAAAATATTTAGAGTGCATTAACCTAGCCATATTCTTTGCTAAATACTCCTTATGAGTGACTTACTTCATGACGAACGTACACGATAATATTTGGAAAATTTCGGAAGGAGCGCAGAGGGGGACAGCGCTGCGCTACCGATGGTATCATCGTTTGGAGACGGTGGTGCTCTGCTTCGGCTGCAAGGCGCAGGATTCGGTGTGTGGGGGTGGAGCTATGGAGTACTCGGTACTCTTTAGGTTCGGTCATCACCCTCAGCCTCGACAAAGGGCTGCGCCTCTCTGTGGAATATCAGGGAGTAGGGTGTTTCCCCGTCCCTCCTACGACCTTCAACCTCCAGAATTCAACTGTTATCTACTGCTGTATTTGCCCATTTATCATTTATGGGTCAAATACATTGCAAACTGCACGAAGAAGGGAGAGAGGCTCTAGTGCTTGGCGAACAGTGAGTCAGACAGCGACACTTCCAGGAGCAGTGAGAGGGCAACTGGCAGCGCTAGGACTGTTGTTCTGAGGAGCATGTACGGAGTACTAGCGAATATCTCAACCGGGAGTGTGAAGACATGAACTGGAGCTCTACAGGCATGGTGCCACCTTTGGGAGTGGGAGATCCTTTGGCGGCGGTGGGAGCGTTTCCAGTAGTGCGAAGGGCACAGGCTGTATGGTCGACTGGGTGAAACCGCGTCACTATACATGGAGACACTCATACTTTAGTTATATCGACTACTCTTACCTTGACCCTTTTTTTTTTTTTTTTTTTTTTTTTTTTAAATGCTCCAATCTATTCGTGGGGAGCATCACGTGCTGGGAGCTGGGCCCAGCATCCCTTATAATGGGAATACATAGATGATTGACAATTGATGAAAATTTGGGATGATTGAGGATCATTTTGGATGATATAGGATGTCAGAGTGGGTGATTGAGGTCATGAAATAGAACTAGATGATGACTCATCAGAAAGATTGTCTACTGAGCACTGAATTACTATCCTATCCCTAATTTCCTGTATCCATTCCAAACAACCAATCACAATTGAGCCCGTGCTGTGCACCAATCAGGCCTCTTCCCAGTCTCACACCCCAATCTGGCTCGGTTACAGGGCAGCGCGACCCACCCCAGCTCCGACCATCGTCGGCCAGATTGTAGCCATTAGTCAAGTTTGCAGATTGCCTTCCTCCCTCGGCAATTCCAGACCTCTATACAAAGCCTCAAGCTCCTACATAAGCAGGTTACAGGGCACTGCCCCAGCGCCGGCTAGCGTCGTTCTGTCGCCAACTCAACCTGGCCATTGCACAAGAAGACTCAATTAGGAAATTAGTTAATCTAGAATGCCAACCAGAAATCAAGGATCTGATATTATCAGAATCCTGATCAGCAAAACTTTCTGCTGATGAAATTTGACGAGTACACTGAGATGATCACAAAGATGATGGATAATGATGACGACGCTGATTATTATTTCTCTCCACCCCTCCCCTTCTTCCATGTATTCTCCTCCTCTCCCCTCATTTCCTCTTCTCCTCTCGCTGCCTCCGTTGAGCACAACCCCAGCCCCAACGAGAGAGAGAACCTCCCCATTCCCTTCTACCTTGAGGTAACCAGTTCCCCCAAAAGGTGTACCTCAAAACTAACATTCTGACCTAGTCTGCCTCCACCAGGAGATAATGCGCCCCCATACATATCTCCCAGCCCCAGCCCAGGTCAGCTCCCATCATTTGCGTCTATTCCCTGGAGGGCAATCACCTCCCACCTTGTGTTACCCTTGCGGAGTAACGCTCCCTTCCTGACCAACATACCTACCAACTAGACCATAACCTATCTGGGAGATGAGAATATAACCACCAATGCAGATATAACTACTGATTGATGAAGAAATGAATAAAGAAGCCATGATCATGATGATGATGATGATGATAAAGATTCAAATTGGTAGATGATGATGATGATGATGATGATGATGATGATGATGAACTAAAATTGGCAAAAGTAGTTAAGGAACGTGGAACTTGCGATGCCCTAATGGCAACGGTGTGGAAGATTGACAGCTCACTATTGCTGTAATGAAAATAGAATATGACGATGATTACAATTTTTACAGAGAAGTCCGGATGATAATCATGAAGAAGATAAAAGAAGATAAAAAGAAGATAAATAACATGGATGACGAATTAGAGAAGCCGATGATGATTACCACCGGTAACCAAATGAGGATTACGGAAATGACGGTGTCCTTGATGAAAAACCCCCGCTGAAAAGACAGTGATGAAAATCTCGATGCTCTTGATGGATAACCTGCACAAGACAAAAAACAGATGAAAGCACATATATAGGTTGATGACGACCTCCTAGCCGCTCTTGATGATTCTCTCCAAGTGGCACTGTGATGATTCTTTAAGTAGGACCAACGTTCTCCGCACTTTGGTTTCCACGGGGCTGACTCCACTTTCCTCCACTGACATGGACTTTCGTCAACTCGCATGAGCTCTCCAGCCTCTTTAAAGGTCTTGGCTTTGGAGTACTTCATGTGAAAAACACAGGGAAAATGTTCAAACAGCAGCTGCCGCTACCATTCTCCCTTTTCCTCTGTGCCTCAGGCCAGATGCCACGTCAACCTGTGACGTAGTAATGACCCAGCGCCTCTGGATACCGCGCGTGTGTCAAGCGCTATCCCCCATCTAATTCACAACATCACAGCACCCTCACACCAGCGCCTCCCTCCCGTCGGCTGCCAGCACCGCGCCACGTGTCAGCTAGCTTGTTACTAGTCACCCCAAGCCAGTGCCTCGCCAGCCGCAAGTCACCAGCGCCCCACCACTCACCTGTTGCGAGCGCCTCGCCCCCCGCCAGCAGCCAGTGCCTTGCTGCACTCACACAGCCAGCGCCTCGCCACTCGCGAGAAGCCAGCGCCTCGCAACCTGCGAGAAGCCAGCGCCCCGCCACCTCCGACCAGTCTGCACCTCGCCTGCAAGCAACCATCATGCCACCATCCGCGTGCCGTGGCGGCCCGCCAGCCATAGCGCTAGCCCTAACGCGCGCCAGCCTCGTTGTTCCCTTATCTTGCCTTTTATTTACCTCAAATTTGAAATTCCATTCCATTTTCTTCTCCATGACTTTGGAGTTACTCTCTTCTTGGTCTTATTCTTGGGTGTTTCAGTAGTTTCCTGGTCTGCCTTCATAAGTTTCAGTTATCAGTGAAATTTCGTTTGACATGGTATTAGTTTTGGTTTGTACGCAGTAACAGCGTATTTTTTCATGTTTTAGGGTCTCCTCCCTCCTCTTAGTTGCAATCATAACGTCAGGAGTGTTGGTGCCCTTGGTGTGCGAGAGTGGGAGTGTATTCCGTAGCTCGGGTTCTCTGCAGGTGACCGAATTGGTAAGCCAAATCCAAGCATCTTCTTATTTCGGATTTCAGCATGACTCTCCTATGAGCTAGAAGTTGGAAGTGGGCTTACTAAATTTCTTACATTTCATATCTGACGGGATTTATAGGCCAGATCCCTGCTCCCCTCTATCTCTGGCTGTAGCGTGCACTTTAGCACACACCTCTTGCTTGTAGGAAAGGGAAGAACCCAGGGCGGCAAATTTGTCTACTTGGTTGATTTCGGTCCGGTCGTAGACTTTATTGGTAACCCAGTGCCTTCCTTCCACTCATACTGAGGTTCTTTAATGCTATCTCTAGAGCAGCTCCATCTATTGGTGGGGAGCATCACCTGCTGGAAACCGGGTCCAGCATCCCTTGAATACATCTTTACAAATCTTTCCATTTGAAAAGGACACCACTGTGCTGGAATACGGGTCCAGCGTCCCATGTTGAACCTTTAACCCCCTTCCTAGCCTGTGGCCTGGTCAGGTAAAGGGTGGAAGGCCACTGGGGGGCACCAGTGGAGTTTCCCTCCTTGCGTTAGCTCTGGTCCGTTTTGCTTGGCAGTTTGGGGTTTGTCCGTAGCAGGCAATGGAACTACTGGGGGTAGTGGGAGACCTACTTGTAGTTGTGGCAACGTTGCTGAGCTACTGCACCACCGATTAGCTGACAAGTACAAACTGGGGTTGTACCCATTCAGATCTAGGGTGCCTGGAATACGGCAGCTCCTACAGAGGTCCAAGGGTACAAGGCGGGAAACCTCGTCACGGCAACCCAGGCTCCTCACGGCTATTAGCTGGTCCGACGGGCCTTTCCTTTGGTATTGGTTTTTACTTTTCTGTACGCTGGATCTGTCTCGGGAACTCTCGTGAATTTGATAGGTTCAGTTAGTTCGGCAGGATTTACTTCATAGATTAGCAGTAGTTCTTGACCGACTCTCTGGCTGTATTGGGCCGTAAGGCTTAAGCGAAATTGGGTAACAAGAAAGGAGCAAGATTGCTTGGTATTCGTCTTCAGTTCTGGTTCTGCCAGACTCATAAGCGAAACTGGCTAATGCTGACAGGATAACTCCAGGTTGAATTGTGAGGTCTCCGGCCTCAGTTCAAATTGTTTATAATATGAATGGTATTTGAGATTTAAAAAAAAAAAAAAAAAAAAAAAACTGCATAACTGCAGAGATCTTTCCGGGTCCCTGCCAACCTGTATTTGCCGAGGATACTGATCAGATGCTTGATCCACCTCTGGACGGTATCCACTGTCAAGGGCATTTTGACAGCAGAAAGTGGACATGCCAAATAGCAAGCACCATTTCCGAAATCGGTGCATTTCTTTTCTATGTCATTCAAGAAGAGGTGAGGCAGATTGTCTGGCAACCATTCTGCAACAATCTGCAGCAAATTTCTGTGCCTCCATCCGAGACTGGTAGAAGCTTCCACCACTGGGGGCAGGCTCCCACTGCTGATTAAGATGGAGTCCAAAGGTGAGAAATAATAAAATCAGTTAGGTGGGACCCTGCCCTTGCAATTCCAATTGGCAGGAAGCGTATCAGTGTTGTTTGGAGCATCATCCAGACATACATCCATAACATGCAGTTAGGGCCAGATCCCACTGGCAAAGAGGATTGGAATAAGTGTGTGAATCAGGACGTGTTCCAGGAAGAGATGCAGAAAAGCAGATCAATTACAGTTCTTGCACCTCTCCACAAACACGACCAGATTCAGACTCGTATTCCAATCGTTTTTGCCGGTGGGATCTCGCCATTATATTGTCCCACAAAGGGAACACTGGGAAGTTGTCATTGACTGGCCACCCCCTGCAGGTCTGCCGACAGTCAGGGTCACAGAATCTACGGTTTTAACAGTTCTCTCCCAAATAGAGAAGGGGGACAAATTGAGGTTGCAGAAGGAACAGTCGTTCTGGCATCCCCCTCAAGCATGATCACAGCCCCTCCTCCCACGGTCAGTGATCAAGGAATGGAACAGGACTCAGATTTGGACCACAGAAAGGAACAGCAATTAGTTAAAAGAAAAAAACAGAGCCAAAAAGTAAGAACGGAAGGGGAAAAAAAAAAAAAAAAAAATGTAAGTAGGGGAGGGGTGCAGGGAGTTCTTAAGTACCGCATCAGGGAGACCATTGCGCAAACAGGGATAGGGCCAAAGTCATCAATAAACGGGGGACAATCAGCTGCTACAGGGAAAGAATCAGGAACAGATCAGTTGGAAAATCAAGACAGACCACTGAAACAGGACCCCTTTAAAGATGCATCTGGACCTGCTCCCATGGATATTGATCCACAACAGGTACCTAGGGGCACTCCGATGAGGGACTCTTTCCATTCTGAAGGGGGAGAGGAAACTCAGATAGCACTAGAGCATAAGGTGGCCCAATTAGCTGATTGGATGGAACAACTATTAAAAATTAAATTTGGAGAAGCAATAGATCTTATGTATAGCTGGTTACTCTACTGAATAATAGCGACAATTTAAACCACCAGTACCTACCAGTTGTCAAGGCCCGTGGCTCAGGCTACCGGTAGCCCGGTCATTGCCGAGCCTCGGACAACCGGTAGTACACAACGGCAGCGTTGCACCGGCGCCGACCGCCGACCCCGACCGCCAACCGTTTTGYCCCGACCGATCGGGGCCGACCGGTCGGCGGTCCGCCGACCAGTCAGAAAACAGGCATCCGCTGCTTTTTTTTTTTTCTGATTGCGCAGCCTTACTGCACTTGCTGAGTACAGCTCAAATCCGCAGAGAAACATCGA
>BFEA01000509.1:589727-612906 GCA_003427395.1 Chara braunii | reverse complement strand
CCAACCTTGAAATGAGAATTAATCTTCCGTGTTCTCTCTCTCTCTCTCTCCCAACGTTGAAAGAGAGTGAATCTTTCGTGTTATCGCGAAAGATCAATTCTCATTTCAACGTTGGTTGAGAGAGAGAGAGAGAGGGTGTCAACCAGTGTCTGACACCACCAAAAAGTTCTGCAAACAGGATTGCCATCTGATGCAAAAATGGCCCGGGGTAAGTCAAAGGATGTTTCATCAGATGGCACGGGGAGTCACCGACAACATCAGTTACAACAGCGGTGGCAAAAAATGTCGTCTCAGGAACAAACCCTGAAAAAACAGCAAACCTTGCTCTCCTTCCCTCCCTCGGTTTCTCAAGAAACTGGCACGCGGCAAAAACTCAGGAAATTGTTAGAAAAAGGGCAAGCAGTCAGGCCTTAGAACCAAAAGGGTAATTTGGTTATTTTGGTGCGTAAGGAGGAGGGTAAGTGGGAAATAGGGCTCTCACAGGTGGGACAGGATCCGCGTGGGGGGGTGACATTAAAAGGATGGTCTTTATATATGGACTACCGGAGTAATCGGGACCGGATCTTCAAAAGAGACCTATATGAGGTAAAGTGGATTGATGGGGGTTCCCCTGAGTCGTTTCTGAATCATGAAGTTGTCATAGACATGTCTGAAGTAGCTCTAATTCTCTGAGTCAAAGCCGGGTGATGGCCCCGGTATCTCAATTTTCAATTTTCATTCTTAGGCCAATTCGATTTTTCTAGTAGGTTCCTAGCCTCTTTTTCATGAAATTTTCTGACAAGTTTTCTGAATGTACTCGATATGGGACGCTGGGCCCGATTCCCATTTAGTAGATGACTAAATGAGGTACATATGTGAGGTTCGAAGAACACAGGGAGGCAGATTTGAAATGGTATTCACACTCTGCTCTTTCAGACCTGCAAAATTTGAAAATCAAGGCTAGCGCAATTCGGTCAATATCAGATGTGGTACCCTTCCTTTGCTCCATTTTACATGAAAGGAGGATAAAAGCAGCCTCGAATTTGGATAATAGTCGTTGGATGCGACTATAGGGAGCCTGAATGGGGGTAAAGGGGACAAGGCTGATTTGGAATGGAAGCATTGCAAACTCTATATGGGAAGAACCCTACGTGGCATCGAGAGACTAGGGATGCAGACTTGGATTTGAGATCCCTCAATGTAAATGGTCTAGTCACAACGGATGGGGAAAAGAGAAAGGCTTTAATGCAACAATTTAAGAAAGTTGGGGGTCGTTCGTGACCAGATTTGATTTGCATTTAGGAAACTTATCTAATCGAATCTCGTACCCATATCCCTGCACACAATATAGTTTGGCCTTTTCAGAAAATTTGTTCCGCAGCCCCGCACAGTGGCCCAGGACGAGTAACTATCTAGCTCCTGTCGGAATCAAAGGCCGAAATAGTTCATTGGACGACAGATAAGGAACAAGGGCGTTGGATATCTGCATTGGTATTGCTTGAGATAAAGATTGCGTGTGTAGTAAATATTTATGGACCCAATGATGTGCGAGAATGGGTCAAGTTCTTCCATCATATTCGATCTCACATTCCGGATGAAATCCCAATCATCATGGTTGGTGACTTTAATGCCGCGCCAGATAGATGGATGGATAAATGGAAAATTCGTTTTCCTTGCCCATCATACATTAAGGAGGATGAGAATATCATTCATTAATTGTGTTCCTCGGAACACTTGTTTGATTCCTACTGGCATATCTTCCCTAGGGAGCGTTTATTCACTTGCATACGGAATAGTGGCACCCCAAATCAATCAAGATGTAGAATAAACCTGATTTTAATGTCAAATTATTTGGATCGAGCCCTTCAATGGGCGACCATTTTTCCTAAAAGTCCTTGGTTGGGGGCGGATGATAAGATGTGTGCAGTACTCATGATCTTCAAAAAAAAATCAGATAAAGGGAAGAGTTTTTACAAACTCAATACGTCCTTACTTTCTCAATCTCAGTTTAGACAGTATATTCAGGATGTTTGGGGATACCGACACACTACGAAAGACAAACATGATTCTTTTACGGATTGGTTCAACAACAGATTAACATTTTTAGCCAAAAAATGTAATGATTTGAATTGATTTCTGAATTTTTTTTGCTAAAAATCATTATCGTCAAAAAATGAACATCCAAGAGCGGATTTTAAATTACGGACTTAACAATCAACTAAATTATCAGACCTCAATTGATATCCAAACACTCAAACAACAACTTTTGTCCTTTGCACAATATCGTTGGCGGGGACATCTAGTCAGGGTCAATTATCTAAATTTGCTACTGAAGGAAATTGACTCTTCTTTCTTTGCGATGACAAAGGCAAGATCTAAACGCACAAGCATAGAAGGATTTATGGATTTTGAGGCATCTTTAGAAGATGTAGAAGCTGTCATTTCATCATCATCGGCAGAAAATTTAAAAATAGGTTACAATTTTTTTTAAAATTTTCTCACTTCTTCGAAGGTCCTTGGTAAGCAGGAGGTTGATGATCAGAATATACAATGTTTTTTCACTAATTTATCAAGATAATTTACTTAAACACAGAGGGAACATCTGGAGAGGCCCTTGACATTGCAAGAAATATGGACAACTTTATTACAAATGGAAGAAGACAAGACTCTAGGGATTGATGACCTACCAAAGGAATTTTGGAAAACCATGTGATTCATCTTTTCTTTATGTTTAATGGTTTTTTATTATGCGTTTTTTTAATCAGGGCAGATAGGAGAGATGATGGACCAAGGCATCCTCACTCTTTTATGTAAGAAAGGCGATAAAACCAATATTAAGAATTATAGACCTATAACTTTGTTGACAGTAGTCTATAAAATATTAGTCCAAGCCTTGACCAACCGCCTAATACCAGTGATGGCGGACATCATTCATCCCTCTTAAACAGGCTTTATTAATGGAAGACACATTCAGGATAACATACTACTAATTAATGAATTGATTAAGTTATCGAGACAGTTTTAAAAAAATGTAGTTTTTCTATTTATAGATTTTGAAAAAACTTATGACCATGTAGATTGACGTTTTCTAGATGTATGTCTCCGAAAGATGAATGTCGGTTCTAGAATGAGACGATGGGTGCATATTCTTCATTCCAATGCTACGACATGGGTCCAGATAAATGGGTTTCTCTCTCTAGAGATCCGCCTCCAAAGGTCAGTGAGACGAGGAAACCCCTTAACTTCTTTTCTTTTTTTGATAACTATAGAAGTATTGGGGCTAACCTAAGAAATTATCATAATCTTAAACGTTTTCAAATTGCAGGGATACTGGAAGAAGCAATACCTATTAGCTCCATGTTCGCAGACGATCTCACTATCATGATAGAAACTACCATATTCAACATGGAAGAAATTCAGGTCTTGTTGGACATATTCTCTCAAGTATTTGGTATGGCGGTCAACTGGGGGAGGTTGGTGGATACATTCCAATGGGGTGCGTCCTCCTGAGCTGCCAAAAATTAGGTGGGTGCCTCTGGACGCTCTAATTCAGATCCTAGGGGTGTCATTTACAACATATGGAAAACTCGTTATTAATGATGATTGGATTACAGGGCCTGCAATGTCTAAATTAAGTCAGTGAAAAAATCAACATACGTCTCTCTTTGGGAGGACATTGATTATAAATAATGTTGTCCTTGCTTCTATATGGTATAAATCAACACTCTGGCCCGTAAGTCAATCACGGACGAAAATCCTTCTAAGACGGGTATCTGTCTTTCTATAGAAAAGTAATCATGAGCAGGATAAGGTTATTCCACGAGTAGCTTGATTCTCTCTTATACAACCTAAGTCGAGGGGAGGATTATGAGTGTTGGATCGACACTCCAATGTCAAAGTCTCTCTCTTCAATGAATCACAAAACTAATTCTTATTGTGGACAGCTCGTAGCAAGCCCTGATCCTTCAGCAGATCAAAAGGTTAGCTCCCTCATCCACAGAGACTACTGACCACCTAACATGGATTAAGGACCGTTTTTGGAGCATTCCAAGAGCACGGGTTGAATCTAGGGAGGTAGGTATCTGAGGGAAAGCCCGAAACGATCTTATCCTTGACAATTTTTTGTTATCTCTTTTCATAATTTGGCGTCACTTGCCGCTTTCTAATAAACAATTTCCCTCCCGTTATGAGGAAGTGCTTCGGCAACCTCGTTTTGAAAATCGATGGATCATGGACTAGAATAGATGTATTTTTAATAGCTCGGATGCACCTTGGTCATTATGGGTGAAAAGGGGAGTGGTAAGAAAAAAGTACATATGAGATACTGATAGGAAAGACTGAAAAACAGTGGATCAGATGATAGAGACTCTCATGTATGCTGACCAACTCTCTAATTCATTGGATCAGATTATTTTTTCTATTCCCTTGGCGTGGGTACGCACATTAAGAAAATGCATCATTTTTAGGGAAGGAGATTGGGTGATGGAAATATTAGATAATGATAAGAAGGAAGTAGGTCAGGTGATCCACACACGAGAAGATGGAGTATTGGTCAGTCTTATGGTAATCAACAGGGATCACTATCTTATTTCATCCTCTGATAACAAGGTATATTTTTTTCCTTTTGACCACATTTATAGGATACGAGTAATGTATGTATTCTTCATCAGAGGGTGGAGGGCCTTTCATCCTAAGCGCCCCATTCGGAACTTCCAATTGATCCAATGAAGGGGTCTGGAAGACTAGCAACAGAGGGGAACCCAAACATCTTCATTCACTAACAGTTAAAGTAATCTATCGCCTTTTTCGCCCAAAAGTGAACATTGGGGCAATTTCGCATGAAAGATGGGTTAGGCATCTTAATATTGAGATAAATTTGATTAAACACATCAATTTTCTTAAAAATCTCAAACAACGGTCTGCTAAATTTTCCTTTTTATAATGGTAGATAGTATATCAGTGTCGGCCTACTAATGATTGGTTAATAGATCATTTCACACTGGAATAGAGAGGACCACCATGGTGCTTTTTTTTTTTTTTTTTTTTTTTTTTTTTTTTTTTTTTTTTTTTTTTGATTTTTCATTGATGATTTCAATTCACGATTCTTGATTGTTTCTTGATAATAGGATTCAAATGACGTGGCATATTAGAATTTTGATTGAGGGTCTTATGTCTTGTCATCAATCGTATTCTCTGATTGTTTTTTTTTTTGCTCTAATCTATTCGTAGGGAGCAGCACGTGTCTTCTAGCTTTTCCTAGTATAAAATTCAGAGAAACTATTAAACATATATTTATGCAATGTTTTGGATCACTACTGCTATGGAGAAAATGAGATTGTATCTAGAAGGGTCTAACAGAAATTGATTGACCCTGGGATTGGAAAATCATTCTCCTGGGTCACTGGGTCCCCAGGGATTGCAATTGTCTATCTTCGAACAATTTCTTTTCGAGATAAGTCTTAAGGCAATGATATGGACACTATGATATAGGTATTGTGTAAGGGAGAGAGGGAGTGGGCCTGGAAGGAGCAGAATTAAAGGAATTGATTGTTTATTTTACACAAACAGAAATTGAATATCATTGGTCAATTCTTTTTTTTTTTTTTTTTTTTTTTAACATCTATGTTGCGGAGTAGAAAGGGTGTTGATAAGAGCAGACACTCCCTCTACTCCCCTAGGTGGATAGATGACCCCGTTCCATTGGTGGGGAGTTGCACCTGTTGGAAACCGGGTTCAGCGTTCCTTTACATCATTAATAATGAAAAGGCAAAAAAAGTTGCGGCTGGGAAGCGGGCCCAGCGACCCTTTAGATCTGGGAGTACTGATCGTGCTGTGAGATTGAATGATGGTACTGAGGTTAAGGAGTAGGATTGGTAAGCGGGGATTTTTATGCCTCTTACCCTAACCGGGCGCCAGATATGCAATTACACCTAGCACTCTCAACCTACTTATCAGGAGGTGAGACGAGATTCCGTAGTTAAACACACAATATAGTGACTCAGTTGATCATTCAAGCACAAACCATGATCCGGTAACTAAGGCCAACTTTGAAGGAGGAAAAGGATCGGAAAAATCTGATACGGGGCTGCGGGGATGGAAGGATCAATGTTGCTCCAGTCATTAAAGATTAAGTGGTAATTCCTTGGCAGCTCATCTTGAGCATTCTCACACACTCCATACCATTTAATATGCCCTATCATACCACCTAGATCCCCTCCAAGCCAGTTTTGATTGAAGGTTTTTATGTGTTGTTTAATTTCTTTTTCTGTCGTTAAGAATTGAAGTTTCTCTTTTAGTGTCTCTCATCTAGTGTGAATCTCTAGTTGGATTTGTTGCTTGATGGTATCCGTGAATTCAGGATCATCTAGACAGGCACCTTCCATTTCAAATGTGCATCTGCGAGACCATATGGCCCAAATAACAACTCTTCTTCCAATCGTGAATAGGTTATAGTTGTGAAGCTATCTTCACATGATGGGGCCCAAGCTTCCAGGAGGAGAGCTTTCTTGTTCCATGACCATGGTAGGGAGGTTTCTAGCTGATTCCAATTCCTATCCCACCAGTGTCATAACCAGACCGAACCTGGGCATTGCAAAAATATATGTTCTATTGTTTCCGAGATCAATTTTGAATGGAAGGCAGATCTGTAGAATTTGCACTAGGGAAGGGCTATTTTTTTTTGTTCGAGTGAAGTTCTGTCAATGATCCAGTCGTTGGTTGGCAAGCATCGGTGAGTGATTTGCCATTGAAGGGATGCCACTTTACCGGTTTAAACTTGATAGAATGGAACCATTTAACCGACTGTAGTTCCTCTTTGCTCACATTGAGGTGTCTCATCCATCGCTCTTCTATTTTATCCTTTGTATTTATCTTAGGGCGCAACATCCTGTACGTGGATTTTACTAACAGCGTGTGAAGTACCCGGGTATGGAAGCATTCTGGGTACACCATAGACAACCAAGACCAACTAACAAGATCTAGCGGGAGGTGGGATATAGTGTATTTGGTCTGTAAGCAAACCACTTTTCCTTCATCATTAAGATTCTGATCCTAAATAATTTGTCCTTCTTGATCAGCCCCGTGATCTGATGTGGTGTAGTTCTGAGGAACTCATCCTCCCCTATATCATAGATTGTCATTAACACATCTCCAGTGGGGCGCACTTCGCTAATCTTCCCCACCACTCCTGGCTGATCATAGATGAAGACCCAATCATTTGGAATAAGGGTAGGTCCCTTTCCCAAGATCCTAACCCAATCTAAGGGGATTATATCTATTATCTATTCCAATGCTTGGCTGTCTGGTGATCAGCTAGATCCGGGTTTTGGATCTCTGATGAGGACGCCCGTGGGAGTGGCCAGGCACGATTCTCCAACCACATTAGGGGGTCAACATCATCTGGGGTGGGAGGGGCTAGGTGTCTGATCTGTTCCCAAACCAGATTACTCCACGGGGTCTGGGGATTGAATAAAAGACGTTTTATCCATTGAATTGAAAGTGTCATCGTTTGGGTGGTGGGATCAATTATGCCAAGACCACCTTTGGATTTAGGTCAAATTATAGATAGCCATGCCACTCTGCTGATGATATTTTCACACTCATGATTACCTCGCCAAAGAAATGCTGCCAACTGTCTTTGCAAGATCTTGGTGGATACATTAGCAAGCGCCCAAACAACAGATTTATACCAAATAGGGACCAGGACCACATTGTTAATAACTAATGTTCTTCCTAACAACGATGTGTGTTTATCTTTCCATAATTCGAGCTTTGAAAGTGTATGTTTCAAAATTCCTTCACTATTGGATGTTGGTTTGCCAAGGGCTGAGAGGGAAATCCCAAGAACCCTAATTGGTGAATCAAGAGGGAGTCATTTGATCATTGGTCGCTCCGGAGGTCTTAATCCTTGATAGTGAATCCACCAGCCCAGAGTTTTGTTCCCCCAGTTTACCCTCATGTCTGATAGTTTACAAAATTCGTTCATAATTCGTTGTATTGCCTCAAGGTTCTCATGTGAGGTGTCAAACATGAGAAATAAGTCATCAACGAAAAGAGAGCATACCGTTATGGCATTCTCTGGTATGGATGTAATTTGAATGTGTATGATGTCTTTCGGGTGGCGGGTATTAGCTGCCAAGGCTTCCATGATGATTACAAAGAGGAGCGGGGCAATGGGATCTCCTTGCCTAGTTGATCTTTGTAGAACTATGGGAGAGCCACATTTCCATTGACCATGACTCTTGTTGCCTCATTCTCATGTACGATTTTTACCCACCTTCTGAAGTTCGGGCCAATTCTAAACTTGTCTAGGCATTTGTCTGGGAAGAGTCAGTCCATGTGGTCATAAACTTTCTCAAAATTTATAAAGATAAAGGCAGCGTTATGTTTAGATTGACGAGAGAGTTTGACTAACTCATTTATGAGGAAGATGCTATCCTGAATATTTCTTCCTTGGATAAAACTCGTCTGGGCGGTGTGAATTATGTCATCTATGTATTTATTAAGAATTTAAGACGAATAGTGAGGGTTTTTTAGATGAGTTTATACACAACTGTGAGGAGAGTGATGAGACGATAGTTCCGAATGTTACATTTGTCACCCTCTTTGTACAGAAGCGTTAGGACCCCTTGCCCCACTATCTCTCATAATCGACTTGAAGCCCAAACTTTCTTATAGAAGTCCATTAAATCTTGAGAGATGAAACCCCAAAGAGATTTTCAGAATTTCTTAGGTAATCCATCTATGCCGGGGGTTTTCTCTTCTTCCATGAGCATCAGGGCAGTCCATATCTCCTCTTTTGTTAGAGGTTTCTCCAGCTGATCCCTTTGAGACTCAGATAGAGACTTGGTCAATGGTTTTAGGAAACCGTCAATGTCCTTGATGCGTTGGTTAACAGGAGTGATTCCAGTTTCTGATAGGAAGAGGAATTAAAAGAAAATCCCTAGCAAACTTAGTGCACTCTGCCGTAGATGTTGCTAGTTGTTCATTTTGTCGTTGAGGGTGAACAAGGGCTTCAATTAATGTTCTCCCTACACAGGTTCTAGCCATACCAAAAAACCTTGCATCCATTCCTCCTTCAGTGACAATCTGACGAAGTTTTCCCCTGATCCGGACTCCATGCTATCGATACTCCATGAGGGATAACAGACGATCCTCTATTTCCTGAATTTCTTGAGCAACTGTCTCATTATTTTCCTCATTGTTCAAGCTATTTTCATGTGATTGCAACTCATGAATACGTTGGTAAAGTCTTGATTCATTGGAATGTCGTTCAACTGCTAGAAGCTTCGAATATTCATTGCATTTACGCCCTAGAAAAGTTAGACCGTTGTTGAACCATATTATGTTATCCTGAATGAGGGTCTTTTGTTGACGCCTGAAAGTTCAAACGTCCTTGAGGTAAGTTTTGAATCTTTCCATGTTTAGAAGGGATGTATTTAACTTGTAGTAAACTCTACCTTGGTCTGACTTTTTGGAGAACGACAGGAGGACTGCACACATAGCATAGTACAGTCCTGGTAGAGGGCTTCTGGGGAAATTTTCAGCTATTTGTAAAGCGCTTTCTAGATCTTCAAAGAGTTGGATTAGATCAATTTGTGACTTAGAAGTTATCCTAGACTGGTTTTTCCTAAAGCATGAAAACGTGCGAAGTGTGGGGTTCAGTCTTCTAAACGAGTTAAAAAGGTTGAAAGATTGAGTAAGATTAGCTTCATCAGTTGCTACATAGTCCGGGCATGGGTCAGGAATGCGCCATCGATCCAATGAGCGATCCGGAGCAACATTAAAGTCACCAACAATGATCATTGGGATACCTACAACGAGTTTGTGGATGAGGGACCCAAAGAAGCGTCGTCGATTACCTGCCTCATTTGACCCATACACACACAAGACAACTACGATATCTAGGTCTAACATCGTAAGAATGTACGCCCATCTACCTTCTTCTTTGTCGACCTCCCAATAAACGGGATGTACTTTGGACCCTGGAGGAATCCATATTGCTACTTCGACACTCCCTGGACGAGGTGCGTGAGCCCGGAAGGCTGTGTGGGGCCAAATCTGCTTATAGCAGTGATTATGGGAGGCAATGTCCATTAGGTGAGTTTCCTGAATACAGACAACATCATTTCATTCCCTACCTCATATTTCTTTAAGTTGACCATAGATAACTTGCTTCTTTTCAAACTTTGCAGAGGTCGGACCATTAACATTCAGTGATCTCAGGTTTAAGTCTGTCTGTCTTTTAGTAGATTTCCAAGTTTTATCTCTATTGTATAGGGCGTCGATTAACGAAAACTTATCCATCTTTGACAAACGCCAACCTAACCGAACGATCAACTGAAGATTAGTTGTTAGATTAGTTATTTGTATTATCACCAAGATTTAGCCACTGGCCTAGATCCAACAGGCCCCCTGATGCCAAAACTCGTTGGCTTAGGGGACATACTACCTGTAGTGTTTCGACATCTGTTTCAGACCAGAAGCTACTCGCCTTAACCTTCATTAGTTGCAGTTCCATGAAGAGGTCCTGGTTGAACCATTTCAGGTTGACCTGCTTTCCGGACTCAAATCCGAGAAAAACATCTCATTCTGCTAAGCGCTGATCCCCTTCCATTATGATTAAGGATGCTGTACTTACAGGGGGGAGGTAGTTTTTGATAAATCTAAGTACATCATGTTTGATAAGAGGCTCCATTGCTAATCGGCCAACCTCAGTGGAGAGAGAAAGGAAGGGGGATGTGGTTCCCATGACGGTTACTTTGCCATAGGTTGTTTTCTGGAGTACCAATAACCCCACCTCCCAAATACCATCTTTACGCCTGACCGGTAAAAGAACTATGTCAGTCTTTACAGAAGATAATACTCCCTGACCTTTCGCCAGGCGGTGTTTCAGCCTCTGACTCTTAGAAGTAAGTTTAGACTCGAGAGGAGATAGTGGTGGGTGAGGGGGTAACGAGGCTCGGGAGCTCTGAGGGTGATTATCCGGGAGGTCTTCCGTGAGATCAACTACCTGTAGACTCTATTGATCCACCAGAGGCAATATTGCAGCCTTTTCCGTCAGAGAAGAGTCGTATAGCACCATTTCTTGATTCACGCTCTCTCGGGTCTTCCCTCTACTGTGGCTACTGTTGTCTGGTTTTGTTGCTTGGGTGCTTATAGCAGCAGCAGGGTAGTGACACTGGGTCTTGCCATTTGGATCATTTTTATTAGTATCATTTCCCCCCCCATTATTGGTAACAATTTTCCCCCCATTGATCAGAGGGGGGGGGGGTGATCAGGTGAAAGATCCTCTGTGAAAACCATTTTTAAAAAGATTTGGTCCCAATTTTCTTGGGTGGAGTAAACTGAGTTCTCCTACCATTGTGCTGCACATCTGAGCAACATGGAACCGAAATCAGTGGGGGACACCGAGAGTTGTCCCTCCTCCTTCAGCGGGGTGTGCGACACGTGATCAATGTGGAATCTGTCACATGACAGAACTGAGCATGGGATCACAAATCCCGGGTCTCACTCTATTAAGCCCTGACTATGCTTACCAGGGGAAACAAAATATTGTTGTCGGTTAATAAGCAAAAAAAAAAATTCCCCGGTGAGTTTCGATGTAATTTCTTTGAAGTAGGTCAGGGCTCCATTTCCAGGTGGCCTATGCTGAGTCTGCAGTTGTCTTGCGTTTCCCATATCGTCCTCTATGTCTTCTGATCCCACCGTGTTTGGGTGGCGAGAGCTTGGTTCGTTGAACAGTGTAGGGCCTTCAGAAGTGTTCTTTCCACAAGTCTGCGTTTTGTGCTGTGATTTTTGGCTATTATTAGAAAGGATCAACGTATCAGAACTTGATTCCAGTTGCTCTACCGACTGAGCTTCACTCTGGTGCTTTTCCAGACTGGCCTCTTGTTGAGACTGATGAGGCTGTGGCATCGTCTATTCTTTTGCTGATGCTTTCTCTTGGGAAACTACCAGTTCACTGTGTCGCTGTGTTCCTCATGATTCATCTCCTAATAAAGCCAGCGGCAGAAAGCGATTGTGTGCATTTGGCAAGATGTGAGTTTCCCCCAGGCATGTGACCTTGAACCTAGAGGAAACAATTGAAAGCAATTTAGTACTTATACCGTCCCACGTTATACCACTTGAAGGTCCCTCTATTAAAAAGGAAATTAAGCGTTCACTGTTTTCCAGTAACACCAACAGTTCATTGAAAACTTGAGGCCAACGATCAGTGGACAGAGCAGGGTGCTGTTCTTTTATATTACATAAAAGTCAATCTGCGATTTTCCTGACAATTGTTTTCACACCCACTGATAAAGAAGAAGTGTTGCCTGCAACGAGATTAACCGAAAGGGGAGGAACGCAGGCCTGAAAGGTTTTTATTTCCATACGTTCAGGATCGAAAGCATCCCTGAAAGGATCTACATTCATAGAGACTGTTCCAGTCCCTGAATTGGTCGTTTCTTCCCCTTGATTCCCTTTCCGCTTGTTCCCCATTTCCTTGCTGTTATCAAGGCTTACGTTTGGAGCAACAGAAACATTGTCAGTTCCATTGGGAGTGGTGGCGATTCCATCATCCTTTTGCTGGGCAGGTCCTTTCCTTTTGACCTCCCGCCATTTTGGGGTTGTGTTGTTCTTCGGGATATAATCCATGGCTCTGGGACCCAACGAGTATTTCGTTCCGGATGGTGATGGGGAGGAGACGAGGGTCTTCTGTTTCTGAGGTTTTCCACTCTCTCCTCCCTTGTCTCTTCCTTCTGACTCCATTTGCTGGTTGTCCCCTCCTCCCATACTCAAGTCAATTTGTTACTTTGTCCCTGCCTTCTTTAAGCGTCCATTCGGTGTCTTTGAGGATGATCCTTGCTTGTTTGTCTCGGTGATGGCCGCTTTCCTTGCCTGTAGCATGGGTTATGGATGCTGGCTTTGGCCGTGTGTCTGCGGAGGCGACTGTTGGGGGGGGAGCCAGTCAGAAGGGGGGCGGGCGGTTTTATGGAAACTTCTCCTCCCTTCCCACACCTAACCCACCTGCTGTCCTGCAGGGTTCAGATCCTGTCGATAAACCCATCCTTCATGCCCTGCTACCACAGGGACCCATCTGTTGGGTCTTTGCGGGTCTCTTTTGAGGTGCAGATCCGGATGAATCGCATGTCGGCGTGGTGGGAGCAAGCATAGTCTATGCGGAGATGATCGTAGGCCTTGCATTTAAAGCACCACGGTCTAAATTTGTGAGCGGTATGAATCTGATAAATTCGTCCTCCCATCTTAAACGGGATAATGTCATCGAGGGAGAAAACTTGATCTTGCGGGATATCTAGAGCTAACATCAAGTAATCATCCCTCTTGGCAACGTAGGAGGGCAGCAGATTAATGAAATCCACTATTTGATACTGTTGGCCAAAATCATGAATGAATGCAGCTTGAATTTCAATTGGGATGTGCCTTAACTCGACCCAATAATAATTTTTCATCATATGTTCCGTCTTTTCTTCTGGGCCGACTTTCTTAGGCAACCAGGGATAAATTCTAACTTCGGAGCGATCCTAAAACAACTTTTTCCAGGCATCCATTCTTACCTTGTCTTTGTCGAAGAGGCTCAAAATCGTGAACACCGTAGGGGTGATAGGCTGAATTAAGAAAAATTCAGTGACCCCTTTCGGACCGTCCCTCAACGATTTCGGTTTCTTACAAATGAATTTAATCTTATCGTTGACCATTCTGTATGCGGCATCGTCATAAAAAATCCAGTTAGATGCATGTTTGATATAAACCAGGCCGCGCTGGGGCAATTTGTTCGGCGGATATGCTTTCATCAATGTTTTTTCCCCCCCTTGGTCTATTACCAATTGTTCAAATAGGAGGAGGAACATAGACAGGAAGTATGCCCTTGCGGAGGACAGATTCCTGACAGGGACTTTCAGTTCCTCTACCGGAGCTCACACTGGGTCAATTCTTCCATCTAAACTAGGCAAATTCCAGCAGAAGAAAAATATTTAATATGCAATCTGACAATTTGAAAAGGACTGGCTGGGGGGATCCATTCATTATTGGACTAGAATAGACCCTTCTACCCCGTTGTAGCCTTCTTCAGACTTCCCTGATCTCTTCCCACCAGCTGCGAACTTAATGGTCGATATTCAGTGACATGTGGGTGCCTAAAATAGATGTAGGATGAGATCATTTCTTCAAATTATCTGATCTCTTGCTTAGTTACTATCCTGATCTCTAAATGTTTTTTATTAGTAGGGGGAGGGGGAACCAGTGTGTAACAGTGGGGATTTGGCATCGGTTTCAGGGCGAAGAGGTTTCCCCTCTCTCCAATTGCCTGCTCAATCAATCCCTTAGTTTCCAGGGTAATCAATGCTGGCAGGAACACAATCTTGTTCTGATTCTTTCAAATTTCAGTTTGTATATAGGACGTTGGACCCATTTTCCAGCAGGTGTTGCTCCCCACCAATAGATGGAGCCTCTCGCGAGGTGCTAGTGGTGTCTGCTCTTATCAGCACCACTAATATTAGTGAGGGTCTGTGGTAGGTTCAGGTAGGTTTGATAGGGTGTCATTGGGTGCAGTTCCTACTGACATTAGGATATAACTGTCTGGTGGCTATATATATATGGGGCCTGCAGTTCATTGTCTGGGGTTGACGTCCGAAGTTCCCGTTCGACAAGGTTCGTCCGATTCCGCTTCCACCAGGGATGGGCAATCTATCAGCCCTGGTGCCTATCACTGCTGTTCGGTCAAAGTTGCCTGCTCGTTGGTAGGGCAATGGTCCTGAGTGCTAGTCACACTGAGGTAGAATAGTGGGATAGGGGGTGCACTAGGACTATTGACGTGAGGATGGGTTGGGAGGTGGTCTCATATTCCATGACACCCACGACTCACAGTTCCAGGTGATCATTGATTCGTTGTGCACACACTGACTGACCTCTACAACAGCCTGGACTTGCAAAAAAAAAAAAAAAAAAAAAAAAAAAATTGGGGGGGGGTTAAAAAAAAAAAAAAAAAAAAAAAAAGCAAAACGGGGCGTGGGTGCAGTGATATGGCCAGGGGAGAAAGGGGATGAAGGGTCCTTCAAAAGGGACTATAAGCTCATATTCTGTAACTGGTTCCAGCTTCAACCAGGAGCCTTGTTCAGATCTCCAGTGTTTTTCTTGTACCCATTTCCCCCTTCTGAATTAACCCTAGTTGAATTACAGTGGTATGGCAGGGGGGGAATTAAATACCAGAAGCAAAGATGCTTGTATGTTATTTTCAGATTTGGCGGTCCTGATGGACTGAAGAGGTGTTTTTTCTTCATTTTGATGGTATTACTATACTTATCTTTAAACTTTTTCATATGTAGTAGGGGACTCTGGACCCGGTTTCCAGTAGGTGCAGCTCCCCACCAATAGATGGAGTGACCAAGCAAACCTAGTAGGAGGGGATGCTCGTATCACCCACCCTATTAGATTCTGCAGAGTCTTTAAAAAAAAAAAAAAAAAAAAGTTCACCCTTTTTGTTAAGAAAAGAACCCTTGAGAAGAACTACTGACTTCCCCCGAATACCATGCACCTTAATTATGGTTGTACCAAATCGGAAATATAGCTTGTATACATTCATTTTTCAGGGTTCGTTATGATGTTAAGGGGAAGATGGTAGCCAATCCATTTGGAGTTAATTGAAACCTTTGCCAAGGCTCTTCCTGTAAGGAGGTCCACTACTTCGGCCTGGCATGATTTGATTTCTCAAACCGACAGGGCTCCCGAAGAAATTATGAGAAACTTTTCAGCCGATCATCTCATCCGACCTCATGGACTACCATGAAGCTGTTTGGGAGACATGCGAGTTGGGGGAGTTTGTGGGCGACGAGGTCTTGACCCTCCTACATAAGAAGGGGGAGAAAACTTGCGAGGGGGTTTTGACCCTCCTACATAAGAAGGGGGAGAAAACTTATGAGGGGGTCTTGACCCTTTTTTTTTTTTTTTTTTTAGCCCAGGGTGTTGTAGAGGCCAAGGACCGGACCCGCGGTGATTGCTGGTAGCCGCAGCCAATGGTTGTCCTGATAGGATACGCCACCTACCCTACCCATCCCCACGTTAATACTCCCAGCGCACCCCCCGTCCCTGCTATCCTCCCTCGGTGTGACCAACACACAAGGCCATCACCCTACCACTGCTACCAGTATTGAGGGTAACTTGGACCAGACAACCTAACTCTCTGTGTAGATTGCATAGCTATCATCTTTAGCCAAGGTCGGGTAATGGCCCCGGTAACTCAAAGTTTTTTACATAATCTTCTAAATATGTTTTTTAATGGGACGTTGGGCCCGGTTCCCAGCACGTGTTGCTCCCCACAAATAGATTGGAGCATGTCCAGTTCAAAAAAAAAAAAAAAAAAAACTGATTCAGGAATGCACGAAATTGCGGATGATTTTCAATTGATTTTCAGTCTTGTACTCAATCTGCATTTAGGAAACTTTGAAAGGTTGGACTTAATTTGCATATAGCCGTTCATTTTTTCAATTTTTTCGGAAGTTGGAGTTCAAATTTTCTATGATGTGGTCTTGCAAATGAAAAGGGAAAGGTCAAATTAGAGGCGGGAAGGAAGTGGGGGGGGCTCACTCAGAGGAGGGATCGACGCTTCAGGGTGGTAAGTCTATTATTAGAAGGGTGGGGTGAGACGACATTGGCCGGTGCTGGAGCATTTGTTCTGTGACCAGGGGGAGCTTGAGGCCATTGAAGTTTTGTCGAGGGTGGAAGGCATAACCATCTCACCCGACGTAGTTGTTGCCGGGGCGGTGACCCTATAACCTTTTAAGGGGCCATACAGTTAAGGGAGTTGTTGAGGGTGGAAGACACTCTCTGTCCGTCAGAAACAGTTAGGTCGGTACTGGGGCAGTTTGTGTTGCCTTGTAACCCTAGCAGAGGGGGGTATGAGATCTGATGATTTCTGGTACGCGGATTGAAAGCTTGGGCGACGTGTCCTTTATCTGTGGTGAGGGTAGGAGACGGATTGTTAGCGGTTCTAGTTCTTGTCCTTTTTCGTTTTGGCTTCTTTAAATGGGAAGGTGAAAGTCGGAAGTACGGTTTTGAGGGAATTTTGGGTGGGATCGTGCAGCAGAGGAAGGGTTGCTCAGGGTGGTAAGTCTACTAGAAGGGCGGGGTGGGGGGACATTGGCCGGTGCTGGAGCAGTGGCTCTGTGACCAAGAGGAGTTTGGCGCCATTGAAGTTATGCCGAGGGTGAAAGGCATAACCACCTCTTTCAACATAACTGATGTCGGGGCGGTGACCCTGTAACCCGGTAGGGGGTTTGCAGCTAAAGAAGTTATCGAGGGAGGAAGATACTCCCCGTCCGTCAGAAACAGTTAGTTCGGTGCTGGGGCAGTTTGTGTTGCCTTGTAACCCTAGAAAGGGGGGTGTGAGAACTGGTCGTTTCTGGTACGAGGACTGAAAGTCTGAGCGACGGTTTCTCATTTGTAGTGAGGGTCTAAGTTGGATTGTTGGTGGCTCTATTTCTGATTTCATCTCTCTATTTTTCATAACTTTTTTATTTCTCAATATGGTCTTGAATGAGATTGAATTTCCTGATTAAACAAATCTTTATAAGCTGACGCTGGTTGCAGAGGGGCGTGGTTGCGATGGTGGGGGATAATGCGCTCTGCAGCCATGGGGCTAACCTGCAGGGTGGAAATAGGGTACAACATTGGTGAAGATGGTGGCTTCCACACAGTAAGACTTGTTGGAGTAGGGTTGTGAGGGATTTTATGCGGGATATCTGCAACCAGTGCCCGTTTTTCTCATTACCATCAAAGGACGACCCCTGTTCAGTTAATCCGTTGGATTTCAGGGTATGGCAGGGGACGGTTCTCTCAACTCTTGAAAATGCCTTAGGATTCTAGGTACTTCGTGCAACTCATTTTAGGCTTCTTTGATGCTGTTATATTCATGGACTTGCGGTTTTTCGATGTCGGAATGACGCTAGCCGGTGCTGGGGGGTTGCCCTATAACATGTTGATAGCAGGAGCGTGAGGCCTGATAGAGAGATTTGGGGATGCCTTGGGCCGGACATTCCAAGGGAAAACCAAAGGTTGATGTCGGGGCAACGCTGGCCGGAGCTAGGGTGAGTTGTGTTGCCCTGTAACCTAGCAGGTGGGGGCATGAGGCCTGGGAGAGCTAGGCAGGGAATTAAACAGTGTTAGAGAACTTTAAAGTGTTTTGTTGGGGATTCCAGGGATTCTGAGCATTCGAATGACTTTTGTGGATTTCTTGTTTTACCTAGCAATAAGTCAGTAGTATCCACGTTTTTCCTAAATTTTCCCGATTTTTTCATAAGTTCTCAGATTGTTTTTAGCCGAAGCCAGGTAATGGACCTAGTATTTCAAATCATTTGTATGATTCTACATGGGACGCTGGGCCCAATTCCCAGCACGTGTTGCTCTTCATGAATAGATTGGAGCTTCCCCCCCCCCCCCCCCAAAAAAAAAAGAAAAAGCACCAGGGTTGGGCCAACCTCCAAGCCCTAATGGAAGCGGAAGCGGACGAACCTTGTCGTACGAGAACTTCGGACGCCAGGCTCATGCAATCTTCTACAGGCCCAATTAAGAGAGTCTACCCTGCAGGATTACCTAAGCAAGGTAGGTCAGCGCCCGCGGACACATCCTACCGTCCTTCCCCTAGCTTACCTAAGGCTAAGTGGAACTCAGACTAGCCAGAGCGACTTATATCCCTACCCTACCCTAGAGCTAAGTCATGCGTGCGTAGACCCCGTCATATACCTGATAGACCCCCCCAACCCAATATCGTAGTTGTGTGTATATGTGTGTGGCCAGAGGCTACGTATGTCTTGTATGGGCCCATAGGGCCATGTTTTTGCGTCTGCCCGAAGGCTATGTGTGCTCTGTGTAACTGTATAGCGAGATATGTGTGCCCGAAGGCCAGATATGTGCAGTACTATGTAGAGGGAACTATGTGTTCGTTTAAAGAGATGACAGGCCAAGTTGGACAAGAACCCCCCCCAAACTCCCAAGCCAGACTTGAACCCGTGATCTATGACATGTGACCTGAAGACTCTACCATTTGAGCGACAATCGCAAACGGCCCCTATGTGTGATATGCCAGACTGGGGAGATCAACAGAACAACGACAAGCAACAGCCACAAGCAACCCACGCAGTATCAAGACCGGACATACAACACTTTAGACAACCCCTTGGGTGGTGCGCAGGCAATGTCTATATAAGCTTACTGTGCGTCAGCCCAAGGGGCTGTGTGTCATGCCGTGCGTCATTCTAACGCCCTGTCGGTGTCCATGTGCAAGGCTGCAATTGAGTTTTAAACCCGCAACCTTATACCACAATGCGCATTTCCAACCAGTGCTCTAACCACTGAGCTACATCAACTAGACAGGGGGTCTTGACCCTCCTATATGAGAAGGGGAAGAAAACTAACTTATATAACTATTGCACTATCACACTCCTCACAGTTGTTTACAAAATGCTGCCCACAGGCTAAACAATGTAATGGAGGACGTTAATATCTATATTGGATCATCCAGCTTTTGTTCCGAAAAAGGAAAAAAGGGGAAAAAAAAATTCATCCGGCACAAACCAGCTTCATTAGGGGTAGGAATATCCAGGATAACATCTTCCTCGTCAACGAAATGATCAAACTCTCAAGGCAGTCACACCACAATGTGGCCTTCATCTCCATTGAGAAGGCGTATGACCATGTGGACTGACTCTTTCTGGACAGATGCTTCAACAAGTTGAATTTTGGGCTGGCCTTTCGCTGATGGGTTACCATTCTACACCAAAATGCCACGACGAAAGTGCAAGTGAATGAGAACCTAGCCTCTGCCATTCCACTACGGGGATCGGTCCGCCAGGGGGAATCAGTCACCCTTTTCCTGTTTGTCACCATTATGGAGATGTTGATTGTAAACCTTCATATAAGTCAGAGCATTCAGAAGATTCAGGTCACATTGATTCCCTCGGAAGCCATTCCTATCTGCTCCTTGTTCAGAGACATTTTAACCCTGATGGTGGACCTCTCGCTGGAAAATATGTTGGAAATTAAACAACTAATGGACCGTTTCCGCAGCCTTTCCCACAAGACGGTTAATTGGGGGAAGAAAACGATGGGATGGTGGATTCACTATCGGGGGGGGAAACTGTCGGAAACCGCCCATGTAAGATGGCTTCTAACACATGCCCCCATCAGCATACTTGGGGTACTGCTGACGGTGGAGGGCAGACCAGCCACTAACGATGAATGGATAGCTACGCCACTTTTCTAGAAGCTCACGCTGTGGAAAGATAAACATACTTGGTTATAGACAATGCAGTCTTGGCATCCCTCAAGTACAGATCGGTCCTATGGGTGGTAAGCAAGAAAATACTTTGTTCGCGTCAGAGGTAGGTGACGGGCTTCCTATGGAGGGGCAACTATGAGCAACAACGCGTGATCAGCAGGGTGGCATGTGAGTTGGTAGTCTATCGTAAGTCTAAAGAGGGGTTGGGGATCATGACCAGTCAAAGCAGCTTATGGCCCTGGCCCTCCAATGGATTCAAAGTCACTCTTCACCCCACATTTACCCTGGAGAACACTGGCTCTTGCTTGCGCACGCCATGCCACGTTAGGATCTGCACTCTGATTTTTCCGCGCCTTAATCCTTGCGTGTAACTGTAATTCTGGTTTTGGCGGGCATGATTGCAACTGTAATCCTCTCGTTCTTGATAGCTTTTGTGGCGCCTCTGTGTGCGCGTACTTCTTCCTCTGTCCTATTGTCCTGAACGCACGCATGACTGGATCGATGTGTGGAGTGAGGCTACGTCCCCCACGCCGAGGCCTGGTCATGCAGTTGTAGGCACTCCCTTCCTCCTTTTTCCCTGTACTCAGACACAATCCTGGGTATCGCTCGCACACGCATGTATGCTATAAATTTCGTAAGCGCGATTAACTCGCTCTCTAAGCATTTTTTGGAAGTTAGCGTGGTCGAGAGGATCGACTAACGAGCAAAACTTGGCAGGTGAGTAGAGAGTTGGGCGATCCGACGAGCTAATGCTAAGCATGCGGGGTTGATGTGGGGCCGCGGCGGACTGTGGCACGCGGGCAAACTTGGCTCGCATGCTTGGATCAAGCGGGGTGACAACTCTGTGTGGGTGAGAGGCGACGAACTGCCCGCATAGGGGTGATGAGGAGAGAGAGAGAGAGAGAGAGAGAGAGAAAGAGAGAGAGAGAGAGAGAGAGAGAGAGAGAGAGAGAGAGAGAGAGGAGAGCGAGAGAGAGAGAGACGGGAAGTATGCGATGAGCTTCTTCTTCTATCCCTCTAAGCCACTTTTGAATCTTCTTCTTTCCTTCTGAGCAATTTTGGTATTCAGCGTGAGTCGCCCCTCTTTTTCCTTTTTGGATCGACATTCGGACTTGTCATTTGCTCTTTTCTGTTGATGTGTATGTTTTCGTTTGCTCTCCTCGGGTGTTGATGAAGGGTTGTTCTCTTTTCCTCTCCTTCTCTGTCCTCTTGGGTTGATGGATCTAATTGATTGATCCCCGACGATTGGACCTTGCGTGATTTGCATGGATGATAGGCGTGGTTCTGTTTATGTATGAATAGGATAGGGCATAGTAGACTATTAGATGACTGCCTCACTATAGAAGGATGATTTGGGGTTCTTCTTCTATCCCTTTTGAGCAATTTTAGTATCTAGCGCAGGTCGCTTTTGCTTTCTTCGAACGACATTCCATATCTTGTTTGTGTTTGTCTCTACTGATTGATGCATGAATGATTGTCACCTTCTTTTTGTTTATATATGCATAACACTGGACGCATGGACGATGGGTATTTATCTGCCGAAGTTAGGGGCATGCTAGATGATCAGATGTCTGTCTGACGATAAGACTATCCACCCTCAGTTAACTGGCCAGCGCGTACGAGCCGCGGGTCATTGGTCTTGTCCATCGGACCGAAGGGCAGGCCCTGTGCACGCACGTGTAAGCCCAATCAGGAGAACGCGGCCTACATGCGTGTCTGCAGTGCCTGCGCCCGGTCCAACTTCTCGAATGACTGAGTTTTCACCTCACCCCACAACATGAATATTGAACTCTCTTTTCGTATTACTGACCGCGAGTGTTTGAGGGATCCGGGATTTCGGGAGTATTGAGAGCACATGTGTCTGTCGGCACGACCGAGGGGAGAACTTCCTGAGTTTCCATGCCTGGTGGGAAACGAGCGTATCTGCGAGTGGGACATCGACCGAGCTCGAGAGCGCATTCCTCACCACCAGGAATTCCCCAGCTCGTATACGTATCACCTTGTTGAGAAATTGGGAGTAATTATTCTGGAAACTGACTTCCCTCCCTACCACCGCATACTACCCTTCCATTCGCTGACCATCATCCCCTGGCGCGCAATCACTTCGTATTGGCCCCAACCCCCGTGCTCGGAGTGCTTGCAAGACCACGAATACCGAGCCTCCGGTTTCATCCGGCGAACTCCCTTGGAGGAAGAACGACGGGCGCACAGACTTCGGCCCGCTCCTATCCTCTTGCATTCCTATCCCTGAAACTTGGCACACGAGATCTCAGTTCCGACCTCGGACTCCGCCCCCACTTTCCTAAAATCCTTGGCACACCCCCTTTTTCGCACTTCCAGGCCCACTCAAACTCCGAACAGGAAGTCGCGCTGGGCATGAGGTTGGGCGTCACACCCCCCAATCCCCCCCTCTTGGCACCTACCCGTTCTTATGGATGGAGTACAAGTATTGGCCCATCCCGTGCAAATCCCCGGCCTGCAGTCAAAATGAAAGACAGGAAGGACATCCCCAATTACCCATTCTGGATCACAATACTCAAGATACAACGGAAGCTCCCACTCTTGGATGAAGTCCCTCCAATACAGTGGGAAAAGGTGCCCAAACAACCCACCTTTGGGAATAGGTGGATCACAGTCTCCGACGGCAGGGTATTTTTTAGCATTAACTGCCAGTGGAAAGGCTGGATTAGTCAGAGAGTGGTGAGGGTGGTGGACATCTGGGATCAACAGCAAAATGACTGGATATCGGTGGAGAACTTGAGAACAAAACTAAGTACTATCATAACCTAGGTGAGGCCCTGGACACCCTTGTCTTCTCAATTCCGTTCGACTAGGTCCGTACTCTTAAGAAAGGCCCCACACTTCAAGAAAGTGACTAGGTTGCCCTTAGAGGCGATCCGGAGGTAGTGGGGAACATAGTGGACACCCGCC
>BFEA01000509.1:571937-589222 GCA_003427395.1 Chara braunii | reverse complement strand
AGATCACCTTCCTCCCTCGGCAATCCCAGACCTCTATACAAAGCCTCAAGCTCCTACTAAAGCAGGTTACAGGGCACCGCCCCAGCGCCGGCCAGTGTCGTTCTAGCGCCAACTCAACCTGGCCATTACACAAAAAGGCTCAATTAGGAAATTAGCTAAGCTAGAATGCCAACAAGAAATCTAGGATCTGATAATATCAGAATCCTGATTAAAAACCTTTCTGATGATGAAATTTGACGAGTACCCTGAGATGATCACTAAATTGTTGGATAATGATGAGGATGCTGATGACTATTCCTCTCCACCCCTCCTCCTCCTCCATGTGCTCTCCTCCTCTCCCCTCGTTTCATGTTCTCCTCTTCTCCTCTCGCTGCCTCCGCTGATCTGAACCCCACTATCATTATGAAGTTCCTATCAACCCCAGCAAGAGCGATATCCTCCCCATTCCCTTCTGCCTTGAAGTAACCAGTTCCCCCGAAAGGTGTACCTCAAATCTGACACTGTGACCTAGTCTGCCTCCGTCAGGATATATTGTGCCCCCATACATATCTCCCAGCCCCATCCCAGGTCAGCTCCCATCATCTGCGTCTACTCCCTAAAGGGCAATCACCTCCCACCTTGTGTTACCCCTGCGGAGTAGCGCTCCCTTCCTGACCGACCTACCTACCAACTAGACCATAACCTATCTGGGCGAAGAGAATATAACCACCAACACCTAGATATCTACTGATTGATGAAAAAATGAATAAATAAACTTTTGATGATGATGATGATGATGATGAAATAAAATTGGCGAGAAATAAATAAGGAACGTTTGAACTTACGATACCCTAATGGCACCGGTGTGGAAGATCGACAACTCACTATTGTTATAATAATAAAAGAAGATGACAGTGATTAATAGGAAGACAGTGGCCAGTGAAGATGATGACCCATTGACCCGTAACGAAGAATTATGAATTGATACACTTTAGTATGAACGACTCCGGATGATGATTCCCCTCAGAGATGACAATGATGATAATCTTGATGCTCTTGATGAATAACCTGCACAAGATAAACAATAAAAAAAACAAAAATGAGCAGCTCCCTTGATGATGACTGCTTGATGATCTTCCTCCTGAGAATGCGGGCCAGCGCTGTGATGACGTAGACAAGCGGAGTCCAACGCACTTCAGTCTCCATGGGGCGAACTCCACTTTCTTCCACCGACATTGGCATTGCACCAACTCGCTTGAGCATTACAGCCTCCTAAAGGGGCGTTAGCTGTGGAGTACTTCGTGTGGAAGTCACAGAGAGACTGTTCGAGTAGCCGCCACCGCCACTACTCTCCCCTCGCCACTGCGACTTAGACCAGATGCCTCGTCAGCCCGTGACGTGGCTTGGCCTAGTGCCGCTGGTTTCCGCGCGTGCATTAAGCGCTCACTCTGACCACTTCACCACTTCTGCCGTATACCACGCACGCTGCTTTTGGGTGCTCATGCCACATCAGCGCTCGCATCTCCCACAAGCAGCCAGCAAACCACCGCGTGCAAGCCACCAGCACCTCGCCACATGTGAAAAGCCAGCGCCCCGCTACTCGCAAGTGACCAGCGCCTCGCCACCTGTAGGAAGCCAGCGCCTGTCTCCTGCTAGCAGCCAATGCCTCGCCGTCCATCCGTGGCCAGCGCCTCGCCACTTCCACGCCGCCTTTGCCTCGCCACTTGCTTGCCGCCATAGCAGCATCGTAGGCACACGCACCTGTGCAGCGCTAATTCGCGCCCCCCCCAACCTGCCGTCTCCTGCTTCCATCATCTAGTTGGAAATCCTAAATTCATAAGTGCTGGAATTTTGCCTTGCAGAGTGTATTCTCGTTGGACACCCGCCACGTTGGAGGAGTCTTGATTGATATATCCGGCACCTGCACAATAACAGATTGGTTTGTACCTCTCCGGGAGAGACTCGGTGGGTCCACAAATCCCGGGTCTTCGGGATCCGTGTACTGAGGGACCAGCAGCACTGGATTGCATATCAGGCAGAGGCCCGGTTAGAGAAACTGGCCTCCGACCCGGCCTTGTGGGCCTGGACCTCAACCTATGGCAGGGGCAAAGCCTCCACTGTACACCTGCATTCGCTGCAGGTAAAATCGGCGTACAGGATGCCGTGCCCACAAATTGACCTGAAAGAGAAGGTGACTCACAGATGGATGCGCCACTTAAATGTAGGCAGTTAAAATGGTTCTCCGAACAAAATCTAAGCCTGCAAAAATTGCCTCATTGCAGTGGCAAATTGGACCATGGTCTCCTGACGAAAGACTGGTTAATCGACAGAACCACCCTGCAGCAGCAGGGTTTGGCCCTACCATGATGTAAGCAGTGGTGGCTTTCCCACCAGAAGCATCCCAGAGACCATCGAACACATTTTTATGCAATGCCCGAGCTCAGTCTGGGTATGGAGGTGGTGGGACCGTGTTTGGAGATAACTTGGCACAGACCAGCAATGGCCTTGGGACTGGAGAGCGATCCTGTGTGGGTCCCGGTACCCGGATCAGGCCAGCCTATTCACATTGAACATGTTTGACTTGGGAAGGAAGGTCATCCTCTGCTCCATATGGCTCTGACGCTGCACCCTGGAAATGGACAGCGTTCGCCTGGATGGAAAGGAACTTACAGACATCATCCAACAGCACATACAAACCGGAATACAAGCACAATGGGATGCGGTGAAGGAAGAAATGGCATTTTTACACACAAGAAAGGAAATCCGAATGCAAATAAAGCAATTCGTCACAATTGGGCCTCAACGGTATGGGATGCAGAACAGCTAGGGTCAATGGGGAGCATCAGGCGGCCCTGTGAGGGCTGAAGGGGCTGTTTTCATCTCTCATGTCTCATGGATACTGTCATCCCTAGTCGAAGGCGGGTAATGGCCCCGGTATTGTCAGTGATGTTGTATAATTTCAGGATAGAACGCCGGGCCGATTCCCAGCACGTGATGCTCCCCACGAATATAGATTGGAGCATGTTCTAAAAAAAAAAAGAAAAAAAGACAAAAGAACCTGCAGCCTGCTGAACACAAAGCAGAACAGATACCACTAAGCAAAGCTGAGCTGAAACTGCAAGCCCAGTTATAGAAACATGGTTGGCTGAACTTGGCTCACATAGTGACCAGGTTCTGGTGTGATGACAGTAATTGATTCCCCACATCAACTGGGTTCTAGGAGCAGGTGGAGTTCCATGGAGACCAGATAACACGCAATGGTTCATAGGGCCCCTAGCCACGATCCGATGAGGAGGCAATAATGACCGTATGTTCTACTCGGGTGAAGACGGTAGTGTCTGGCAAGACAGGCCTTGAAGTTTGAAGTTATTTACCTTCCTCCTTGGAGTAGCCTCACTACTTGCAGAGTGAGTCGTATAACATCCGCAGGACTGATTGGTATGTAATCTTTTGCGTAGAGCGTGTATGAGCCAGGGGTTACACTCCCTCTCCCCTCTCCATCATTTCCAGATTGGCAATAATTTGTTCCTCTCATTACAGAGAGGGTAGAACCCCTAGTAAGAAGACCTGTGTCTGACAGGGCAGGCACACAGCCTCTATGCATCCCTTCAACAAAATGATTTAAAAATTCAGGAAGAGGTCTGCCACTACCCTTAGCCCATGGCACAATGATGGAGGGTTGGGATTACTGTTGCTGGGGAATGTTGTTAGCACATTGCCAGCATGGCAGCAATAACATCGTCAGAGAGTGATCTTCAGTTGCATTGTAAATCTGACTTCATTCAGTCAGCTTCAACTGCCAGTCTGACCAAAATGCATTTATCATTTATGTGCATTCTTTATTTCTTTCCTTTTTGTCGCTCTAATGTCTCGATTTGTTTTCCTTTCTTTTCTTCCATTCTATTTTTGGCAGGCTGCAGAACCTGCAAAATGACATACATGATATGCAGATCTCACCCAGTCTGACCCAGGGTGTCAAAGGAAGAAAAGAAGGGGTAACTTCAGTAGAGTCAGGAAAACGAGTTATAATTGCACTATGGGGCAAGATACAGTTTGCAATTCCACTTTGGGCACCCTGCGTGGCCAGAAAGCTGGGTTGTATAAATTGCCCGAACTGCAATTGGAAACTGTATCTTGGCCTTATAACTCATTTTTGTGACTCCCGCGTAGTTTCCCCAAGAAAAGAAATATGGATACAAAACATGCACGAAAGGCGAACACATATTATATACACAACAACCCATGTCTTCTTTTTTTGGGGGGAACAAGGCTCCAATCTATTCGTGGGGAGCAACACGTGCTGGGAACCGGGCCCAGCGTCCCATATGGAAATTTACATACAATTTTGAAAATTTGAGATGCCGGGACCATTACCTGGCTTTGGCTCAGAAAAATTAGAGCTACTTAGAAAATAACCACGACAAACTTCAGGATGTGAACAGAATTCAGAACTACTCAGACTCGGAAACCCCCCCCATCCATCCACTTTACCTCACTCCGGCAAGACTTACCGCAGCAGAGCCACCATCTCCGCTGCTGCTGTACCCTATTCCCATCCTACCAGCGAGCCCCCTCACTAGTAGGACGCGTGATACCATCTCCTTCCCCACTAACCTCGTTCTTTTTTAGCTCAAAAAGTTGGAGCTACTTAGGAAATGACTACAACAGGCTTTAAGAATAGGCAGGATTCAAAATCCAACTCAGAAGAAACCCCCCCATCAATCCCCTGTTCCACACTCCGGCAAGACTTACTGCAGCAGAACCACCATCTCTACTGCTGCTATACCCTATTTCAATCCTACCAGCTAGCCCCCTCACTAGTAGGACGCATGATATCCCCCCATCTCCTTCTCCCACTCACCTCGTTTCTTTTTAGAATAGACCGCTGGGGTCGTAAAAGAAATCTCAAGCTCCCTAACAAGCCCTTCCAGAGTTCCTCAAAGTTGTCTTACTCCCTGCCGAGCTCTTCCAGGCCTCACACCCCCACTTTCAGCTGGGTTACAGGACAACACAACTCGCCCCAGCTCCGGCCAGCGTCGTCCCAGCAGCAAACCTTGGTTGTTCCGTGAGATACCCACCCCAAAGTATCCCCAGATCTCTCTACCAGGTCTCACACTCCCGTGTCAACAGGTTACAGGTCAACACCCCAGCACCTTCCACCGTCGTTCTGGCATCGAACAGCCGCAGATCGCTGAGTATAACAACTTCAAGGTAGCGTAGGAAAAGTTGATAGAGGCCCCAAAATCCTAAACATTCTCAAATCCCCCTAACGGCCAACAGGATAGAATTTAGAAAGAGGGGGTCGAAACTAGAAATTAATGAAATCCCCCTCTCAACAAGCCGACCGTCGGTCCCGGCTTTCAGTCCTCGTACCAGAACTCACATGGTCTCATACCCCCCTCTGCTAGGGTAACAGGGCACCACAACCCTCCCCGGTACCGACCAACCTAGTTCTGACGGACAGGAAGTGCCTTCCCCCCTCGACAATTCCTTTAGCGGCAAACCCCTAAACAGGTTACAGGTCCAAACCCCGGCGTCAACTACGTTGGACGATCTGGTTACGCCTTCCACCCTCGACATAACTCCATAGACCTCAAGCTCCCCCTGGGTCACAGAGCACAGCTCCAGCACCAGCCTATGTCGTCCCAGCATCGTCCTCCAGACATATTCACCTTAACCGACCTTCCGTCTATTGAGAGTCCCCTTTCTTCTTTCCATCCTCGCATTCTAGTCCCCCCCCGACAACAGAAAAAGCACCACCAAAAGATTAAGATGTACAGTCGTAGATCTTTCCATCGGATATCAGGAACAAAATTTAAGAATTTATCTGGAACGTCTTTTTGAGATTTGAAATTTGAAGATGAGATCAAATAGTAATCAAGGGAATGTAGGTTATGAATTTGGCATCCAATTCAGAAGGTCAATCGCAGACACAATTTCATAGGTTTCGAAATTTCAAAAAGAGGAACAAAATAGGAAGTTGATTCTGATGTCCTCACGGACTTCCACGCTCAGAGCGTAAATCAGGACATACTAAACAGAAAAAAGGGAAAGTCACTTAGACAGTAATCAGGAGATTCTAAGCCAAAACGAATCAGCAATCAGACAGTAAATGAGAAATTAAAAAATACAAACTACCAATCAAGATTACTAAAGAATTTGAATCACGAATATGACATGTAAATGAGAAATTAAAAAATACAAACTACCAATCACGATCTACTAAAAAATCTGAATCAAGAATATGACATGTAAAATCAGAGATTGAAATTTTCAGAGATCAGAACTGAAACTGGAAACTTACAACGCGAATCAGGGTAATCCAGTTTGGTGACTACAATAGAAACCATTATACCTCATATGATCGGCGAGAGGGTCTATCCAAAGAAAAGCAAACGCAAAATCAACCACAGCACCCTCGCACTCCGTATGCCCTTGTGACGAAGACGCAGCTGCCGCCGATATCGCTTCGCCCTTCTTCAAAAAACGAGGACTCGATGTTGCCTCCAATCCTCCTCCCACTCCACGTGAGGAAGCACTCCTCCCTTTCAGCCTGCATCAACCAACCATCCCCCTCGAAACTACACAGGCAGAGAAGCAAAGGCAACCCATATGCCAAGAATCTCATGAAGATCCGCCCCCTTTCAAAGACAGTCTTCCCTTCATCCAGTGTGCTGGCCTGCAGCATCACTAGAGGAAGCGTGAAGCCGAAGATGGCACCCTTGTGCTTTCAAAAGGCAGGCCACACCAAGTCTCGCCATGTCATCTCTACCCTCCCACTGTCAAGTCTCACGCGCTGCAGCCCCCACCCGCCCACCGCGTCGCATGACTCTCCGTTGACTCCTGCGTCGCGCCGCGTCCGGGCCCGCCCACCGCGTCGCGTGACTCTCCGTTGACTCCTGTGTCGCGCCGCGTCCGCTCCGACGGTGCTCGAGTGGGGGCGCAGCGCTCCCGGTCGCGCTGCGCCCCCCGGCCTACGATCACTGGCTCGATCACCCCTGGTTGGATCTTGATTCTCTGCCCACCCTCAGGGAGTACAAGTTTGAAGTGTCGCAACAACCCATGTCAAGTCTGTGAGGGTCTTGCCTAGGGCCACCACCATCTGCCCCCTACCTCAGTCATCCACGACACCCCTCTCCAGTCGCTTCGTGCTTGTACTGCTGATGTTCACGTCATTGTTGGTTGTATATCCTCCAGATCTCCTCCATCCTCCCTCATCAGCAGGTACATGGCCACCATCTGTCCCCATGGGGTGGTCATCAACTGACCCCCTGCAGTCATTGTAATGTTATCTGTCATCACACAGAGTAGCTCTGTTCTCGGTCACCAGTAGGTACACGGCCACCACCCACCCCCATACCTTTGTCGTCAACTGGGCCGACTCTGGTCTATTTATCAACATGTAAAGCAGACAATTCCTCCACTCGGGACCCCCTTTCTCCGCAGCCCACCTGCGGCGTTGCCCACCCAAAAGCGAGGTCCTAAGGTAACCAACTACACTAGCATCCACTCCAGTGACTCCACTAGTAGGCCTACCTGACGGGGCCCCATCCCCGCCTGTACCCCACCTATATCTATACTATGTGATGCACAGGGCCAACCAGAATCGAACTCCGGACCTCTCCCTTGCAGCAACCTAACTCAACCCACTAAGCCACTGCATCTACACACTGTACTAAGCCCTAGTACCCGGTGTGCCAACCTAGCACCAACTGAACGTATGCAGGGGAGGTTGAGGGTGGACAGAATCGAAACCACAACCTCCCTATTGCAAAACACTGACCTACCCTGCTCGTCCCTGTTGACCGGGGCCCTTATCTCACGAGAACAACAACGAGACCAACAACAAAAGAGCAGTTCCAAAAAAAATCAAGAAAAGAAGAAGAAGAGCAGTTCTCGATGACCGAATCTTGATGGCATGTGACCATCTGATTGTCTGATCATTCTGAAACCACATGGCGAGCATTCCCATGGCAATTCACACAGAAAACTGCACTGCTGCGTAAGCTCCGGACGGGTTTCCGAAATAATTCCACAATGGCATACTGTGACGAGAGAAAAATGGGAGGTTAATCATCCCTGCTCTCGTTGAGGAAGTAATCAATGCCCATGTTGCTGATATGAAGATGAAATCAGGAAATCTGTCGCAGTGGAGCAGTGGCAAAGCCGTAATGGGGACAGATGTGTCCTTGTTAAATTCAAGGTTCACACCTCACGCGGGGCTCACAGTGCCTTCACTTTTTGCCTATTCAAGTCATGGTCCTTCACTTTGTAGTTCTTCCTGCCGGAGGAGGTGGTTTTCTTCGTTGTTGTTTTTTTAAGCCACTGGACTGCTGGGGCAAGCTTCCACTTGCATGCATTAACAGATACTGTCTGTAGATAACACTCAGATCCACGGCCAGCATCTCTTAATCTGTGCTCGTGGAGTGGGACCTCCCCCCTGCTCCCCAGAGTGGAAGGAGTGTTTTTTTTCCCTTTTTTCGGGAGAGAGAGAGAGAAAGAGAGAGAGAGAGAGAGAGAGAGAGAGAGAGAGAGAGAGAGAGAGAGAGAGAGAGAGAGAGAGAGAGAGAGAGAGCGCGCGAGAGAGAGAGAGAGAGAGAGAGAGAGAGAGAGAGAGAGAGAGAGAGAGAGAGAGAGAGAGAGAGAGAGAGAGAGAGAGAGAAAGAGGGAGATGGCAAATCACACATGCCACGTTTTTATCATACTTCTCTGAAGTTATTTCCTTCCTTCCTTTCTTTCCTTCTCCCTCTTTGTCTTCTTCTCCTTTCCAAGGCCAACAGTCATTGTCAATGATCAGACAGGTCCGTTTTCCAATTCAGTCAACTGGCCCCCAGTTTTTTTTTTCTTTTTTCCCCTTTCTCATTCCTCTTTTTTATAGTTTTCTTTTTGAAATAACCGTGAACGCGGCATGTTTTGAAACCCTAAAGGCAAAAAAAAAATCACGCCGGCAAAGAAACCACGTGCCAACTCCAAATCAGGGATTTCGGTCCAAAAGTATCCGTTGGGCATTTTGTGTTTTGTTTTGTTTTCCCCTCTGACACCACGGCCGACCCCTGTAAATATGACACCCAGTCTGACACCACGGCCGTCGGTACTTCCGTTGCCTTTCTGAACTCGGTGCAGTTTTCTTTGCCGATGCGTGTTTTTTTTGCCCATTCGATACTCAAAGGTGACATAAATGCACTTACCCCTTTCTTGTTTTGAAAAGGGTGATGACCTTCAGAGATTATCATCATTAACCTGACGCGGCCGGGTGTACCAACTGAGCTAGGACGGTTGGTTGCCCCCCTTTCTTTTCTTTTCTTTCTTTCTTCTTTTTTTAAGAGGAAGCTTGCATTTATTATCCCCAAAGGAAGAGCAAAGGAGGCCCAGGGAATCCCTCCACATCTCAACCAGGAGAGCCACTACCCAGTTTCGGCTGGTGTCGGCAAACGGGTGCAGCGTCCCATCAGATCATAAGACTTCGAAAAAGCAGCAACTTGACAACAAACAACTCAAAAAAAAAAACAAAAAAAAAAAGGCTACTACAGTACTGCTTCGAAGTTCAAATCAACAGCAACCTACCACTGCCGCAAGCACTGCAACCCTCCCACCACTCGAAGTTATCCAACACCTACTCCTTAGAGTCCTTACTCTTCTTCCTAACCATGTGCTGAGTCTTCTGACTGTATTCTGACTCCTGAGTATATTACTATATTGCCTATTCAAAGTTCAAAGTTCCCTGCAAATTCCACAATTCGCACTGATCTTCTCACTGCCATGTAAGTAGACTGCTTGTCTTTGAACAGTACTCTTGTGCCCTACCGTAGCCCTGGGCTGAGTGCCAACTTCTCTGCCCCTGGTCCTCGGGCTAGAGAACCGCCTGACACTGAGTCACCCTGACCTCCACTGGGTTCTCCCCTCCATCTCTCATCCACGGTCCAATCACCAACTGCAAGTCTGCTTTCATTGCTGCCAATTTGTTCCCCTTTGCCCAGGTCTTCGAGAACCGTAGTCTGCCTTTGTTATGCCCGTGTGCTCTGATTGGGGTTCTGATTTTTTGAGACTCTACCAGAGCTTGTGTATGAGGTAGGGACCAGTGTACACCTCTGAAAAGAGCAGCATTTCACGTCTGCCATAACTGTTACACCCCCATGATTGCCCCTCTGCACATCTGGGCCACATAGCCCCAGCCTTTCGAGTACGGCTTCATCTGTTCAGCTTTCACTGTCATGATCCATGAGTCTGTGTCTAGTCCAAGGTTCTGTAACAGTTGGTGAATCTGTACGTGTCTACGCCCCCACTGCCAGAGTCTGATCGACACTGGACAGTGTATCCAAAGGTGGACCGTTGTCTCCCAAGCCCACTTGCAGCAACAACAGCTCAAAGAGACCCTCATTCGTCT
Source organism: Chara braunii (assembly GCA_003427395.1). NCBI lineage: Eukaryota > Viridiplantae > Streptophyta > Charophyceae > Charales > Characeae > Chara > Chara braunii. Next base: position 578,859 of record BFEA01000509.1, on the reverse strand, counting down.
TGGTCGAAAGCCGTACTGCTGATTCCACCACTTGGGAGTGATTGTAGCCACATGGGACCGTTTCTCTATTTATGTGTGTCATCCTTGCGCAGGGGCCATGCTAATCAATCTTCTCTGTATTGTTCCAATTTTAGCAGATGTCCCAAGGGACATCAGTCACCCAATTCCACGTCTGTTCATCCCAAATGTCTCTAATTGAGATGATGCCTTTTGAAATTCACGCCTTACCGAAACTTCCCGGTGTTTCGGCTGCAGAAAAGTGGGTGCAGTCCACCTGCAAAATTCTGGGGTTCACAAATTATAGTGGTTCCCTCCCTCAAAACTTGAAGCTTGGAAAGCGGGGGGTTATGCTCCGGTGGACAGATCTTTCGCCAGGCTGTTAAAACTGCCTTCCGCAGTGGGGACTTTGGCTTCTAATTTGCAAAAGACAGAATTAAGAGACAGCGTCACACGCCTTGATGATTCTGAAGGTCCCAGTCAGTTCCCAGTAGATACTGAGCAAACTTCATCCATGTTTTTTCCTCCTTGTGACGGACCCGCCGGGATGGCGGTCCGTCAGGATGAGGACGAAGGGTTGAGGGAGGAGGAGATGGAGATGGGGCCGGAAGGGACAGTGCAGCTCCGACGCAGACTAAACACGCACGTACTCCAAACTGTGCAGAATGAAGAGTGACCTGAAAACAGACTGCAGCTGGGGTATACCCACAGCGGACTGACTGGACTGGTACCGACAGTGGTACTGGGCAGGACTGGACTGGACTGAAACAGCAGACAGCCTGCGGGGTCAGGCCACGGCCTGGTCCCACAGGCTGAACAGGCAAATAGCCCGGTAGGCCCTGGCTGTAGGCCAGGGTAGATAGAGGCTCGCTGCACGATCCTCAGACCTGTAGTGGATCACAAGCACCATAAACACGCTATCCGCAAAAGCAGCGGAACTCTGCAGTGAAGAAAGCTGAGAAATCTAGGATGCGGAGCAAGCTCCATGTGGAGTCCATGCGATTCAGCCTAAGCTACATAATGTCAAATGAAAAACAAATGTTTGGTATACACATCCTAACTAACAGCAGAAAATGACATGTAGCAAGATACAATCCTAAAGTCCTGGAGGCAATTGCCTCAATGTTGAAAGGAAAAGAGAGCAATTTGTCACAAGTAATGTCATGTCGTTGAACCACTAAGAGTGGGATGATCTTAGAGGGGGTGAATGCAACCTAAGAATCGAAACTCCTAAGGGCAGCCACACACGAAGATGGGGAAGGTTATTAGGCTCAGGGTGAGGGAGTGGTAGCGATGCACAACCAATGATCCTAACAGATAGACCATCAAGGCGGGTAATGCTCGACGAAAGGGTGACACCATACAGGGTCGACCATGAAAGGGGAGTTTGGAATAGGGTGGACGTATACCTAACTGAAGGCATGCCATGGCCGACACTAGGGTGATGAGGGATGCAGTGGGTGAGGGAAACATGCACACAACTCACCGACTTGAGGAGAGACCTAGATCTGGGAGCAGGGAAGCCAAAATAACACTACGCTCCCAATGCCTATGCGATACCAAGGGAGAGTCCAACTCAGAGAGACCCAACTGAGTGAGAACCATCGTGCGACACGTGCAAGGGAATATACAGGGTACGGTGGTGGCGTGAGGGAGTCACGTCCAAAGTAGTTGAAGCCGATAAGGTAGCTAAAGTTGTGAAGGTAGCTGAAGTCGTCGAAGTGGTTGATGACGTCGATAAAGTAGGAGTCGAGTCGATGTCGAAGCAGAGCCGCAAAATGCTGTCATCATGAAGAAGTTGATGACGGAGTACCTGAAGGTGTGAGTCAATAGGAGGATGGTAGGTGATCAAAATGTCAGTCGTCGAGACGCCGAGGACGTCGACAAGTGCGCTATGGACGCCCGGAGGCGTTCGTCTGCTACTAAAGAACGACCTCAAAGGGAGCGGGCTCGTCCTCGGCAATCTCCTCGGCCGGAGGAGGAGGAAGAGGGTCAGTGGGCTGAGTAAGAGCAGATGTACAGCACAACGAGCACGGTCATATGTACACACCAACATCCAGGCGTGCTCCAAGTGCTCGAGGGGCTTTCAAATAGCCTCCTCATCAAGATTGTCATTCCAACGCATAAGGTACTCGGTGCATAGAGGGGTATTGTCGGTAACTCGGCGAGATACGATGTCGGAAACGACGAACTCCTTGTGACCGTCCACCATGATAGGTGGAGGGCGCTCATAAGGACATCTGGCGACGCGATCAGACAGTCTGCGATAGGGACGCAGCAAGGAGATGTGGTAAACATCGTGTACGCGAGTCTGTCGAAGGTAATCAGGTAGCTTCACACGGAAGTTGACCGGACTAGCCGCAGTATCAGAACCGACGACCTGAAGGATGCGGTATGGACCGAAGAACCGGCGTCTGAACTTTTGAAGCATATCCGCTTCGAGATGCAAGTGGCGTGCGTCGACGAGCACATCATGACTGACTTTGAATGGATGATCCATTTGTGATCGGTTCGCTCGTGCGGCCATGCGAGTCTGGGAGTCGTCTAGACTCTCATGTGCGCGCTTCATAATCGCCGCCATGTGGGCGATCCAGTCGTCAAGTGCACGACAACAAGTGTCTGGGCACAACCGCGACAGTCTTAGGAAGTCCGCGGGTACACGAGGATGATAGTCGAGGTTGCAATAGAATGGCTACATCCCCGTGGCTGACGAAACAGCGTGGTTGTACGCAATCTCCGCGTGGGCTAAGTGTAAGTCTCACTGCTTGTCACCCCTAATAAACTTTCGGAGGATATTACTGAGAGACGACGAGAGTTTAATTGATGACATCAATCTGACCATTGGTCTGAGGGTGGTAAGACGGTGAAAAGCGGAGCTGGGATCCGTACACCTCGTGTAGGCGTCACTAGAATGTGCTGGTAAAGCGCGGGTCACGGTCGGAGATGGTGCTCATAGGTAAGCCGTGATCTCTCACGACTCGATCGAAGACGATGTCGGTGACCTCACGAGCGCTAATGTGATAGCGGCACGGGAGAAAGCGTGCACGCTTCGTGAAACGATCGACGACAACTAATATAGCATCATGACCTCGCTCAGTGGGTGGAAGAAGGAGACCAACGGAATGCATGGAGATGGACTGCCAACGACCCTTAGGTATGGGTAGGGGCTGAAGTAACCTATATGGAAGGTGACTCGCAGTATTCACCTCGTGACAGGTAGGATACTCCTGAATGTAGGCTTTGACAAAGTCCTTGGACTTCGGCCAAACGTACAGGCGATATACACGAGTCAACGTCTTATGAAAACCCATATGACCAGTAGCTGTCTGGTCATGGAACTCTGCTACGGCCTGGACGCAGAGCTGTTCGGTGAAGGGAACGCAGATACGTGGTTCTAGCTGACAAAAACTGTCATGCCAGTACACGAGACCGCTCTCACCAAGTGAGTATGAGGGAACGGTCTTGCCACTTCGCAGTGTCGCGTGGATGACGCGATAATCCGGGCAGTGGCAGAACTGAGTGCGATATGCGTCGATCACCGACTGATCAACATTGGTGATAGAGATGGCAGCAAAATTGATAGATTCCTGATTATGATTAGGACGGAGGGACAAGGCATACGATTCGTTTCACCCTTGATGGGATGAGTGGTGAAACTGAACTCGGATAAATCACGCCACCAACGTGCCTATCGAGGGGAAAGTTTGAGCTTCGTGAGGAAAGCCTGGACAACTGAGTTGTCTGTGCGTACCGTGAAGAGCGCCCCGTACAGATAATAACGTCAATGTCGGGTAGCATAAACTACTGCGAGAACCTCACGTTCATCGACAATATAGTTTATCTTGGCATGCAGGAGCTGACGGGACTAGAAAGCGATAAGGCAATCCCCATCATGAGCCTCGACAGTCTCATCCTCCGCGATGGTCAGGGAGTAAGTAACCGGAGGACTGTCAGGGGAGGGAAATGGTGGGAGGATATGCATCAGTCGAGAAGCAGTGTAAGCAAGAGGGAGGAGGGGGAAGAAGGAAAATGAGGATAAGGTGAATCAGGAGGGAAACAACTGAGAAAGTACATCTCCTACTGCAAAATCTGATGCATCAATGGTGACGATGAAGGGACGATCAAAATCGGGAAAGCGAAGAACCAGCGCACAAGTCACCGCCTTCTTGAGGGCGCGAAAGACGTTATCGCAAAGGGGTGTTCAAAACCACGGCAGGCTCTTCCGAAGGAACGTGGAGGTAAGGACGTAGGAATACTTAGCGTATCCCTGGATAAAACTACTGTAGTAACTAGTAAGGTCTAGGAAACTACGAAACTGCTTAGCGGATGTTGGAACAAGTCACTCCGCAATAGCAGTGATCGTCGCGTCGTTCATGTGGAGACCCTGGTCAAACACATGGTGTCTTAGGAAGTCCACTTTGGGCTGGGCAAAGCGGCACTTACCGAGCTTGGCATAGAAGTCATGCTTGCGTAAGCGTTGTAGGACATAGCGGAGGTGTCTGAAATGATCTTCTAAGGTACAACTACAGATCAAGATGTCGTCTAGGTATACGAGAACGTATTCTTAAAGGATATCCCTAAAGATATCGTTCATCTCCGTCTGGAAGGTGGTCGGTGCATTAGTGAGGCCGAGTGGTATCACCGTGAACTCGTAGTGGCCGAAGCGCGACCGAAAGATGGTCTTCAGTTAGTCTTTTGTGGCAACGCAGATCTGGTGGTAGCTGCTACGAAAATCGATCTTCGTGAAGAAACGGTTGTCTGCCAAACGATCAAACAGCTCATCCGCACGAGGCACGGGATAGTTTTTTTTAACCGTGTAACAGTTAAGGCCGTTGTAATCAATGCAGAGGCGAAAAGTTTCGTCCACTTTGCGAGCAAAGAGGACGGGTGCACCCCAAGGGGAGTTACCGGGTTTAATAGAACCCAATCGAAGGAGCTCCTCAAGCCGACGCTTGAGTTCCTCCGCCTCTGGAATCGACAGTCGGTACGGTGTCTGATGGTGGACGTGATAGTCAGACACGAGCTAGATAGTATGCTCAACACCGCGGATCGAAGGGATCCCGCTGTATGAGAAATACGGGAGGAAAAAAAACTTTGCGGTACTCTTGAATCAAATCGTGAACGGTGGGCTCTAAGTCGGTCGTGAACCGCATGAGTTCCTCAACGTCTGCGTCGACAGGAGACGTATGTGTGGACTCAGTAGTGAACGACGTAGGGACCAGAGATGTCGAGGGGGTATCTGAAGGCTGAGGGGGTGGATGTAGAGATGGGGGCCACGAAAATGGAGAAAGGGTCAGGGGGATCAGGCTCCAATGAGATGAGCTCAACCTCGGGATAGAGTTAATCATAGCGAAGAAGATCCATGACGTTCACTGAGTAGAACGTGACGTCCTCCAGTCGTATGAAGTGAGCAAACTGACGTGGAGAAGTGAAGGCGTTGGCAGGGTGGAACCCACAGGAACGAGGGTCCTGGGGAGGTAGGTCGGGAGGATTGTCGCCCGTGGTTCCGATGAAGGGGACTCAATGGGTCTGACCACACTTCGTTTTGAGAGCGAGTGTCTCAGTCGCCCATTCTGCCTCTGTGCCACGGAACCGGCGAGACCAGGGAGTGCCAAGGATAAAGTCTATCCAGTCTCCAACACGTCAAGGTATGCAGAGGAATGGTAGCGTAAAGGCTCCTGGGTACTATCCAGTGGCTGGAGAGTGAGGGAAAAGTGGAGGTCGGGGACCGTCTAATCGAAGAAGCGCTGCGTCTTGTTATCTCCAAGGGTGACGGAGATAGGAGAGCGAGATTCGGAGGTAGCTAAACGGGCTTCCTCGACCACTCGAGGTTGAACGAAGTCTCCCTCCGAGCCAGAGTCTCATAAAGCATGGTACACCCTCACAGATGTCCCTAAGCGGATAGTGATGATAGGGAGGGTGCGATCAGGGTTAGAAAGCAGAGTGAGAAGACAACGAATGACATTTACGTATTTCGTGAGTCGCTCTTGACGAGCCTGAAGAATGCTCAAGTCTAGGAGCGATGACACAATGTCATCGCGAGTCGCCATCTATGCGTTATAACAAGTTGTGCGAATGGCGCGACGCATCGGAAGTCTTGGAGGGGAAGGACTAGACGCGACGGTCTGCGGTGGGGCAGACGGTACCTTGACAGACGATGGGGCAGAGGCAACTGCGTCTGTCATGTCTTGAGGATCCTCTGGTGGGGTAACCAAACGGGCAAACCGCAACTCAATGGTCGGGAAGCTGGCTACGTGCGAGGCCTCAGCGGTACACAACACCGTGGCTAGGTGGATGGGACTGGCTAGGCAGGGTCGGAGGGTTGTTTAGCCACGCGTTCAATGAATGTGGGTTCTGCCTTCAGTTCTTGAACGCGTTGAATGCGCATTCATTGAACGTGGGTAAACACACTTGACGCGTTTGCGGTTGGGCACAAATGCATCAGGGGGAGAGGGGGTGGACACAGAGGGGTTGAGGGGCACAAGAAGGGTCGCGGGCACCACCGCATGCCTGTGAGAAAAAACAAACAGAGAAACCGAAAGGGGAAAAAACGAAAAAAAACGTACCTCTGCAAGGGTGAATACCCCACCCCGCCCTGCTCATTCGCCCCACTCAGCCCACTGTGTGTGTGTGTATGTGTGTGTGGCCATTTTGGAATGTATTTGGCCACCTTTTGGCACTACATTCAGTGACAAAAAGTGACCGAATTCATTCAAAAAACTACGCGCGCGTGCGAGAGAGAGAGAGAGAGAGAGACCATTTCCGAATGTATCTGACCACCGTTCGGGGCTGCATTCGGCGCTCAAAGGTGGCCGAATTCATTCCAAAATGCGCGTGCGCGCGCGCGCGCACACACACACACATACACACACACACACACACACACACACACACACACACACACACACACACACACACACACACA